>OX371223.1:193987632-194455173 GCA_947310385.1 Nephrotoma appendiculata
ATATGGTTCCGGCTGAAAAATTATATAGTACACAATGATGCACAACGAATCGTGCTACTTGTGCTATACTTAGTTTGGCTGTAGAGGGTATGGTTCCGGCTGAAATTGTAAGTTTTTTCCCAAAAAAATCTTAGATTACTGAATTTATAAAGTTCCGGCTGAAAAATTATATAGTGCACAGTGATGGACAATGCATCGTGCTACTTGTGCTATAGTTGATTTGGCTGTTGTATGGTTTTGGCTGGCTTTTTTAGGCTCTGGTTGGAATTATAAGGTTCCGGCTGAAAAAAATGTATAGTGCAAAATGATGCACAATGCATTGTGCTACTTGTGATATAGTTATTTTGACTGTATAGTTCTGCTTAATTTGTAAGTTTTCTTCCTCGGAAAATCTTAGATTACTGGATGTATGTATAAGGTGGAAAAATTATATAGTGATCAATGATGCCCAATGCATCGTGCTACTTGTGTTATAGTTGGTTCGGCTGTAGTATGGTCTTGACTCGCTTTATAAGGTTCTGGTCGGAATTATAAGGTTCCGGGTGAAATATTATGACCGCATCGTGCTACTTATGCTATAGTTAGTCTGGCTGAATATGTAAGGTTTTTCCCAAAAAATCTTAGATTACTGGATTTATAAGGTTCCGGATGACAAATTATATAGTGCACAATGATGTACAATGCATCGTGCTACTTGTGCCATAGTTAGTTTTGCTACAGTATGGTTCTGGCTAGCTTTATTAGGTTACGGCTGGAATTATAAGGCTCCGGCTGAAAAATTATGTAGTGCACAATGATGCACAGTACATCGTGCTACTAGTGTCCTAGTTGGTTTGGCTTTTGTATGGTTCTGTGTGGCTTTATCAGGTTCCGGCTGGAATTATAAGGTTCCGGCTGAAAAAGCATATAGTGCTCAATGGTGCACAATGCATCGTGCTACTTGTGATATAGTTGTTTGGTTCCGGCTGATATGGTTCCGGCTTGCGTGACGGACACACCCTTTTCCCTAAATTTGATTCACATTCACAACGAAAAAATTGAAAATTTTGTAATTTTTCAACTTTAAAGTCATGTAGCAGCAAACTAGATGCAGTGCAAATACGATTTATAGCTTGTTTAAAAGGCTGGACCTCTACCTTCATTACTATTTGTGATAGGAAAAAATTTAGTTCCGATTTTTATTTGTTTTAATATAAAATTAACAAATATTTTTTTTTATTATTTCCGCTGCTTTTACTTTTTTAAGAATAAAAAGAAAAGAAAAGGAAAAAAACTTTATTAATTTTATATGAAAACAAACAGAAAAGGGAACTAATTTTTTTCCTATCACAAATAGTAATGAATCGCATTGTATGTATGCATAAAAATTTAGACAAACATGATAGGTACTATTTTAAAAATTAGCTGGAACTCACGAGTTTTAATTTTTTTGAAAGAAATAGCCCGAAAATTAATTTTCTACTACGCCAACCACCATTTTTATCATTTCTTTAGATTCGGCATACTCAAAAATACTTAGAAAATACACTCCCCGACAATGAAATACGTTCATTTTAAATTATCAGTTTATTTGATAGTGGCAACAGTAAACATATTTTGACTGTATAATAACAGTACTTTAACTAAACACAATTATGTGCATCGCGAACATTCGTTTTGAAAACGAAATTGGGGAAAAAACAAAAAAATAGTTTAACGATATTTGAATATAAAACCAGAATTTTAAAAAGTATCAAACTTAATCAAAAATCGTCAATCCTGAGTGCCTGACACAATATAATTTTTTAAAAATGACTTATTTTCTGTTAGAGTTGATCGGATGTGCATTGTGTGTTGTACTCAACTTAAAATAAATCACATTTTCAATTAATTTCCCATTTGATTTTCCACAAATCACTATCAATTGTTCATTAATAAGGGCGGATATGATTATAGCTACAGTGTTGGAAAAGTTCAAACAAAAATTAATGGAGAACTTAACGGATGATGAATAATACTAAGCCTTAATTAAGTTTTAACAAAATCACGTATCTATGTGATTTTGAAATTTAATTTTATTATAGCGTATTCATTAAGCGGGCACAAAATAATCGTCATCGAATAGAATTAATTTAGTAAAATAACTTTAATTAAATTAATATTGTTGTTAATTTATATATTTGGTGAAAATGAGCTTCAGGAACTATCAATTTGTCAACTTTGGAACGTATCAATAGCATAAGCAGCATGGAAAATGACCCATAGTGTAATGGCTCTGTACTCACATCTCTTTCTGTAAAAATAAAAAAACAAAATCACTTTTATTTTAACACGTTCTTCATGTAAGATTTCTTGTACAAACTCTATTAAAAAGCAAATTAAAGGTGCTAAACTATGTATAACTAAAAAATTTGAAGACAGTGATAATTAATACATTTCTAATAATAGAATCAGTTTTACTTTGTTATTTCGATTGTAATGGTTTTATTGTGATTGTTCCGTACATTGGTCTATTTTTAGTACTCTCGAATTAAATAGACAATCGTAGGAAATTCTTCCATTTAGCGTACAAATTTGATTGACAACCCCTATGCTAATCGACACTTACACTATACACGGATGATGAAATAATGTTAAGCCTGGAAGAATTTCCTATGATTGTGGATTTAATGCGAGCGTACTCAAAATAGATCAATGTACGGAACAATCACAATAAAACCATTACAAACCATGCCACTTTCAAAATAAACAGCTCATATATTGTACAAATCCATATTATTTTATCACACACGTGTTTTATCACTTTAAATATTAAATATTATATTAATATTTTTAAAAAATAATAAAAATAATAATTTTGTAATAATTTTGCATGTTGAATAATCAAAACCAATCAGAAAAATTAAACTTAACTTGTATTGGACTGCACCGAATGCGTTTTAGCACATACGAGTTGTATTACGTATATTAAACATGCTGTCTATCCACACTTTGCTTTTTGAATCATTATTAAATGTGTTCAAAAAATCAATGGCCATTTACACTTTATTTCAAGTGTGTAAGGCTATTCCAGGTTTTCATTCCAGGAAAAATAATAAAGTTCAGCAGGAAATACTAATTTCATTCTAAGCAATGTGTTTTAAAATCATCCGATCTGCTTGACAAGTCAAAATCAAAAGTCAAATTTTAGGCACTCTATAGTTTTCGAGTGTCAGATAGGTTCCAGAGAATTATAAATTTTTCCATTTCCTTCCTTTCAAATCCTAACGTAAGACTGGTATAAGTAGCTTTTGATGAATTAGAGCGTACAACCGTAATTAAGCAATTACGCAACGCCAACTCATCAACTACATCATACTCGTCTAGGAAAAAAATAGGGCTAATTATTAGTTTGTGTGTTTTATTTGGTAAAGGAATTTAAAGGGGTTTTATTTCGGTATAAAAATGTATGCAAGAATGTTTAGTTAAAACAATCTTAGGCTCATTTAGTTTTGCTCGACTAAGAAAAGTATTAATTGTTATTTCGTACTTCAATTCTATTGCAGACGTTTCATATATGCTAACCTAACCTACAAATGATTTTGAAACTTGAATTAGTTGCTATAATAAAATCTATGATTGATGAAAGATTTATTTAATTTTGCAGGGCGATGAGTTGCAGCACTGCGTCCAATACAGTAATCTGGTCGTAAAAATCTCGGCCGCTTTGTGAGAGATTTGTTAGTTGTTAACGGCAATCTGTTTCGGAACTAGCGTACAGAGAATGGTCGTACTACACGTTACGGTAAGTATTTAAACGACATTATACTATAGATTTCATTCATAACAAAATCCTTTGGAAATCCGCAAGCTCTTTAGTAACTAATATTTTACTGAATAATTTTTTCAGGTTTGTTGTCATAACCAATCAATGGAAGCAGGAGAGTGGTTTGTTGTAGAGTTTGCTGAACTAATCGTCTACACGGCACAAGTGCTTGCAATAACTTTGGTTACTACGAAATAAGGTGGCTTGAATCCAGATAATGAGAGTCTTGTCTGCTATAGAGAGCGGAAAATGAAAAAAGCCTTACAGTGGCTACGAATACTCCGTTGTACGGACCAGGTAGATCTGCACAGATAGACTTGTCAGCTATATGCGAACGAGTATATTTTTATGTGTCACTTATCAGACTGAACTCAAGAATTTACCTAGAATGCATCAACTTCAATTAAACAAAAAAAAAAAAACATCATGGCAATAACTGATTGCACGATTATTGAATTTAATTCACCAAAGATTGTTGTTTATCGAGCATCCTATTACGACAGAGCTCGTTCAAATGCAATTCACCAATTGCTGACCAAGATAAATGGCTAACATGCTTCTATATTACTTGATGATATAAGCCGTGTTTTAATATTGGAGCACTATCCGGAGCCAAATGGCAATTTTCTACTGAAACTGCAGCTATTATTCACTGGTGTCGCTATATCGTAAAAATGAAAAATAAATGCACCTTTAAAACAAACATTTATCACCTGAAATATACTAATTGACATTTAATTTTACATGACGTTATAAACAAGAATTCATCTTGCTGCGTTTTTAATTTTTATTGTAAGATTTATTTTCCAATGGTTTCAGGGGTTTACAAAATAAAAGCCTATTCAAATTTACCATTGAAATGGATAGCGCTCCCGATAGCGGCTCCCGATAAATAGGTAGAACAAACTATTTTTATGTCGATTTTTAACTAAAAAGTTGAATGAAAAATCTTATTTAGAGTTAAATAAATTAATTTCATGCAAAAATATCGCGCCAAATATAAGTTTTGACATAGAAAATTGGCTGCTCCGGATAAATCTATCGGGCGCGTTTTAGGATTTTTGATTGATTTTAATTTCACTGCAAACATCTATTCAAAATGCCACTAGAATATGTAACAAAAAAATATAATTAATTAAATTTCCATCAACTAGGATATGACCCGTGATGGAAAATTTAAAGAACTGATTACGATAGTGCAACGTAAAATGGATGTAAATCCACACGTACATAATTTGGTTGGTGACAGTGTTAGGTGTAGGACGTAGAGGGTGTTCTAATTTAAAGATGATTGAAAAAATTACACGCTCTTTGAACAACGGGGTCTACTAGTTTAACAACTTGTACGTCAAATGCTTTACATCAAATTCTTTAGACTATGTAAACCCTGTTATTTTAATCGTCAATAATACTTTTCACAGTTCACCAATATGCAGTGGTTGTTGTAGTACTTTGCGGCATATTATGCAACTATACAAGTTACGAATTTTAATTCGGAGCCATGAAAAAAAATTTAATTTATTTTAATCTTTATTGTTACAATTCCAAACTAATACTAAAACTCAAATCTAACGAAAATTTCTTTGTTCGAAAATTTGCAGTAATCAAATTTTTTATGTTACTAAATTTGCAGTAAGCAAAATAAAATAATGCAATTTTTTGTAATTATGCCGGATACTCGTGCAACTTCATTTTTTTTTTTTGGAGCCGGGTGCTCCAGGTCGTTAACTCTTCCCCCTTTAAAGATCCACCACCCGTGGGTCAAAATTCTAAGTTAATTGGTTGAATCCCGAGTTGTTTAGAATAAGAAGATAAATATACGTATGCAAATCACAGCTATAACTCCAAGGTCCTTAAGTCCTGATACTTTATGCTTTGCGAACAAATTTTGAAGGTGTTCTTCGTTGTTTAGGTGTAAATCGTGGAGGTATTCTGGGTCGATGGTGATGCCTTTTTCAGTTTTATTGGGCTGAAGTACTGATGGTAGAACTTAAGAGGTTCTTATACTGTATTAAAAAGTTTCCTTTCCTATGTTTGTTCATGTTGTTACTACTAAGGGAGCCGTTAAAATTGCTTAGATAGATTGTGTTTAAGGCCTCGATTATTTGGTTTTTGTTAAATCGGTTAATCACATTTAGCTTGAGTTCCTTTTATTAGCTGACTGATGCAATGGTCACTCTTTATCTCTTCTATGTGGTTCATCTCGCAAATTAAAGTTTCACGAAAAGAGTTGCATGTCCCAGTGTTTCCAAATAATTCATGTTGGTTAATGAGGATTTCTTTGTACTCTTAGTATATTTGTTTGTTGTGACACGACATGATTATATTCCTGGCTGCTTGACTTAGGTATTGATATTACATAGAAGATAGTAGAATTTTTGACAAGCGCCATCGGTTCCGCGTATTCTATTGCCTCTACTTCATTTGTGTATGGAAGTGTTTCAATTTCCGCAACCAACCGTCCGATTTCTACTTTGTCTAGTAAATTCGTGTTAATTATTTGGTATGATATCAAAGGGCCGAATGTCGAAGGGCCGAATGTCGAAGGGCCGACTTTCAAAGGGCCGAATGTGTCGAAGGGCCGAATGTCGAAGGGCCGAATGTGTCGAAGGGCTGAATGTGTCGAAGGGCCGAATGTGTCGAAGGGCTGAATGTCGAAGGACCGAATGGGTCGAAGGGCCGAATGGGTCGAAGGGCCGAATTTTTTTTATTTTTTGTGGCGCATAACAAATATTTCCTTTACCAAAATGTATCGCTGACCGGATACGTGGAATTTCATAAATATTCAAAGATGAAAAATATTAAAATACATAAATTCATAAGAAATTTATTTACGTTTAATAGAAAACAATTTACAAAATATTCTATAAAAAAAATATGAAAAATATAAAAATATTTTTAAAATATTTTATTTTGTTACAAAACAACAAATTTAAAAAGTTATATTTCTAAAAACAAAAAAATAAATTCGGCCCTTCGACCCATTCGGCCCTTCGACATTCGGCCCTTTGACACATTCGGCCCTTCGACACATTCGGCCCTTCGACATTCGGCCCTTTGACACATTCGGCCCTTCGACACATTCGGCCCTTCGACATTCGGCCCTTCGACATTTGGCCCTTCGACACATTCGGCCCATCGACACATTCGGCCCTTCGACATTCGGCCCTTCGACATTCGGCCCTTCGACATTCGGTTTTTCGTACCTATTCCAATTATTTTACCCTGTGTCATGCGGCTCTTATTATTTCCTTGATTTCTTCTTTAACAATAGTGACGACAATTTTATTGTATTCGTCAAATTTTTCTGCAGTGTTCATCAAGGTGGTATTAATTTGGTATTGTTCATTATTATTGTTGATAATTTCATTTTGTCTGTTGACAATTTTGTCCCAGTCTGTAGCATCTGGTAATCCTGCAATCCATTTCCACGCTGTCGCAATCCAGTCGATTGATCGTCTGGTTTGTGACCCTTGAGTTCCGATAATAATTGGTTGAATTGTTCAACTTGGTGAATCAGTTGGGGTTTAAAGTTGTTTTCTCGATCAATGCCACAGATTTCATGTGAAATTCTATCTAATATTTCTTCGTAGCTGGTCAAGTGGATGACGTCAGTCCCCTGCTTCAGTGTTACTAACGGGTGATTGTATTCATAGATGTTCAGGGACGTTGTTGTTGTCCAAAGACAGGAGCTAAAAATGATATAGATAATTGGCATTCAGCTATTTTTTATGTGAGTGTTATGTATTTTTTATCGATGCAGTTATGACTGTGATATTGTTTTTTTGCCACAATTTCCTTTTTAAACTTCGCCTTCTCCTTTGCTTGGATTTGTTTTACCACGACGTTTATCAATACATCGCAGTATGTAATCAAATCCGAACTATCCTGATTCGCGCTATGAATTGTACCATCTGTTGATAGAGTATTGGCCTCCATCTCTAGTCTTTATAGGGCATCCGCAATTTTGTTGGTATCTGTATTATCGAGATTAACTCGCAAGTTGGCCTTTTCCAATTTCGAGAGTATTCGGTCGATGTTAGCCAGCTTTTCTTCCTCGATGTTTTCTCCGAATATGATAATGTCGTCTCGTATTTCCAGATTATTTATTTGAGTTGATATTTTCTTTCTTTTCATTCAATCAAATGATTTGAGTCCGGGCAGTACGAAAATTCTTTTGCTAATTTCCTTTTGCTAATTCCAATACTTGGCCATTAATCTTCTCTTTTATTAAGATGGTCGTGTGGTGTAATGTACTAAATTATGACAAATTAGCGTTTGCACAACAACTCACAAATATTAAAGTAATTATTATTAATGTTATATTGCAATCTAAACGCACTGATTTTAAAATAATAAGTCAGTTGTACGTTGTACTTGGTAAAAAAATATAAAAACCTATTAAATAAGAATTCAAAAATGAAACATCTAAATTTATTAATAAAAATATATTTTAAAATAAATAAATAAATAAATAATAAATATTTACAACAAATTGAATAAATATAATTTTGTAACCTATGAATAAATAATTAATAAAACTGACAATGAATAATACAAATTATATACAATTTTGCTACTTAATTAAATAAACTAGTGTACATGCAATTAATTAATTTAAATAACAACCCCCTTAAACACATAAAATATATAACAATGAACAAAAATATAACAGTCCCACCAGCGGACCTGATGCTGAATTGCGCCTCTGCGGGAATCGAATTTACAGCTAATTCTGGTTTTACAAAGTTTTTATTGGCTCCTGAGTCTATGATGAGAGTGTTGTTATCTCTCGTTTTGTACTTTAGATATTGTACGTTCTCTCGTTTTGTACTCTAGGTAGAGTACGCTAGAGGGGTTGCTGCTATCATAATATTTACTTCGTAGTTGTCTTCTTCTTCATGTTCCTCTTCGGATGCATTGATGTCCGAATTCTCATTGATTAATTGATTGTATAGTTGTTCTTATTCCTCGACATTTTCAAGGTAATAAATTGTGTTGCGGTGTTGGGGTATACGTAGGCTTCTTTTGTAGGTTTTGCAGGTTTCTAGAAGTTAGTTGATTAATTGGAGATATTATTGAATTGTTAATATTCCTTTTGTGTATAACTATATTCCTAAAGTTTAAATTTTGAAGTTCGAGGCACGTCTGAGGTCGTTGAATAATTGACATTTTAGATAGTTATCCATTTAATCCTCGAATAAAAACATCTAAGGCCCGGTTTCGGTATGTTTCTATTAAAATTAATATTGTATCGGGAGAGTATTCTTCAGTTTTTATTTTATTGATGATCAGCGAGAATTGGTGGTTAATATTCGCATAGAATTCGTCTATGCTCATATTTCTCTGAGTGATGTTACTGAGTTGGTGTTCCAATGTCCTGATGTCTCTTTTATCTGCGTAATGGAGAGACAGGCATTTTTTGATATAAGCTCAATCGTCGCTAGAGATGTTGTATGATATCAGAGCAGCATCGGCATTGCTTCTGATCTTTTGCCTGATACTTTGAAGTATCGCTCTGTATATCGGTTTGTTGCGTACTATATCGTAATCTTTCAATATATTTTCCACATTGTGGATCCACGATATATATTGAATGGGGTTGCCGTCAAATGTTTGCAACTCCTTGACTCAATCTGGGAGTCTAATTTCGGCAGATCTTGTTCCGTTCTCGGTATTATTAGTGTTTCGGTTTGGTCAAAAACGGGATTTTCAAGCTTCAACAATCTCTGTTCGATTTTTTTAGAGAATTCGATTTGAGCATTGACAGCTCAAGTCAATTCTTTGATTTGTTCAGCTAACTGTTTGTTTTGTGGCATTTTTTTTAAACTGAGATTATTACACTTTTGTTATTATCAACTTATGTTATATTTCGGATTTTTATTAAAATTATTATTGAAGTTATTATCACTTTTTATTAGTTATTTTTGGTTGTTAAGTTCCTCTTTTAGAATTAAATTATTAGATTTTTATTTTATAGTTTGTAAAAAAAATATTATAATTAGAGAATTATTATTATAGTTTTATTTCGTATTTCGTTAATTTATTATTATTATTGAGGTTTATATTAATTTTTGTTTATTGAGTGTTAAAAGTAAAATTAAAATTTTTGTTGCACATCCTAGTGTATGATCCCGTGGCGAGCTGCAGCTAGGGGGGTTCACAGGTGGTGGATTGTGAACGGCCTATCGATAGGTAGGTTAGCGGTGAATTAAATAAGCCGTCCCCAACCGCAGCTCTGCTGGAAGGAGAGTCTCAGAGAACGGGGGAGTGGTTAACGTTCACTAAATTCTGAGTGCCTATGATACCCAGTAGGGAAAGGCGAACTGATGGCGCCATAAAACCATCGACCACAACCACGGTGAACTGAGCGTCACGTCTCGCTGTGCTCTCGAACCTCCAGGTAGTGAGTAGGGAACCCTATAAACGGTAATCCCCTGAATGAAATGGGTCCCATTTGTTTGGGATATCCATATAGATGGGTGAATCAGTGGGTGGATG
Source organism: Nephrotoma appendiculata (assembly GCA_947310385.1). Taxonomy (NCBI): domain Eukaryota; kingdom Metazoa; phylum Arthropoda; class Insecta; order Diptera; family Tipulidae; genus Nephrotoma; species Nephrotoma appendiculata. The sequence continues at coordinate 193,997,918 of OX371223.1, forward strand.
TTGGAGGGGGCGGGGGCGTGGAAGGCGGGGTACTTGGTGGAGGGGGGCATAACACCTTAATCCAGTCCATCTAATGGACTGGATTAAGGTGTTATGCGACCCGTGCTTATGATCGACTAGACTGGGGGCCCATGTAACAAAGCCCAGTCGTGAACGGAGCTCTCTGGATACCTGGCGACCTCCAGTTGTATTTAGCCTTACCTGCGTAAACGGATCTCTGCGCAGGTGCACGTATTTCTCCGATACTCGTGGGAATAAATGGAAGATTTAGAAAAAAATAATAAAAACAAGAGGACCGGTACTCACCAAAAACCGGAAAGTAATATTGAGGGGAGTAACTCTAACCAGAAAGGTGGGGCTCTCTCAACTGAGGCAGGGGTAAGCAACACCATGGCATCGCAGCCAGGTGGAAGCGGAACTGCCAAACAGAAGAGCGGGGGACCGAGAGAGATCCCCCCAGCAAAACGACGGTACAGAGAGAGACGGTCGGCATTTAGAGTTCTGGAGAAACTGGCTGCGACCCCTGAAGGGCAGTTTACAGTTGCGCAGAAGGAATCTGTAGCATGGGCTAAGAAAACTGTCGGCCGCGATAGCTCGGAGAGGGTCCTTGTGTCTAAAAGACAGAGGTCCCAGGATGAGCTTGAAGCAGAAGGCAGTAAGCGGGCCAAAGTGCAAACAGACATGACGTCGGGTGCTCCTAAGGAGCAGAAACTGAAATTATTCAGTGAAATCCTGAAGGAGCACGTGCTGGTGCTAGCCGTCATTGACAAAGGTCAGGAAGATGGGAGCATCACGTCGGAAAAGTGAAGGGTAGTGTATAATGCACTAAACTCCATTTTCTTGAGGATCCTGAGAGAAAATTTGGGATCCCCCCCGTCCTGCAGAGATGTGGGAAGGCACCAAGGGCGCGTTAAGCTAACTGCGTGCTCCGATCAGAGATCGGTCGATTTCTATAAAAGGGCAGTGACCGAGATAGGCGAGGTGTGGCCGGGCGCGAGGCTTGAAGCAGTCAGCAGAGGGGAAATCCCGAGCAGACCTAGGGCACGCGTCTGGTTACCAACCGAGCCGAATAAGCCAGAGGAGATCATTGAGATTATCCGGGCCAGTAATCCCGACCTTCCAACGGAAGGATGGAGGACTGTGAAGCAGGATGAGGCCAAGGGGGGCTTTAGATTGGCAATCATGCTGATCAATAAGGAATCCTTGGCTTCCCTTGCTAGATCTAAGGGAGTGATCAACTTCGGTTTCGGGTCGATCACTCTTAAAGTTTATAGGAAAGACGAAGTCAATAAGAGCGCGGAAGACCAGTCTGGAGGCGACGGTGAACGGACCTGGCAGGAAACGGTCAAGCAGGCTGAGGACGATGGGAGGCAGCCTCCTCTCTCTGAAGTCCAATGGGGGCAACCCGTCGAACACACGACGAGAGGGGGTTGGCGACCAAACCAACGAGCCAGGTGACACTATCCTGGGAGGAGTGCAGGGAGTGCATGAAGTGGTGAGTAAGGTAGATTACAATGGTCAGCATTGTACAAATAAACCTGCACCACACGAAGGCTGCCTCGGCAGCTCTCGTGCTCAGACTGACTAAGTCAGATGAGGACTTGATGTTAATCCAAGAACTTTGGATTAATAATAACAGGATTTGTGGCCTCAGAATGAAAGGGTATAAATTATTATACTCAAGCAACTCTGAAAAGATCAGATCGTGTATCTTAGCGAAAAATAATTTGAATATTTTTCTTCTTCCACAATTTAGTAGCAGGGACGTTACGGCGGTGAGCGCTGAGGTAGGCTATGAAAAACTATGGCTAGCCTCAGCCTATATGGATCGCGAGAAGGAGGTTCCACCGGATAACCTGGGGGAACTGATCCAGGAAGCAGGTCAGAAAAAGGTAGGTGTGATACTTGGATGTGATGCAAACGCGCATCACACAATCTGAGGAAGCACAGACATTAACGAAAGGGGTGAGTTATTTTTTGATTACTTATGAAATACTAACCTTGTAGTGTGCAATATTGGGTGTGAACCAACATTCATTGTTAGAAATCGACAGGAGGTTCTAGATGTATCCTGTGCGTCAGAAACAATTTTTGATATGATCAGTGGAGAGTGGCGAAGGAGCACTCATTCTCTGATCACCGATATATTACATATAACCTCAACATCAAACCTGTTGCTCGGAAAGCCTTCAGGAATCCCAGAAGGACAAACTGGAACAAATATGGGGAGGTGTTGAAGGAACTATTGCCGCTGGAGGTTCCTGGACTTCCGGCGACAGTAGAGGAATTACATGGCATGGTTGATATTGTCACAAAGGCATGTACTCTGTCATTTAATGCTGCGTGTCCCCTGATAAAACCTAGGTGCAGACAGAAATCGACATGGTGGACCACGGAGTTTGGAACCTATCGGAGAGCGTGTAGGACAGCCTTTAATAAGGCTAAGAACACCAGGGAAAATCGGGATTGGGATTCCTATAAGGAAGACCTGAGAAAATACAAAAAAGAGTTGAAGAGGGCACAAAGGGGGTCTTGGAGACTCTTCTGTTGTAGAATGGAGGAGGTCTCTGAGACTTCTCGCCTAAGGAAAATTCTATCTACTAACCCAACCAGTCCTAGTTACTTAATTAGGCCGGACGGGTTATGGACAGCTTCAAGTGCGGAATCATTGGAGCTTCTCATTGAGACCCATTTTCCGGGAAGCATTGATGACTCGATGGAGCCTGGAACTCATCGAGGAACACCTTTAACAGATGTGGATGGCATTGTGGACAGGAAACGAATCCTGTGGGCGCTGAACGGTTTTAAGCCTTATAAATCGGCGGGCCCGGATCGGATTTACCAGCAGAGATCCAAAGGAACTCTGCAGTCATCCTCCCCTGGCTGGAGGTTATCTTCAGGGGATGTCTGCAATTGGTCTATATTCCCAGGAAATGGACGGAGGTCAGAGTGGTTTTTATCCCGAAATCGGGAAAAAGCTCACAGGCTTATCCAAAGGACCTGAGGCCTATAACTCTATCATCCTTTCTGTTGAAAACCTTGGAAAGATTGATAGACGTACTTATACGAACAAAAGTTGAGCCAAGGAATTGGGCAATGTCGCAGCATGCGTACTGTAAGGGAAAGTCGGTGGACACAGCTCTGCGCGATCTAGTACGCATGATTGAGAAGTCAATTTACTCGCAAGAGTATTGTATGGTAGCATTTCTCGACATTGAGGGTGCCTTTAATAATGTAAAAACGGAGGCGATCATGGAAGGATTGTCATCTTTGAAGGTGGATTATCCTATAAGTAGGTTGATAAATCAGATGCTGGTAAGCAGGATTATTATCTCGGAACTGGGGGAGTCCACCATTAGAAGGCGGGTGGTTAGAGGAACCCGCAGGGAGGAGTAATGTCCCCCTTTCTTTGGAGTGCAGTGGTGAATGGATTGCTGTTGGAACTGGAGAAAGAGGGGATGGGGGTTGTAGCGTATGCAGATGATGTAGCGATAGCTGTCTCAGGCAAATATCTGGATACGATTAGGGATGTTATGCAGAATGCATAACATGATCGTTACGAAATGGGCCGGCAAATGCGGATTAATGATCAACCCGTCCAAGACAGAGCTGGTACTATTTACTAAGAAATACAAAATTCCGGTAGTTAGCCCTCCTACTGTGAACGGCATTAGACTGGCTTTTGCTGACAGAGCGAGATTTTTGGGCATAATCTTGGACAGTAAGTTCAGCTGGAAGCCTAACATTGTAGAAAGGGTGAATAAGGCTAATGTAGCCATTTACTCGTGTAGAAATGCCATAGGAAAGAAATGGGGTTTGAAACCAGAGCTGGTACACTGGCTCTATACCGCAGTGGCAAGGCCTGTACTGATGTATGGGGTGGGCATGTGGTGGCCAGCTCTGGAAAAGATAACCTACTTAAGGATGTTGGAGAAGGTGCAAAGAACGGCCTGTATGCTTATAAATGGGGCGCTTAGGACAACACCTACACGCGCTTTAGATGTTATGTTCCATCTTATTCCTATCGAATTTTTTGGTAAGCAGATGGCAGCCAATGTGGCTACAAGGCTCTCGGCTGTCTCTCAGTGGAAGTGTCTTCAGGCGGGACACTCGACGATAGTTAGATCACTAAGGGAAGAACTGGTGAATCTAGATTATATTAAACCAACGTTATGCTTCGATATAGGTTTCCGGATCATCTGTCCTTCGTGGGAATCCTGGAGGAACGGATCAATACTGGAAAACGAGGCACTGAAATTTTTCACGGACGGCTCTAAGCTAGACGGCAAAGTAGGAGCCGGAGTCTTCTATGACTAGCTCAATGTTAATATTTCTGTTCGTCTCCCTGACTACTGCAGCGTGTTCCAGGCTGAAGTGGTGGCGATAGGGGAAGTCGTGATTTGGTTGAAGCATAACGTGTTATCTGTTAGGGATATCGCGATTTATGTGGACAGTCAAGCGGCACTTAGGTCACTTGAGGCGGTTTCTCTGAAGTCACGGGTGGCGCTGGATTGCCGATCATCTCTTAATGAGATGAGCGAGTATTTCAGTATCCAGATGATCTGGGTCCCTGGTCACTCGGACGTCACGGGAAACTGCAGGGCAGACGAACTAGCTAGGTATGGTACAACTCTCCAGATGCAACCGGGAAGGGCAGGTCTGGGGAGGCCTATAGAAGCGCTCAAATTGACGCTCAGTAAAAAGGCAATCGCCTTGACAGGTTGAGAGGTGGACCAACACTCTCACGTGCAGGGTAGCAAAACAGGTTTGGCCAAAACTGGACCTGCGGCGCTCCAAGGCACTTGTATCCCTGGGAAAACGAGATTTAGGATTGGTCGTAGGGATACTAACAGAACACTGCCTTTTTGGGGAACATGCGAGAAGGCTGGGTCTAGAGACGAATGACTTTTGTAGAAGTTGTATGGACGAAGAGGAGGAAGAGACGTTAGTTCACCTATGCTCGTGTCCGGCACTATCATACAAAAGACGTAAGTACTTGGGTGTGTACAACATGGACAGCCTTTCTGAACTCGCGGACTGTGGGGTGCGAGATATTTTACGCTACATCAGTAGCTCTGGTTAGTTTCAGCGGGAGTAAAGGGAGATTGGATCCTGTGGTATCACAATGGGCTCTAACCTAACCTAACCTAACCTAGTGTAAGATTATCAGGATTCCCGTTTTTCTGTTTAAAGATTGGCGTTTCTTTAGAGGGTTAATTTTTTCCTTGTCAGATGGGTATTTTATAGGTCAGTCGTCGGTGTGTCTGTGTAGTTTTACTGGAATAAACCGTAATTTCCCGTTTGGAGTTCTGCGTTGAATGTTACAGAGCAACTACTTGTGGTACGGATTAAGCGTATTATGTTATGTTATCGTGGTGATAACTTTATCAGCGAACACTTTCACTTTTAGACCACTAGAGTTTCGTTACTGTGATTCATTAGTTAACTTTCATTACTTGCACGAGTTTTTATAATCTATGATATGGCTGGTCCCTGTTTCGGCGCCAGTTACGAATTTGATTTCAGAGCGATTTAAAAATATGATATTTATTTTTATCTTTATTGTTACAATTCCAAACTAACACTAAAACTTAAATCTAACAAAAATTTCTATATTCAAAAATTTGAAGTAAGCAAATCTTTTATGTTAATAATTTTGCAATATGCAAAATAAAATAGTCTAATTTTACCATCGAAGATATTTTTAGGGTCGCATTATACAGAAAAATGCAACGAAATTTTGTCCCAAAAATATGTAACGAAAAAAAAAAAATAATAAAATAAAAAAAATAAAGTAAATACGAAAGAACCAAAACACGCTCGTGCACCGAAAATTAATTTATGGACTCAAATTTTTTATTTTTTTAATTTTAGGTCTATATAAGTACAAGTACATAAAACAAATCAGTAGACTTAAGCTAATTTAGACATTAAGCAAAATTTCCAGGCCCATCTTCGATGTTTAAATTTTTAGCCTTAGGCTCAAACTTTTTTTATTGAATGTGATTTTTTTAAATTAAAATTTTTCTATTAAAATTACAAAATTTTATTAATTTGATTTCTTTTATTGGAAACTAGCTGAACGACTCGGCGTTGCACGGGAGAAATTAAAATTACTTTAATTACTGATATTTTGCAGGCAATTTCTAGACGTCACTGTAGTTGCAATCGTATATGACAGGAATTCATAAGATACTGAATTCAGTATCGGAAGCATCACCGGAAGCATGCCCCTAGACCTAGGGTCCCAGCCCTAAATTTACCAACTCACTTCAAATGAATGGTACAAAAACGCAAAAGAATATCCCCTTGATTCAGAGGACGCATACCTCGAATTCGAACATGTCACTAATTTCATATAATCCCTTTCCTAAACTCATTCCCAGGAAAACAATAACCAAAATTAAAATTTTAGGAAAAATTTGTACTGAGCCCCAGACCCCGGGTAAAAAAAAGGATAAAAGATTTTTCTGCAAATTTTGTTGCGCATTTCATTTGACAGATTATATTATTTACTTTATTTATAAACCAATAGCTGTAATTAATCCGCAAAGCGTCTATTGTTGCTGGTTTATCAGCATAATCCTATGACTTCAAATAACCCTTCTGAAACGAATCGAGAGTTGTAAAATCTCACGTGATGAACGATATTTTCTGCCCTTCTGTCCGGAGAGAAAACGAATACTCTCGAGCATGCCACGTACAACTGCCCATGGGAAAAACACATGCAAATGTAAACACTGATAGGTTTTTCGATATTTTGCGCACAGCCCACACTTAACATTTCGAGAAAGTCAATTGAAGTCGGTCCACGAACATTAATCAATAACAAAGGCAGGTAGAACAAATCGTCATTGCTCGGATACGCTGTGTAAATGAGCCCCAATGCATCGGTTGAATATATATTTACGTATCCAGTACAGGCTGTCCGCGATTCCGAAGTTGGAATTTTTTTTGATGATGCGTTCTCAATGCGAAATATCTCGGCATCTCCGAGTAAAGCACTGTTCTTGCAATTGGATCACTTGTGCTTCGACTCATTGCTGCTGATATATCTTTCCATTTAATATTGCGAAACTTCAACATTGGTATCAGGAGCTGAAGTAGCAGCATTTTAATTTCGACCCCCATAGAGTACATCCAACGTCGCATGTCTCCGAAGACCCGATACTTCACAATGAAGACCATGAGAGCCTTGAGTTTCTGCTTGAATACTTGTGCTGTAATGTCATTGCGATCGGTGGATGATTGACCGGGTAGTAACAGCTGCGTGATTTCGATTCATTTTGGGTTGCGAGTGGAAGTGATGAATAAGTTTGGTCAACCGTTTTGGCGTACGTAGGTTATTGCATCTTACGCGTATTCCTGCATGTGCCTCGGGATATCAACATATGTCGCTGGCAAAATGATAAGTCGGCCTAAATTGTTTACGTTTCCATCAACATTCATGCAAAATCGCGTGCTTCGATAATATTCGCCCCAAATGATGTCATATGGAAGGAACCCTTTTACTTTTGTATACTATGAAAGAAACGCTTTGACCGAGGTTCTTGTCCAGAAAGCAATTATGCCAATGGCTTAAGTGGTGGTGTCAATTGTGAAAATTTCATCTTTCCGCTCGCACAACAAAATCCAGGCGGTTCGTGTCAAAATTTCAAAACATTGCAATGTTGACAACCCGTGCTCATTGTTCCGAAGTCAACCGATATATCCGCGCCATAATCGACTGTTGGATCATATCTGAACGCCAAAAGTTCATTTCGAATTGTCACGTCTGTTTTGTCGACGTTTCAAATTTTTTTGTGCGTAAGCTTGAAATGAGCGAGTCGAAGTCGACTGTATCCGTTGTTTCGGAGTCATAATGCGTGCTTGAAAAATTCTACAGAAATCAATTCAATTCACCAAATTACAACGAACTTAAGTTCCGTTTAAATAAATTCAAATTGTGAATGGACCAAAGATTCGACTACCACCGATATCACACTGAACCATCGCTTTAAATTTAATTATTTTTCACAAAATATCAATATTCAATTCGGAGTTTGTTGTTGTTATGAAAACTATTACTTTAATATTACGATGTCATCTTTGCCATTTTTTCATATAAAAATATTATCCAAATTTCCGACTTTTCCGGTGGATTTTCCTAAAATTTTCTTTCATACAAACCTTGTCCTGATAATTACGAACACAACAAAAAAAATTAGCCAAATCGGTTGAACCGTTCACAAGTGATGATCTTAAGCCAAATCGGTTTTTTCGGAAGTTTTCGAGTTTTCTAATAAGATTTTCCAATTTTTCTCTTCTAAAAGACCATCTAGACCGGATACGTGCAAAAAATCGTACAAAAACATCATTTTTCGATTTTCCGATTTTGCCAGTGGATTTTCCCAAAATTTTCTTTCATACAAATCTTGTCCTGACAATTACGAATACAACAAAAAAAAAATCAGCCAAATTCTTGCGCCAATTGATTTTTATTAATATAGATACGTATATTTACACCCAAACTATGATTTTGTATAGTTACATACGCGAATAAGCCAATATTTAAATTTGCTGCTCGCTGCTGCTGTTTGGTGTGTTTCATCCTTTATACATCTAGAAGGTAATGCATGGCCAACCAAATGATTTTCTGAATATATTTAAAAAAAATCCAAAACATTTAATGTTTCTTTTGCTTAACCGCAGGAATCTTAGTATTCTTATGATGATTTTGTTACGTAGAAACCATAGTCGGCCCTTTTATGCAATGGGTATGTTCTATTGTTTTAAATTGGTCCGTAGTTGTGCCATCATATTTATAGTTAATTATTTTTGTAGAAAAGCTATTTTCTTATATTAGTGTTATTTGTGATTGTGTAATTGTGAATAATTGTGTTTAAAATATTTTTCTTAATTTATAAATTTTAAAATGCCGCCAACAAAAAGAAAAGGCGAGAACGCGAACAAAACTTAGACAGAAACCTTCAACTCAGACCGACGTCGTGAACTACGGTCCACTTTCGATGTTCGATAACGCAAACAAAGCTTAGACACAATACGTCACTGTGAAACACGATCCAATTCAGATGTTCGAGAGTGCGAACAAAGCGTTAATTCAGTCTGTCGTCGTGAAATACGCTCGAATTCCAATATTCTGGAGGTCGAGCAACGCTTAGAAACGGCCCGTCGTCGTAGAACACGGAACAATTCTGATGTTCATAAGCCGTTAGTTTTAAGATTGAATAATATCAACTAATAAATTTACAAAACAAATTAAATACTTTCAACTAGTATCAAGATAATTTTATTTCTCTTAATGTTATATCCACTTAGTTCTTTATATGCAACAAAAATGCTTATAGAAAAATGCTTATTTCCCGTCTTTTTTTTAATTTTTTTTACATTTTATCTAGAGTCACAGCCTATTTGAGCGTCCAGAGCGTGGTGCATCATCATTGAACGACTGCGTTTAAATTCAGCATATCAGTCAATGGTGGTTGGTTTTCCTGATGCAGAGTCCGGATAACACTTATCAAGCCACTGCTTTGCTTGAACGGTATTTTTTCCCATAAAAAAACAGTGTTTAATCGACCAAAGCGAATCTAAATAAATCAAGCCTGCCTATTAAAACGCACTTTCAAATACTTGAAATAAAACATAAACAAAAAACTAGCTTTTCATACATTTTGTGTGGGAGATAGCATTACGTTTGATAAATAAAACATGAATTAAAAATAATGTAAAATTGATTTATATTAAAATATAAATCGATGACATATATAATAGATTTCAACTCATTCGAATGACGCAATCAGTAGGTTTCTCGTTTTCTTCAAATTAATAAAGAAAATATAAGGGATTTTCGCTGTACAACAACAAAAATTAAAAAATACGAGAAATTGATGACGTTATAATATCGTCATTTAAAACTAATTATTAGAGAGAGTAAATTAAAATTTATAAGAAAATAAGAAAGACAACAATGTGTTTTAAAGAAGAAAAATCAAATAGAAACGACAATATGAACTATGAAATCAGAAACAATGAAGAGTGCATCATCGTTATTCAATGGTGAAGATAAAGTAACCGTATAATATCTGAAATAAAATCCGAAGCTAAAATTCGAAAACAAAATATGTAGTTACCTATTTGCTATTTGTTTACTTTAATTTAAAATAGTAACCGTATGCAGTTTGTCATGTCATGAATTCATGTCGTTTTTGTCCCGATTTCCGATACGAATAAAAATCGTAAATATTTGAATCGTAATATTATCCTTTATGGATTGATTAACGTTTTTATAATGTGTAAGTGGTTTATTAACTTTTATGGAACCATCCTTTAATTTTCAATTAGGCTTCCGTATCATTCTACTAGAACCAAAGTACTAAAAAAATATCTGTTACCTACTTTTCTCTATGAGGAACGGTTGTTGAAAAAGTATGTTCAATTTTCGATTCTGAGTAGTTTTATTCTTCTATTTCGATATGGTCATGCATGGATGACCTCGTACCAATATCTCCCAGATTCCAAAACGTATTGAATTTTGCTCCCGGTTTTGGTGTCTGTTGTAACAATTTGCTTTCATAATTTGGGATTTGTCATTTCCATTTAATGCAATGTTAGAGAACTTACTCGCATGCAGAGATTTTCTCTCCTAGAACTGAACCAAAAACCGATGTTACCCGATATTTTTAATGAATTTAAAACCAAAACGGTAACGATTATAATTATAAATAGAACGTTAACAGTAACCGGACCGCAATTTTCAAACGTTCAATTCATCCTTCTATTTCGTTTCGGTTCCCTCTTTAAATTTCTGTTATAACACTTAAATCGCCTAACAATTATGTTTTAAAATATTTAAAATGAAAATGTAATATCATTTCAAAATTGGCAGAGATTGATTATGAATTGGAATTAATCACACCATCTGTAATCAAATAATAAATTATCATACGACAATACTATTATATTATATGGATCACCTAATGGATCCGTCAAAGGTTCACTAGATTCCATTCTATCAAAACCGTCGTAGAATTATTACAATCATTCAAATATGCAGAATGAAGAATCGCTATATTTTTAGTTGTGGATCATTCTGCTGATATAAGTTTGTAAAGAAATCTAATTTTATAATCTAAATTGCTTAACTTATAATTTGTGATTTTATTTCATAAACGCAATAGTGCACGTTGAATGTGGACTATTATAACCATAATGCGGAATCGTTTAAATGGCCCAATGACGTTTCAAGAATGTTGAAAGTATTTTTGGTGGCTTCAACGAGAATAACGGCTTTGAACCTATTGATTTAAATTTTATTACTTCTCTGATTTTAAGAACCGGAGTGACATTTATACCTACTGAACAAACCGGCACCATAAAGCAAAATTGTGAATGGGGTTAGAGGCATTTAAAATAAATTTCAACATCAGTAAACATGTAGTTAGTCCATGTTTTGATACATTTGATAAATACTTGAATTCAGATGTTTTTAGAATAACCTTTATACACTATTTGCCGTAGGTACTTGGCGAAAAACACTTCTTAATAAACATACATATTTTGTTAAACACATGTTTTTCTATTTCGCAAAAAATTTAGATTTTTGAATATTTTAATTAAAGAATATGTTCAAAAAGTTTTAAAAATCGCTCGATCGATTTCGACTTTAATCTCTATCTTGCGCTTCACCTCTAAGCTTCACCAATCTCAATCAATTTTTATTTAAGCTTCAATGAGATTGTTTTAATGTAATTATTTAATTTACTATATCATTAATATAATTATTAATATTATATAAAGCTTTATAAGTTTAAATTTATCGAACATCTTTAGTATCACTCACCACTTAGTAAGAGATGCCATTTCTGGGAAGATCTTGATGACAGCTTCAAGAACCAATCTTTTGAACGATTGTTGCACTAAGCTTCAGCAAAATTTGTTTCTAAAAATATCGAAAGACACCTTTGCAAACAGTCGTTTCATAATTGCTTCCCCAAATATTTAGTTTTATTAGCAAAATAATAATATTAAAAGTTTTATCTTACACTCAGCCTTAATTTAGACATGTTTGAGTTATACCTACCGTGTAGCAGCATCACCATAAGTCTTTTGTTTGTTCGTGCATCGTTTTTGGCTTTGCCAATATATAACTTTAAGCTCTCCACTGGGCTAAAAATATATGAAATCTCCATTTTGCCATCAAATAATCAAATTTCACAGTGCAAGAAGCAATATAATAGGAACGATGTATGACTACGATCATTCACCGAACCGCACTATTGAGTCCGAATACGGTCACTATTAAAATTGAAAACAATTTACTACGCTTCGAAACAAATCCAACCGAGTGTTCAAAATATTGAACTGTTGGCGCTATGATAAATATGCTACTTGAATGTTTCGAGACTGATGTTGTACCACCAAAATGTTATTTAAAACTATTGTTACAAATTGTTAAATCTGGCAGGAATTAGGTGGCAAAGACGACTATCTAGCTTACCAGATCACGGTTATATTTTGAAGTTCAAAATAAGTTTAATGTACAAAAAAACGGTTATACTGATTATTACCACATTATCACTATGGTTCATTGCTTATGCAGGTATATTATTTACACATTCGTTCACACAATTAAATGTTGGAATCGGGTATGCAACGTGGCGTACATAACTCTGAATACTTACGAAATTTGTGAAAAGTTTATTCGAGGTTTAGTTGAATGGAAGTACACAGATAAATAGAAAATTTAATTGAAATCGTTTTGAAATGCATTGCAATGAATGATACTCGAGGAGGAATGATAAATGACTATCGACAGTGGTTCGAAAATAAAGGAGTATCCTGAGTGAGCTTTTGTATTCCACGCGTACATAACACATGAGAACCGAAGAAAATCAATGTTTGGCAGTTTTGGTGAAACAATGGCTTACAACATTAAGAGACGTCGCGGCTTATCACACATACGTGAGACAAATACGCAATCATTTAACGTTCATTGCTTGTATACTTTTGAAAACATTGTTGCTACTTTAAACAAGTTATAATTCCTCAACTGAATGAGATACCAATTCAACCCGTTTGGTAGTGAAGGGTGGTTAAATTTTAAGGGCTGAACCACACCTAAACGTCAAGTTTTTTTCTGCATTTAATTTGACATTTCTCAATTTCAGACTAACTCAATTTGAACCATGGAAAGATACACAATCGAGCAACGCGTTAAAGTTATTCATGTATGCATATTATGAAAATGGGCGTTCAAATCAAAATGCATATCGTGCACTTCGTGATTTTTTCGGTCAATTTAATCGTCCAAATGTGCGTACAATCGGAAAAATCGTGCAAAAATTTGAGCAAACCGGGTCTGTAGGAGATTTTAAAACACCAGTGCATGCTCGTACAGCTCGTACTGCAGAAAATATTGCTGCTGTTCGCGATAGTGTGGCTGAAGAGCCGTCCACCTCAACTCGTCGTTGTGCCTAACAATTGCACCTCTCACGCTCGTCGTTGATGAACCTTATGCATAAAGACTTGCGTGACAAATTCAATGGCCGTGTTATCTCAAGTGGTGGCGATGTCAATTGGCCGCCAAGATCATGTGATTTGACACCGTTGGACTTCTTTCTTTGGGGTTATTTGAAAGAAAAGGTGTACGTCGATAAGCCAGTAACAATTCAAGAGCTAAAGGATGAGATAATTCGGCACATTAACGGCATAGAACCTCAATTATGCCTAAGCGTCATCGAAAAATTGGAGCATCGGATGGAGGTGTGCTGCCAACCATATAATCATAATAAAAAGAATTGACAATAATTTCCTAAATAATTTGTGTTTTATTCAAAATCAACATCGGCCCTTAAAATTTAACCACCCTTTATATAATCCACAACTTATCGAAGAGCTGCTATTGAAACGGCCACTATCTGAGTTTTTCATCATGTATCACCGCTGAAAATATCACCGCGCGAAATAATCACCGCAAAGAAAAAATTATTTTTGAAAATAACTTAGAAAATCTTTACTCTGCGTAATTTTCTTAAGAATAAAATATTTTTAAATTACATACAAGTATTATGTTTTTTCGGTGGCCGCTATGGTGTTCGAACGATGTTACAAAATCAAGTACATACTGTAAATGAAAAGAACATGAACATCTATAGAACAATGTTTCTATAATTTTTAATCAAGTATTTATACATATCTGTGATTCAAAAACATTGTCACTCGCATGCTTTCACAACCACATTGTAGTGGTGACTGACTGAATGTCATATAATACAAATAAAAAAATCCTGTCCAAAAACAACGCCTTCTAAACTACAGGCCGCTTACACCAAATGATGACGACACGCTATGTCGAAGTTTTTGTTGCTTTCTCTAGTTGTTTTGTTAGTGTAAATCTTAACATTATTATTGAGCAGAGCAGTCTCGGTTTAGACATAAATTGACGTCATGTGCGAAAAATGAGAGTAGTAAGAGGCCTGTAGTTTAGGAGGCATTGCCAAAAATCAGTTTTTTTGTGTTCTTGGCGATCGTGTTTTTAGAAAGAGAATTGAAAGAGACCATATTGTGATTTGAAATCATGACGCAATACAACAACAACATTAATAAAAGCTCATTATTTATTTATTTTCCAAGTCAATTTTCACACAGTTTTCTTGAATGAAAGGGTTTCCTTGAATAGTTTTTTGAACTAATTAAAGTTTGAACTTTTCTGCATTTACCCGTACAAAAATATTATAAAAGCTTATGGTTTAAATATACTTAAAAAGAAAAAGAAAATTAGTCGTTTTTCATACATTCTTATAGGAAACTCGCATTTATTATATCCCGTATTTTAAGTTTAGTGAAAAAAAAGCTCGAATAGGGAGGCTCTATTTATCTAGTTGGCTCTGAATCAACACACGAAATTTGTTTTCCATTGTTTGGAAATTAATAAAAGTAACGACCACTAAAACAACTGTAACTTGTAAACTTAATGATCGAAATGTCATGAAATTTTAACAGGTATCATTTGAAGGTTGGTAGACTTTAAAAATCCTATGGATTTTAACTTTGTGGCACAATCTATGTGTCAGAGCGGGAACTATTCAGGCGATGTAATAGTGATTTTTATCATTTAGTTAATTTAGTTTTATCTTGTGTTTAAGAAATACACAGACACACACCAAATACACAGACACACACTTTAAGTGTCTGTGTATTTGGAAAGTCTAGAATGAGATATTTATTTTCAAAAATGGGTAGAAAAACGACCTAAGCAGTGAAAAAAAACATGCTATTCGAGCATTATGAAAAACGAAAAACCATTCGTACCGCGAGATTGCAAAAATGGGAAAAGTTTCTTGTTCATCAGTAAGTAATTTGACAAAGATTCTTTAATCTGGAGGTACATATTATGAGACCAAGAGAAGAAACTGTAAGAGGACCAGGAAGACAATGCCCACAACAGACCAGAAAATTATTCAATCGGCCTTAGGAAAGCGCAGAGCAACGACAAGCTAGCTACAAAAGCACTTTAGGGAAGAAGGGATAAAGATATCAGCGAAGACATTGTGACGAAGGCTATATGAAAATTATTTGAAATGCAGGCGTCTAGTAAAGAAACTCAGACTCAAAGAAAAAATTCGGAAAAACGTCTTATTTTCTTCATAAGACGATCGGAAGAAGGTAAATCGAATTTTTAAGCACTCATTATATATTTTCAAAAAGTAAATAAAAAAAATCCGAAATTAAAGAGTTTTTTTAAATTTATAGGTTATATTTAGTGTCGAATGTAAGTTAGAAGCCGTTACAGAATCGGCCCAATTCGCCAAAAGGAGACCAAGAGAATCGGTGTGAAGTTTTTGGACACTTTTAATTTTTTGGACACTTTTATAATTTGGATAGAAATTTACGCGAGTGTCCAAAACTAATTTTTTTAGACAAGATTTAGATTTAAGACAGATATTTGCACACGTGTACATTTCTAAAAAATGTAGATACAAAAAAGATCAAATTTTTGTATTTGATACACATATTAAACTTTTGAGAAATTACTTTAATGATCAGGAATATGCTGTATATGCAATTTTTGTATGGGAGGATGTCGTTGTAGCTTATGGTAAATTACACAAATCTCAGAGAATGGGAGCCATAGTGGCTATATAGGTTTGAAAGGGGATACATTATGAAATTAAAATCATTTCATGCTATTTCGAAATGAGCCGTAGGGCTCTCGTGTATAATTTTTGGACATTCTCGCTATCCGCGATTTTCATATGAAAAAAATGTCGTTGTAGGTTATGGACTTATGGTAAATTACACAAATCTCAGGTATTGGCTCCCATAGTGGCTATGTAGGTTTGAAAGAGGATACATTATGGAATTAAAATCATTTAATGCTATTTCGAAATGAGCCGTAGGGCTCTCGTGTATAATTTTTGAACATTCTCGCTATCTGCGATTTTCATATGAAAAAATAACGTTGTAGCTTATGGTAATACCAACTAAAATGTATCGAATATTGCAACAACAACAAACATTAATATTTACTGCATTTCAAACTTATAATGTATTGTTATTGCATCCTGTTATTGCATTATTGCATGTTATTGTTGCTGCATCCCAAAATTACCATATACATACAGTTTTATCAATTTCTCTTAACCTAACGATTAACGAAGTTAAATTTCCATTCTTCGCTATTTTTCGTTTGCAGTCGGGCATTATATTATTGTACTCGAATATTATTTGGTTGTTCTCTGTTTAAAAAAAATATAAGCAGTGCTATGGTACGCCTACAAAAAGAAATTCCGAAGAGTTGTTTAAAGGTTTAACATTGTTAGGTTGAGACAAAATGGTCGGTATAATTTTGGGATGCGCATGCCACGAATGGAGATGGCAAAATCAATGTTTTATGATCTAATTTATGGCTACAAAATAATTCTGATAATGATTAGTATTTGTGACATTCGCCACATTTTAGTAAGAGTTTCGGGTGTACTCTGCCCATTATTCCAAAATATATATGTAAATGCATCAATTAAATGTTTATTGAACCTATCTATGAATATACCTATTATATAATATATCAAATTATGCGTTTATTCGTAAAAAACAGTCTATCTTAGCTGATCTTGAACAAGACAATTAGAAAAGGAAAAATCCGCAATAAAATTATAGTGAGTACAAAAGCTAACAACGCTATTTATCTCGAAACTTATTTATATCTTTGAAATGCATTTTTTCGATCGACAGATATCGGAATATGATTTAATATATTCCGCCTACAAAATAAATTAATTTGAAAACGAAATGATATACGTGACTACGAAATCCCTACAGCTCATTTCGAAATGGCACTAGGTGATTTTAATTCCATAATGTATCCCCTTTCAAACCTATATAGCCACTATGGGAGCCAATCTCTGAGATTTGTGTAATTTATTATAACCTACAACGACATCCTCTCATACAGAAATTGCATATATCGCATATTCCTGATCATTAAAGTAATTTCTCAAAAGTTTAATATGTGTATGAAATACAAAAAATTGATCTTTTTTATAAACAAATTTTTTTTTGTATCTACATTTTTTAGAAATGTACACGTGTGCAAATATCTGTCTAAAAACTAAATTTTGCCTAAAAAAATTAGTTTTGGATACTCGCGTAAATTTCTATCCAAATTATAAAAGTGTCCAAAAATTCCAAAAAACAAGTGTCCATAAACTTCACACCGGTACCAAGAGAGAGGTTAAGGGAGAACTGCGTAGTCAGAAGCATAAAACATCCACCATCAGTAATGATGTGGAGCTGCATTAGTGGAGATTTTCCTTCTTTAGCACTTCCAATATACTCGTATATAAACCATGAGAAAACTACAATATAAAAAGGTGTTAACAGACGTTTTATTTCCTTACATGAGGTCGCTACCTCAAGGCCAATACCCTTACACTTTAATGCAAGATGGAGCTCCTTGCCATACCGCAAAATTAATAGAGAATGTCCTCCTTAACCAAAATATTGATATTCTCTCTTGGCCTGGAAGTTCTCCGGATTTAAACCCTATCGAGAATTGCTGGTCCTTACTTAAGTCCAACGTATATAAAACCCCAAATCCTACAGTGTCCATCCTAAAAAGAAAAAAATATTGAAAAAATATGGAGAAATAGTGATCAAATTTGCAATATGATCAATATTTGTATATGTAGCATGCCGGAAAGAATAAAAACTATGATTAAAAATAAAGGTAGTTTAACCAAATTTTAATTGTTTTCTAATTTATGTGTATTCAAAATTATATAATTTTAAATAATTAAAACATTTCAAAAAAAAATATTGTTTTTATTTATACATATTTTGATAAAATACTAGAATTTTTCACTATTTTAATAGTGTTCATAATTCAATGAACAGGGACTGTATTTTATTGTTGCAGAAACACATTCCAGTTGCACTGTACTTGTATGTTATACGTTACTATATACGTTTTAACCGTTACGGAAAAAATACTTAAAAGCTTAAATGTCATCAAGGGTTATTGATGGTTTTATTATAACAAAAACTAATTTTATATTGATAAAAGCTTTTTCGAAAGAAAATAATAAACTCACGTGTATTTATACAGTATATCGGCTATCAGCCATAATATTTATAGTTGCCTCGTATTACCCATTGAAATGCCCAGTCTAATTAATTTATTATGTAATGTATGTACACATATTTACTCATTTATTGTGTTTGTGTGATGTAACAATTTACTTACTTAAATTAGTTCAAAATTATTTATAATAAACTCAAATCAAACGAACGGTTAGAAAATTTTAGATGAAGCTCTTCTTTGGATTTCATTTAGTTTTGGATTTACAAAAAAATGAAAACCAACAACAACATTATAAATGTATATAACACATCTTTCAAATATTCGCCACTTTAAAGTCCAGTATATTATATCGGTCAATTTAGTTTATGTACAGTTTTAATCGCGAAAACATGTTCGCATTGTAGAAAAGTAATAAATATTTGTTTTTTGTCAATTTATTTATATTTTCATAATCAATATTAATTTGAAATAAGTATTTTGGAAAACTGCATAATAATATAATAATATAAATTGTAAAGTACTAAAATTCAAAATAGTTTTCTACAATTTGCGATTTTGAATAATAAGTTGCAGTTTTACAGTTTAAAGTTTAAACATTTTCTTTCATAATTTACTTAAAATTTTAAATAGACACTGTTTGATTTTAAAAAGAAAATATTTTGAACATTTTAAATTTAGTGTAGTGTTAAAATCGACAATATAATTCAAATCATAATAATGTAAAACACGTTTTTCCTAATTATTTATTAATAATATGTAATATTATTTGAAAAAATAAAAATATGTATTTAAACAACATGATCAATATTTATGTATGTAATTTTATACTTTTATTTACTGAGTGTTTTGGTTAATAACTTTAATTTTAAATGACCGTATTAGCCAACGACATTATAAAGCTAAAATTAAAAAGTTGTGGATTAATTAACAATTGTCGGTTCTATTGATTTAATTAATGTTGTATTTTTCAACTTCTATATTTAATATACGCATATATGCATTGTAAATATTCATTTAATATACCTACACATTCAAATAATGCTTATACACATAAGTTAAATATTATGCAGATAATGTCATTTTTTAAATAAATGTTTTAAAAGAAAATCTTGTTGGATCAAAAGCCGTTGATGGTTGCGCTTCTAATAACTTTCATAGAAAGTTCCTTAACAAATCAAAAGAATTAAAGAAAATGCTAGCAAACACTTGTGTGTTATTTAAAACCATTAATCTATTAAATTAAGTGTCAGCCATAATAATAAGGAAAGTGAATCGACAAATTGGAATTTAAATTTTAAAATTGTTTATAATTGTGGTGTCTTTTATTTAGTTTAATTCAACTTATGTATAAACACTTGATATTCTGTTATTTGATATTTATGTTATTGTTTTTATGTTTTTACAAGTGTGGCACCATTTGCTTAAATATGTTTATTCCTCCCGATTAATATTAACATTTGTGATTACTTATATCAAATTTAAAAATTAATTTAATCATTTTCTTATGTTATTTTCTTACCTAAAAATTGGAGAGTGAATATGTTGTGACCAACACCCGACTTTCTTTAAGCATGAATGTGTGCATAAATGAAAACTTTTAAACATTATTGCAAAAATTGAAAAAGCTCCCATTGAAGCAGTCACTTCCGGTACACAGATTTCCACCAATTTTCGCAAGGAACTCTCAATTAGTGGGGAGAAATAGTTTAAGTTACGTCTGGACTGTAGAGATGCCGAATTTTGTTGAAATAAAGTTATTTTTTATAAAAGCTTGTCATTTCCGGTAAAATTAAAAAAAATATCTGAACTAATTTTGTTTGAAATTTAATTTACATATTTGCTTAAAACGCAATAATTCAAATAATTCATATGGAAGCTGCCACTTCCGGTGGAATATCTTGGACAAAAATCACTGGGGTCTCTCAATTTGTGGGAAAAGCTTAAGTATGAAGTTTCAGCCCGATCAATCAATCCGTATGGTCTTTGCTTTTTTTACAAGAGTAAAATTTTTGTTGGAAAATAGTTTAGTCAAAAATCGTCAACACGAAAAAGCTCTAATGCAACATACAGGGCCGAAAGTTTGTTAAAAACTGTTTTTTGGACAAAAATCGTATTCGCTTAGATTTTGGATAACTGTTCTGGGTCAATACTGTTGCTAAGTTAATTAAGAATCTTTTAGTTTTTATTTGTTTTTCTTGTAAATGCGATATATGTTCCAAAATATTTCAAAAAAATTAAAAAGCTCCTATGGAAGCTGATTCTTGCGGTGGACCGATTTCAGCCAGAATTCAGCCATATATGATTACTATACTATATTTCCTTCTGAAAAAGAAAGTTAAATAGCTGCATTCCGATTGTAATATTCGAAGCACCCGTTCTCATAGTTGTCATCCTTCATGTTAGCTTTAATCAACAGGTTTGAGGTGTTTTATGTGGTTCCGGAGTTAAAATGTTAGTTTTTACTATTTTAACAGGTTTCAGGTATACATTTCTGATCTGGTTTCTAGTTTGAATGTTATCATGATTTATCGTCTCAATATTAGGTGTCGTGATTAATTGACGGATTGCTTGGATGTTGTAGTAACCCCCTAGCATTTCCTGTACTTCGCTTCTAATCTTGTGTGACTGAAACTGCTTGTTGTTGATTGTTATGGTGCAATTTCCGAAACTTATCAGGAACTTGCGTTATTAATTATTAGTATTTATTATTTTCTGAGATGAGTTCCATTCTCATCTCATACTCCGATGTTATATTGCAGCGATTTTCAGTTCACATCACTAATGTTTTGATACAATTATTCCGGAGTTCTATATTCCCGTGCTTCTGTACGAAGTTTGTATGAACTATGTTACGTATAATTTGTCGTTGCTTTTATGGTGATGTTATGCGGATAATCAGTTATGTTATGGTTGTATTGGTGGCGATTAATGGTATAATTAGCATTTTAGTGGAATTTTCTTCTTCCAGTTTCGGTACTTGGAGTATGTAGAACAGTGTTTGGTCATTTATAATAGTACAGTAGTTTCTGTATTGTGATGATTTTCCCCAACGTGAAAATTTTGCTGCTTGGTAGTTGCACATTTGTTTTTATTACTGCATCCTGAATGCCCTCCAGAATTGTATTAATTGTTTCTATATTGACATCGTCGCTAAAATTTCGATCTCCTTAAATTTAATTTCTTTGAAATCGTGTTATTCGTTATTGCCCGGTTTTCTACTTGAATTATTGCCTACTTTTATTAACAATATTGGACTCTTATTGTAAATTTTTAATTTTTTACTTTTGAGTGATATAAAATGTAAAATAATGAAACGATACAAAGCATTTTATTATAACCATAAAACTTTATTATTATCAGAAAACTATTAAACTGTTTACCGTAATTATTTGAAATAAATGAATTAAAATTTAAATGAAATTTTTCTGTAATGAAAAAAATATAAGTTTAGTTATTGGTCTATTATTCTTTTTATCTTATTTTTATTCCGTTTATATTCTTTTTATACGGAAGATTCTAAAATTTACATTTTGAATTTTTGTTTCGATTGTTGTTTGAGGTTTTGATCTAACATTTGATTTAACAAATACCATTCTTCCGTAAGTTTTGGACGTTCTTCCTTTTTTAACATTTTGCATTTGATATCGTTTTACCGCTTTCTCAAGACTATCGCTCACCGATTGGAATATGTTTTCTGCAAGAGCTTGAATTTCGGTAGGGTCGATGAAATTATTTTGATTAAATATTAATTCAACTTTAAATAAATACAGTCGAATTTCAAACTTGTTAATTATATTTAGTAGTGTGGGCTTTATACATACACATAATGAGAATTTCAAGAAGTTTTGATTTGGTGATATAATTCACCAGTTCAATATGTTCTTGTGTTGTACCATAAGTATTTATAAAGCAAGATTTGAATTTTTACAGTTTCGTCGATGCAAACTATGAGTACACCAACTTTTTATCAGTAAGACCCCAAACTGCCAAGAAAGAATTTGAGGAAGTTCTCATTTTTTGTAAGGGTTGTGTACACAAGTACCCTGGTTCAAAATGAGGGGGGGGGGGGGGGGTTGAAGTGAAGTTTCTAATTTTTGTGGTAGTTATATTGTGAGTAGATGGCCGCTTTGTTTTCAATGACAACTCTTTAACATTGTGAAATCATTAGAAATAATATTTTTTCTATAAAACGCCGAAAAAACTTTAAATAAATATTAATACAGATAAGTTTCAAACTTCTTAACCATAAAAATAAGAAATATATAATGGGAGATTCGTTATAGAAAAATAAGAGAGACAATTGCTTGTTGTTTCTTTTCCACCCTAGTTGGCAACATTCAAGAATTTATTTCTCTAAATTTGTTGGTCAAATTCTGGAATTACTTTGAGCGCTAATATTTGTTGTTCATTTGACTTTTTGACACTATTTGTAAGGAGCATTCTTATAATTTCATTTCGTTTGATTGTTAAATTTACCGTCACACTTTCGTGTCCATTTTTATTGTTTCGGGCTAAAATGTATTTTGCTGTTACTGTGTGTCAATATGTAGTTGCAGGTCATGTGCTATCACAGACAGATTGATGATGTATTTTCAATTTTAAGCACAAGTTGATTTGATGGTTAATGAATCCCCATATTTAAATACATATTTGCAATGTACGAGATGTACAATTTCAATTGTTTTATAGGCTTTGCATAAAGTATAACTTAAGTATAAATGTGATTCAAAATAGTGTAAGTCAAATTTAAACTTACAGTATATGCCATTTATGAATTGATTGATTGATTGAATGGACTGTAGGATCAAGTACTAGACAAGTGTCCCGGATAACGCTGGGCCTATTCCTATAGCCTGTTTACACATAACAATAAGAAGCATAGGAATGGTAATTTTTTGGGATGGAATGACCCGGTTGCAGACACCTAGCGATCGTGCGGCACAACACAATTCTCATCTACTAGTTAAAGGATAAAGGTTTAGGTTTAATGGATAGCGATGGTATTGGTCTTTAACAATTGCTTCTTTAAATCAGCAACTTAAGAAAAAATATTATTATTTCTCGTATATCTGTAAATTTCCTGAAATTTAATTCTAAGTTAATATTTTCAGGCTTCCTAAATAATATAAACATTTATTAATTTAATCCTCCACAATTTACAATAGAATTTCCTGAAACCATAGTTATTTGAATTATATTAAAAATTACTCTAAAATCCATTAGTATTTAACCCTTGAATTAGGCAACCACGAAATAGCAGAAAAACAAAAAAAAAATTCAAAAAGTTGCAAAAAACAATATGTGAGGCATCCCAAAGTCAATGGTTCCTGGTAAACTATCAATGTTATTCAATGCCAAATTAACTACCGACCGGGCTGGATATTTCAAATAAATTTAGCTTATTTCGCGAAAATTTATAATTTGGTCCCCAAAGAATATTCGTTTAATTACAAAGTATAATTATACCGCACAGGACATATTTATGTCATACTCAATGGAACTTTACCATTCTTCAACCAATTACTGTCAAATATGGTATGCAGAATTGGATCGATACTCTAACTAACATAATGCTCAATAGAACTAGACCATCTCTCAACAAATGATGGTTAAATTCGATGTGCAAATTAGAATGTGACGAAATTTCGGGATTCGGCTATAATGAATGGAACCAGGCCTTTTCCTAACCAAGACCTTCTCCTAATTTACTTTGTAGAGCTGGGCTAGGATTATAATAAACTAAGATCAAGTTGTATTGAGATTTTAACATATCTGTTGATGCAATTCCAGAATTCGACCGTGCTGAATGGAACTTGGCCATATCCCAACCATCTATCGTCAAATCAGGTATGCAGAATTAGATGTGGATTTAAAATGGATTTATAGAAATTCTGGAATTCGGCCGTACTAGGCAATTTATTAACTAATTATGTTCGAATCTGTTATGTTGAGCTGAACCAGGATTCCAATATAAATCCTGGATGAAGTTCTTGATTTTTCTAGAAAATAAATTTTAAAATAATCATCCAAGGAATTTTCGAGTTCCTTACATTTACATCGAATTTTCATCTTCGATTACAATCGGTGATGTTAATAAATACAAGTAAGACCCTCTGATGAAGTGCAAAAATCAGCGCCGACCCACCGTCCACGTCAATGTACAGATTGATATGGAGCTTGAAATGTGCAGGTGGTATACTGTAGTTGTGTGAGTAGGTAAATAGGTGAATGGGTAATGATGTGGCGTGAATGCGTGGTATCACAATGGGCCAAAAATGGCCTAAGTGTCAACCTCTCAAACCTAACCTACTATTTTGTTATAAATTGAAATTTTTTAGTTGTTTTGTTTTATGAAATAATAATTAATACAAATTTAATTATTGCAAATATTTTGAAAAGCATAGCATTTACTAACGAAAAACTATTAAAAACAAAAAGATTGTAAAATTCTAAACATAATTAGCTCAGATCATTTTAAATTTATACCGAAAATGACGGGTTTTGAAAAAACAATTTATTTCACTAGCCATCTCTACCGCCCAGGCGCATCCCTATTCAGAATGAAAGTTCATTAATTGGAAGATCGTTGCGAAATTTAATGGAAATCTGTGTACCGGAAGTAGTGGCTTTCTAGGAAGCTTTTTAATTTTTGCGATGATCTTGAAAGTTTATCATTTATCAAAGTTTCAAATAATTTTAAAGATTGAATTTTCAACAAGGTTTGGCCTTGTTTGTTTACTTAAATTTAAGCACGCATAATGATTATTGATTATACAAGACAGTTTACCAAAAGTCTTGTAAGTTTAATTTTTCGCTTTAGAAATCAAGAGTGGTATATCAATGTAGGATTATATTCCATCGATGATTTGTATTGTTCATTTTAGCACAAACTGTCACCTCGGAGATGAATACAACAACCCTTCATTAATTCCCTTAATCATAAAAAAAACATTTCGACTAAATAACAATTTTATGCATAGTTTAGACTATTAAATGTTTAAGTTTAACTTAAAAGCGTTTATAGGCACGTTTATATATTAAAATAATTTAAAGAAATTAATTGTGAAAAATGCCATACTTTGAATTCTTTTTGATAAGAATAATATAAAATAAATTTACCACAACAAAACAATTTATTTTGACAATTAAATTTGATAGAATTTTTGGAATTTTTGTAAGTTCGTTTACAGAAGTCAAACATACGGTTGTAAATAAGTTAGTGAAGCGATCGATCAATAATATCGAATCAGAACAATTTCAGATTTTTTCCCATTTACATGAAAACGTAACTGTGGTTTGGATTCACGAGATTCAATAGAAGTATCAATTTGTTAGAGCACATTTACATTTTAATTTAACGAAATAACGACTTATGTGTATAGTTCTTAACTATAATATGTATAGCGGTTATTCCGCCAAATAAACTGTTTAAATTTTCTAGCAACTTTCGAATTTCGGAAAGGTGATTCATCTTAGAAATATGTGTTAAAAAAATTTGATAAATACAAAGAACCAAACACACAAAACTGTTTCGGTCAAAAAACTAATATTTTGTAGGTCATAGTGAACGCTATTATTTGTATTCTATATAACGTTATTGTAAAACGTTTGTTACAGGCTGGCTACTGCCAACCTGCAGATTATCACTAAGCACCTGTAGAGGCCTCCACGGTGATTTTTGCCGGCTACGTTCTCAGGGAGAAGTGCTAAGGTCGTGGGGTTTGAGGCTTGCAGGGCTCCTAGCTTACACCGTGATTCAAACAGGGCAAAGCCCCGGTCACGAAATTGGATGCGGGCACCAAGGGACCGCAAACACTAAATCGACATAGAGGGAGTCTCCGCTCCCATCATACCGACCGAAAACTTAGTAATTCATTTTATTTTTTTTTCCTTTTAAAAAGGAAAACAAAAGAAAACACAACTTCCCACGAGGAAAACAAGAAAAGGGGAACAAACGATAGAGAGAAGCGAGAACAATATGCATCGAGCGTGCACCCGCTGTGCGGCGCTCGATCACAACAAAAATTTGAAAATTATGTTAAATAAAAAAATTTAAATATATATATAAAAAAAATCAAAAAATTAAAATAAAAATAAAAATTGTACCTTGTTTTTAAATAAAAAAATTCTGTTGCGGCCTTGCGCGGCCGTCATGCCACAGGTGGCCTTGCCCCACCCGGACCGTTGCGGCCTTGGTGCCGTTTACCGCGTGCTCCACCGGTGCGGCCCAACCGCCGGTAAAATATACTGGCCTCAACTGGCCGCCGATATAAAATAAATTGAATAGCCGGTTGGCTACCCGAACGTTGCGGCAGACCACCGATAACCAAAAACACACAAATGGCCGGCTGGCCACCCGTGTCGTTGCGGGGCCTCTCCCCGATACCAATGTATAAATCTATCACGGCTGGCCTCAACTGGCCGCCGGATCCGTCGCAAAAGAGTGGCCTCAACCGGCCACCCGTAAATACTTGGTTAGCTGCAGCACAAATATAAAACTGATGACACTGCGCCTCGTAATATTTTTGCTTGAACTTCTCGTTTATAACAATAACCGTTCGATGTGTAAATACCCACAATACAAATGACGTGGCCTCAACTGGCCGCCAAAATCCTTTTTGGTCCTTTCGCATTAATCGCCTTAGGTAATACACTCGATATTCACGACACTCGTAGATAGTATGGTACCATTGAAAAAAACGGGGCACCAGTTGATTATGTTAATTATCCAAACTTATCGCAAATGCAAAAAGGTTCGGTATTTTGCAGCGTAAATTAGAAAGATGATCACACCAGACAATCAAAATTATCCTTTGAACGTTTTCACTTTTTATAATCAACAATACGGGATTTAATAACCAAAAATAACACCGCAACGAAATCACGTTATTATAACAAAAAAAATTGAACTTGGTCAAACTCGAATATTCAAATTTATTTTTCAATTACTCTTTATTTACAAAACAATTTTTACAAGCGTACGTTTTTCTTGTTTTGGCCACTCGTTTAATCTCCTTTTCTTATTTTTCCACAGATTATAAACTTAAATTTTTTTTACAAAATAAACTCAACTCTAATTTAATTTTAATTTCAAAACGGTACTCGACTTATCGAACAAAATTCCAAAACTCGAATGTCATCATAAAAAAATTCGAGCCCCGCACAACTCGTAAAACGTTTTAGAAGAAATGAATCTCTCTTCTCTGTCTCTCCTTTATACCAAATTTTCGTTGGTACAAAAGAGAGACATATAAGAAAAAAAACATTTTTTCCAAAACGTTTTACTTTGCACCAGTGCTGCCGAATTGAGAACGATCGGTCCATTTGTACTCCTCTCGTCTCATCTGTACTCCCGCACTCCCCTAATTCATTTTGTACTCCCCTGTGCGACTATTCTAAAATTTATATTATATGTATAATTTAAGTATTTATTTAATTCATAAAATCATAACATACAAATTTTTGTTCATACCATTTACACAAATGCCGTTACCATATACCGCAAATTGCTATATTCGTGCCATGTTTTTCGGTATTATGGGTTTGTTGGGAATTTATAAATTATACTGTTTATGTTGGAGGTTGAACCTAGGTTCAACCTGGGTTGAACCTTTAATATAAACACCAAAAGTTAACTTGGAGTTAACTCGACTCAATCCAAAACTTTTCTTAGGTCGAGTTAACTCTGGTTAATATCGAGTCGAGTCGAAAAACAACAAAAAAAAATAATCAGTAAAATAAAAAAATAAAAATGGCGATTTTTGATATTTTTCTTGTACGAGCGCGTCTGTGTCTAAATTCTGCAGCGAATTTTTGTGATTTTTGCGATTTTTTATTTTTCGAAAGTTCGAAAGCAAAAGTTAGAATGATTTTTTGAAAGAAAAAAATTTGAATGATTGACATTTTAACCTGGTTTCAACTCAATCTCAAGATAACTCTCCAATATAAACACTAGAAGTTAACTTCAAGGTTAACCTAAAAATAACTACAAATTGACTCGCCCTGGGTTCAACCTCCAATATAAACAGTATAAATATATATATTGAAATGAAATGCAACGCTCTGAGCGGCATCAAAGCGAACCAACGCCACATTTGTAAGCGTACTCCCTTTTGACTCAAAATACTCCCCTGTAAATGTGAAAAGTACTCCTCTGAGAAATTTCAAAACGGCAGCACTGCTTTGCACACACTCGATGCGCATTGTTCTCTCTTTCTCGTCTTCACTTCACCTCTGCGCCACCACACGATGGGGAACAAAACAAAACGTCGCGGGTGCGTTCACAGACAAACACAGAGGTGAATAAAAACATAAGAGAAGATGGGCGAAACGAAGACAACAACTGGGGTGAATAAAATAACAAAAAAAATCGTCGTTGCGACCATACAGTCGTAACACGTTTAGCCGATGAGCCTTCGCTTAAAATTTCCGCATACTACGCACAACCATGACCAGTGACAACATTGATTTTTTGATTATGACATCACTTTATGTCGACAACGTCCCTTTCCCACAGAACATCACATTAAAACAGAAGAGAAAACTGAAACTCACGTCTAAATCAAATTGCGTTGAAAATGAACATAGCCCTACTTCGATCGATTAAGAGAGACTAAATTTTTTTAAACCGTCGAATAGCGTTACTTCAACGTTTTCTTTAGCTAATTTGCCAGTAGTAAAATGACTTTGGCTCAACCTACTTTCTCATTATTCAAATATTATTTGTCTTATACCATTTGTGTTTGAAATATAGGTATAAACAGAACCAGAGATACAGCTACAAGATACAACGCCTGCCAAATTAAAATACACGTAAACCATAGGATGCTAACACAACCAATGTCGCTGGCGACGACGACATTGTTGCCGAATTTTTTTTAGAATCTATTCTAATTTTGTCGCTGGCGCTGCAATACCACCAATATAAGTGTCAGATTATTATGTCGGTAAACATTTTTTACAACTGTTTTTAATGAATTTAAACCAAATCTGAATATTGTACCCAATATTTTATGTGAAAAAATTTAAATAGAGTCGATAGAAAGATAAATGGAATATTTTTGGGTTAATTTATTATTATTTTTCTTTTGTCGCTTCAAAGCTGACGCGCTTGTTGTGTTCACCAAAGCGACATCACCGGCAGACAAATGTATTTTGTCGATGTATCTTGTCGCTGTATCTCTGGTTCTGTTTATACCTTAAAGGGTTCGATTTGTGATAGGTCTGAGTTACATCATGTTACAAAAGATTGTCTCATAAGAACAATTGTAATTACAACTTTTATAATAGGTGTATTGCTTTAATTGAATTTCTGAATTTACAACAGCACTTGCATTGCTTAGATTGAGAACAAATTTGCTTAATTGAGAGAATATTTAGATTTACGTATCAAAATTGTATATCATCGACAGAGGATCCGCTCAGAACGGCTTAATTTAAAAATGCATATTTCAAAACGGCATACATATTTAAAAACTGCATAAGGTATAAAACAGCTTTTTTCAAAACAACATTTTCCAAAATGGTATTTTTCAAAACTGCATATCTCAAAACAGCATATTCAAAATGGATTTTTCGGAACGACATTTTACAAAACTGCATATATCAAAGCGGCATAGGTACAAAACCGCATTTTTCAAAATGGCATTTCCCAAAATGGCTTTTTTCAATATGGCATTTTCCAAA
This sequence comes from Nephrotoma appendiculata, assembly GCA_947310385.1. NCBI lineage: Eukaryota > Metazoa > Arthropoda > Insecta > Diptera > Tipulidae > Nephrotoma > Nephrotoma appendiculata. The sequence continues at coordinate 194,028,183 of OX371223.1, forward strand.
ATTGCATTATTCAAAACTTTTAAAACTGCACAAGCTAGAAAGGAATCTTTTAATCGATTATCATTAATTTCTGGAATATGACCAACAGGCCGTATGGTTATTTATTAACGAACAAGACGAAATTTTACATGACTGCATTTTTGAGCCATTCTATGGTTTAAATACAAGGATAAAGTCAAATGAAAAGGAACTTGTATATTTCTTAGTCGATTAAGATCAAATTTCACATGGACAGGTGGGGGGGGGGGGGGAGAGGGGTTGAATTTACACATTTGTAAACATTTGCTTACATGCACTTTTGTTGTATATGTATGTTTTATTGTAAAAATTTTATTAGGTATGTTATAAGAAAGCTATTTACCTTCATTGGATTTACACATTATGTGAAGATTTAGCATGCATATTAAAATATCCCCCTTTTGAAAAATGCCGTTTTGAAAAGTGCCGTTTAGAAAACTGCTGTTTTGTACTTTATGCCGTTTTGAAATGTACTATTTTGAAAAATGCTATTTAGTACCTTATATGCCGTTTTGTAATATGCAGTATTGAGAAATGCAGTTTTTATTGCCGTTTTAAAATATTCCATTTCGACCGGGACCCCATTGATAGATATTGTCAATACAGAGAGAGAACAAAACAATTTTGCAGTTGCGTTGGTAAAAAATCTAAATTCACAATTTTTTTTTTATTAATGCAATACACTTATATAAAACGGAGAGTAACCAACATAGTCTGATTTAACTGCTAATTGGGCAATCACCCGTTATTTGATATGAAAGTGGTTATCTCTGTTTAGAGGTATGGCGCATATGAAGGTTAAAACAAAACCAATTACAAATAATGTATTCGAAATTTTTTAAGAATACCATATGAAATTAATTAATCAGTGAATATTTCGGGAAAATTTGTAATACAAAAATAAATGTAAAATAAATAAATATATATTTTTAATGAAATTAATTAATTCATATGGTATTCTCAAAAAATTTCGAATACATTATTTAATGTAAAATAAAATAATGTAAATTGTACAACGAATCCAATTTTAAAAATTTTCAATCAAATTCTCTAAATGTTTCACCTCGGCTTCAAAGTGAAAGTGAAACAATGCTTTTATAATGTATTAAAACATAGAAATTAAAGTTATTTAATAAGAATGAGGCAGGTACATTTTTTAATTCACATGAACTACAGGGGTCAGCATTCGGTGTTACCAATTAAAAACCCGTATATTTGTTAATTTTTAATTGTTTTATTTCAGTATATCGTAAAAACATTTTAAATTTAACAAGAAATATGATATTGTTCGATGTAATCACTTTTAGCGTAATAGCATCAAGTCTGTCCAAGAAGGTTTCACACGCTGCACTGAAGTGGTTTGATTTGTCCCATTCTCGGCGAAGAGCAATCTTTAAGGCGTCAACCGTCTCATAATTTTTTGTTAATACTTTGGCCTTCAGAATGAACCATATGGAAAAATCCAATTGGTTTAAGTCCGGTGAATATGGTGGCTATTGTTGTGATGAAATGAAGCTGGGAACCTTTTCTTGTAAAAAACGTTGGGTTTCACGGGGTTTGTGGGATGGTGTTGTTGAAACGTCTAATGGTTTCTACCGAATTGTTTACGTGCCCAAGATGACAAATCATAGTTTAAAACCTTTTCACGGTAGATTTGTTGATTTACCCCTCCCCATTAATTCCTATCACTGAGAAAAACAACCAGTAAAAATAAAAAAATATACATATAAAATCAAAAAAATATACATATATTTTTTTTGCGAAAGTCTCGTTTTTAAAAATACTTTTCTTACTTACGTCAAATAGTTTTCTTAAATTTTAAGAGATTGTTTTTAAGAATAAAAAAAATATTGGTTAGTTTTAAAAGATTTATTTTAATTTTTAAATAATTATTTTTTAACAAATGTCGCACATGTTTATTAAATCAAAGTAATCCCTTCCGTAATACACTTTACTAATACAATCACAAACATTCACAATGTTTGTGACTGTTCTAGTCAGCAAAACCAAAGGGTGAACCACTCATAACATAATATATCTACCACGAAAGTAGAAAATTAGCTCCTCGTCCTCAATTTTTAACCCCCAGGGCCATTGTGTAAAAATACACACAACCCTTAAAAAAAACAAAATGAGAACCTATGATATAAATATTACAGGTATGTTCCAAAAAAGCAACAAGTCGCCATGTTTTTTTGTGACGTCATTCTGAGTTATGACAAGCACACTAACGTTTGGAATTTCATGAGTTTAGTTGAGTTTTGTGTATTTTATTATTTCACTTTATTCCCAAAACATAAAAATATTGTTATTTACTGAACCTATTTCGCACTAAAAATGTCGAAGTAATTTCTTTATAACTCATAATGGCGTATTGACACCACAAGCCACGTGCTCTCAGCTGTCATTCTGTCAAACATACCTTGTAATATTTATATCATGATGAGAACCTCAAGTTCTTTCTTGGCAGTTTGGTTTCGTACTGATAAAATGTTGTTCTACTCAGTAGTCAGTACTCATCAGATTGCAACGATCAAACTGGAAAAAATTAAACCTTCATAACTTTCGACACAAGAACATATCGATTTGGCGAATTATGTCATTGTAATTGTAAATAATATTTTATCTAAAATAGCCGAAAAAACTTCAAAATAAAAAATAAAATATAGACGAATTGAAAAATAAAACAACGGGATTTCTGGCAAAACAATGAATATAAACATTTTCATAAGTTGTCATTATTATCAAAAAAATTGTTTTTAAATGCTAAAACTCTTCTTTTGAAATAAATTATTCTGTTTAACTAAATAAACTTTTTAATTTTAAAAAGTATTTTATAAATCATTTTACAAAATATGTTATTAAAATAAAAAAGCTATTTATTAGTTTGCAAAAATTTCATTTAATTTCAATAAAATACTTTTTAAATTCAAAACTTCGTTTTTTAATTTTACAAATCAAAATTTTTCTCAGTGTGAGGGTGTTTAAAATGATATGAGAAATTCGCTTAAAAGAGCTCGCCTGCGTTCAATAAAATTATTAAAAAACATCGACGGAACATAAAAACCACAATGTATATATTTTTGTGTCAAAATGTCATTTTAAAATGTTTTGTATACAAGTTGTTGTATACATTTTTAGATTTTAGTATAAATAGTCAAATAATGAAGCTATTGGACTAATTATGAAAAATTTTAGTTAATCCGTATTTACTCTAATTAAAACTAGTTTAAAGATTTGTGTACTGTCTATTGTTGCTCAAAACTGTCTATTGTTCCTTAAAATATGTTACTATTTTCTTCAGTTCGTCATCTTCCAACAGAATTTTCGGAACGTCATTAATGTAATGTCAAACGATGGAAAATGTTGTTGAAATGAATTTATTTCGCAATCCTCTTTATTGTCGTCATATAGTGGTCTAGAAACAACGTGTCCGCTACTAGATTAGTCTTACAAGGCGGATAGTCAAATTTTAAATTAAATCCAGTAATACCCAAAGGGCAAGGTGACCGGACGGTACTTCAAAGACATCCACCACTTGAACGGTTACTTTGAATGGTTTCGAAATAGCAGAAACCTTTGCAGGGTCTGTGTTAATGCCATGTAATTTTATAATGTGACCGAGAAAAACTTTCCTTAAAAATGACATAATACAATTAAATAACAAGAAAATAAATAAATTTTTGGAAACCGCTGTTTAAATTTCATTCCACTACTTTGATCTGAAAGAGGAGTACGTGTTGTTAGTAGTATGTGTTAGTACCAAAAGTTGTTTTTTTTCCTTCTAAAGCACCAAGAGTGAATTTACTGTCGTTTACTAGGGATGAAAATGAACGTAATTTGAATTTTATACTAGAGAGGGAAAATAAGTTTTCACGGGAAGTAGTAGATGCTTCTGGCGTGCAGTGCGCTCGTCATCTTCAACCTTTTCACGTCGTACTGGCTATATATATATATATATATATATATATATATATATATATATATATATATATATATATATATATATATATATATATATATATATATATAGGGTGTCCCTGATTGGGATGCTAATCCGTTAAGGGGTGATTCCTTGGCTCATTTCATGAAAAAAATCGTATTATAAGGGGAGGGTCAATTTTTGATATCCTTTGAGATACAGAGTGTTGGTTTGAGAAAAATTTGGTTTGGGAAAAATGTACAAGCGAATATGAAACTGTAACTTACAAAATATTTATCGGACGGCAACCAACAAAGCCTCATTTGACGTTTGCATCTGTATCCATTTAAGAGCTAGGGCGTTTTAAAGTTAAAAAAAATATAAAAAAATATTTTTTTTTTATAAAATTGAGTTTTTCTCAAAAACCCCCCTAAAAAAATTTTTTTTTTACCTAATTTTAATCCGCTATGATCTCCTCTACAATCGCCCAACCCATTATTTGTACCCACGTGTTATAGTTTTTTACTTATGAGATGAAGAATGCAAACATTATATACAAATATTATCGAGAATACAGGTTTTATAAAAATAATATAAAAATAAATTAATATTTTGTGAAGTAAAGTTTAAAATTTGTGTGTAGTGTCTTCATTCTTTATCTCATAAGTAAAAAACTATAGCACGTGGGTACAAATAACGGATTAGGCGATTGTAGAGGAGACCATAACGGATTAAAATTAGGTAAAAAAAAAAATTATTAGGGGAGTTTTTTGAGAAAAACTCAATTTTATAAAAAAAAAAAACATTTTTTTAATTTTTTAAATTAATTCATTATTGTGGTATAATATTTGTCGGTGATTGACCTTTCTCTAAAATAAGCCAATTTTTAGAACATAAAATGATTTTTTTTGAGTCTAACATGACTTCAAACTTGAAATAATTTAATTTTTGCACCTTTTCATAACAAATTAGTCACAGATGTATCAGTAGATAAACAATGACCCAAGGAATTTATTAAAACCAATATCAAGTGTTATTTTGACAAAAAAAAGCAGATACGTATGTTTCTGTTAAGTTTTATGACCTTCAGTTAGCCCGTTATACGTTTGGGAAATTGGTCGATTTTTGACATTTTTAATAAATTTTTTTAGAGGTTATATTGAACTGGTATATTTCCGGTTCTACTGAAGGTGCCGTTGAAAGTGGTATCACTTTAGAAAGACCTTAGATAGTGTTCAATTGTTTAATAAACAATTTCAGGAAAGTAGCCAAATGTTTTGACCTGTAAAGGGCGCAACTACCAACCCATAAAAAAGTGTGACCCGCCGTTTGAACGGTGAAGGTTCCATCTCTCTAGATATTTACATTGTATATGTACAAGACCTAGTTTGACTGGTACAAATTTCAAATGCTGGTCAAATTTTTTTATGGATTGGTAGCTGAGCTACAGGTCAAAACATTTTTTTACAATTTATTTCACTAAAACTCTTAAAATAACGGTACTTTCATAAACTTGTTTATTGAATAATTTAACACTATCTTCCTACTTTAGCACTATCTTTAACACTATCTACCGTATAACGGGAAAACTTAACAAAAAATACGTGTATGTGCCGTAGGCACTTGGCGAAATACACTAACACTTAATAAACAAATTTCACTTTTCTATTTCGTAAAAAAAAATTTTTATATACTTTAACTAAAAAATTGATTTAAAATGTAGACAGTATGTACAGTAGATACTCCTGATGATGAACTACCTGATGATGACCTAACAAGTCGAAATCGATCGAGTGATTTTTTAAACATTTTGAACCAATTTTTTAATTAAAATATTCAAAAATAATTTTTTGCGAAATAGAAAAACAAGTGTTAAGTGAAATGTGTTTATTTAGTGAAATCAGTGAGATGAAAACGTAACCGATGCTGAAATATAATGGAATGACATATGAAACATTTTCAGAGACCTATTTTTAAATACAAGAAAGACAAATACATTTACTACGTAAATAAAGTAAAAAATCGTGTAAGAGAACTTTTGGCTAGATTATCATTTGTAATTCGCTGTCAAGAGCAACTAAATATTTATTTAATTTAAAAACGCTTCTTTGCACTGAAATCTCTGAAGAAAATTGGCGATGGGGCTGTGTGGCATGGGGCACCGTCCTGTTGGAACCACATATCAGCAAGATTTATGCCAGCCATTTTGGTACAAAAATGTTAGAAATCATGTTTCTATTCCGTTTACCGTTGATTGTAGCATTCCGCCTATCATCGTTTTTGAAAACATATGGACGAATGATTCCGCCGGCCAACATGTAACAAACATGAAATGGTGTTTCAGCAAACAGTATTGCCAACTTAAAGATGTGAGTCTCTAAAAAACCACCCTATATATATATATATATATATATATATATATATATATATATATATATATATATATATATATATATATATATATATATATATAGTATATAGGTTGGTTTTTAGCCGAAACACCATTACATGTTTGTTACATGTTGGCCGGCGGAATCATGATCTATATGTTTTCAAAAAAAAAAAAAATATATATATATATATATATATATATATATAATAACATTCAATAAAACAATAAACAATACCATAACATATAATAACTCGTATAATAACTTAAATGCATATTAGAAAATTCTTAATTCTACATATTTTTGTATTTTGTATATTTATTTGTGCAGATATCTTTTTACCAAGATACTCGTATATTACTGAATGAATGATAACAGGTGGTAATTAAAATTTTTTTTTTTTTTTTTACAGAACTTCAAATGTAAACCACAAACAGTTTAAATCTGCAAATAATTTTTAATAAATGCTTACAATTATTCAAATAATGGATGGAAAGTGGTCAACAACTGAACCTCAAACATCGTACACTCAAATTTTATTACTTTTATTGTTACAATTGGATTTGCCGGACCATTCGCAAAAGTTATGACATATCTAAATTCTATGTATTTTAAATAAATTTTTAGTAAAACATTCACATTGCATAATTTTTGTGTAAAAAGTGTAAGAGAGGAGTGTTACGAGTATAATTTTTGTTTTAGAACTTATATATTTTAATATAATAATACAGACATACATTTTTAAAAATGTCACCGAAACAGTGGTTCGCTTTATTAGGATTTTATATATCGTATTTATTTTTTGGTGCAAGTATTTTTCATCATATGGAGCATCAATTAGAGACTGAAAGACGTGAAAATGCTTTAATTTCTAGGATAGAAGTAAATGGTGAGTAAAAAGTTTCAGATTTATGACTGCTTAATCTTGGTGATTCTTCTATAGCAATTTAAATACATTTTGTTAAGCCCAAATTTTACGTTATTCAATAAGAGCCGAGGCTGACACATAGATGGCACCTCATTTTGTAATGATCCGACCATTAGGCTACAAGTTTACAGTTGTTTTAGTAACGCTAATTATACCATATTATACTTTCATTATTTTCAAAACAATGGAAAAAACTGAATTTCGTGTGTTGAATTAGCACTGTGTTTTAATAGAAAGGAATACCGTCCAAGCAGAGCAATGGCTTTTGTTATAGGGACTCTGCTACTTTGGAAGCAACCGGCCAACGTTGGTATGCTGTGTTTAAACGTGAATATACAAACACCGACAAAAAAATTGATAAACATAGTACACAAAATCACAAGGCAGTATAATCATTTTTTGCACGTGCATTTGTTCGTGAGAAAGTGTTCAACGTGGCTAAATAGTTGTCTGACAACATTCATTTTTGCTGATTATGTCAATCTACGTCGACAACTAGAGGGCATCATAGTTAAGTAAAAATAATTTTTCTTGCCTCCTTAGTACGACGGCAATAAATTTCACAAGGTTAAAAAAAAACTAAATTATTGGTATAATGAATTAATAAATTTTTCGTTGTCGATTATGATGTTAATAAACATAACTAAGACACTCTGTTGGAGTGTTGAATTCAGCGCCGATCCACCGTCCAGGTCAGTGTACAAGTTGACATGGAGCTTGCAATGTGCAGGTGGTATACTGTAACTGTGTGGATGGGTGGTGTGCGCGTGAATGAAAAGCAGGGTATTAATTGACCTTCAAAAGAAATTAAATCCACTGGAAAATTAAAACTTAAAAAAAGAAAAAGTAAATGGTTCTAATAACTTAAATTGTTTCTATACCCTTTTGAAAGAATAGCTGGAAATCAATATACAATCAAAAATGTTTCTGAAAGAAAACTATCATAAACAGTTGATCTGAAAAAATTGCGCACTCAGACACTCCCGTCACTCAAAACAAAATGGATAGGATAAGATAGGTGGTAAGATGTGTGTACTGTCTTTTATAATATGTCAGTTATATTTTCAGTTATAAATGGTAAAGCAAATACATTTAAAAAATCTTGTTCATAATCAATTATTAAATGCATAGCAAAAACAGTCTTCCTTATGCAGTCTTCACTCGCAAAATTTTGTCATGACCATCGAATGTCATATATTGAATCTGATCATATCATGCGCAGTACCCCGTGACAAAGACAAAACTTATTAAATTTACTGATACTTTTTTCATTACACTTATTTTATTCTCAATTAAACAAAACATAAAAAACATAGAATCATTTTAGATTTTACACATTTTGATGCTAATCGCTCGTTCCACACTCTACTTCTTTGAAGCAGGTTCGTCTCTTTCCCCGTTTACCTTTGAAATCGATCTTAATTGCGACTTATTTTTCAACCAAAATTTTTTCGGGGAAGCAGCACTAAAATAGTATGTGTACATTTTGCCACTTATAAATATACTAGCTAACCCGGCAGACGTTGTCCTGCCTCAAACCGTCTTCTTTGTAGACCGCATTTCATGTAGACCGCTTTTTATCTGCCAGCACGGGTGTCTGATATTTTATGGGTTTGATATACATAGAACATATGCGCAAGTCATACACAAATACAATGCTATTTACTTATTTTAAAGTTGCGGAACAGTGTGACAGATTGCCATACGAATACTATCCATATAGAACTTAACCAACTTATACTATGTATCCATATAAAACTAGCATTCGATATATATTCTTTATTTTATTTATTAATCATCTAGCATTTAATTGCAATTATAGTAATGAATTTAAATTTAAAGTAGTGCAGTTTTGTGAACAATATTTTTTGTCAATCTGTCTTTTGCCAATATGCAGAGATTCGATGGTTTACCAACACATGAAGATACAACGTATAACTGGCCATGAGAGAAACACGGACATTGTTTGCCCTAGAGATTTGTTGATCGTTATAACGAATGCCAAACGAATCGGAAATTGAAGCAGCTTGAATAGGATTGTCGTTTCCGAGGGTATCATTGAGATACGTGGCAAAAGAACGACTTCTCTCTAAAACTTTCCGTTAAAAATGGTTGCTTCAATAACATTTCCGGTGATACGCTTGATGACCAAACGTATGCCGTTACATAATCTGCAAGGATGAGTGATATTAAAAACGTCTTGCCGGTTCCGCTTGGTGCATCTATAAAGAAAAATTTGCCTTGTTTAGCACCAACAGTCAGCATAATTCGACCATAAATACTTGTTTGTTCAGCAGTCATTAATGGCTCATTGTTCGCAATAAATGTAGCTAAAGCAACATTGTTATGCTGTTCTTCTCGCTGCACATCACTGTTAACTAAGTCGGCCGTTGCCATAATGATTTATTGGCCAATTTGAAATTAAAATACACAAAACCTCGACCAACACTAATGCTTCATTGTACATTTCTGGCGTGTAATCAATGTTTGGATCTTGGTTTGTGTATCTAACTCGGTGTAGTATGTCTTCAGCCGCATGTAATTCTTGTATTTTTCACACAAAGCCGTTGCTGGATAACATGTCGTTAACAAAATTGCGAACAGTTGACGAATGTTATTCAGCGTGGATGTAAATGCTGCATCTGCAAGTGTCAGATCTCAATGAGTGTCGTCTTCCAGCAATTACATCTCGCGTATTGAACACTTGTCCATTGACTGTTCGCAAAAATTGGAAAGACGTAGGTCCTGGAACATTCGCCAACAACAAACGCAGAAATAATCATTCACATTGTTTTGAATGTACTGTGTAAAGTCGTCCCAATGTACTAGCTTTGAATACGTCTGCGATTGTTGGATGTGGTTCACCTTGTCTACGTGAATCTCATTTTTTACCTGACATGTTCCATGTAAAATAGCGTTTTTGGTGGCTTTAATGCTCGTTGGAGAGCATTTTCTTCAGTGAAATATACACGTTGACCGTTTTCAAAATGAATCGCAAGGTGATCGACACTTGTGTTCATGATATTTCGTCGTTTTCATTTATATCTTGTACTTCAAATACTGCCAAATCATTGCCTTTATTAACATATTTGCAAATGTACTTGATGGACTGTACAGAACTGCAAAACTCGACATTAATATGGTACCACCCACTGATTTTTAATTTCAATTTGATTTGTAGTGTTCGACATTCGCATTGTGAATGTGTGGCCACCATTCTCTGCTTTTCTGCACCGATACAATGGATAACCGTCGATACCAGTAATTAATACATTGGTTTGGGAAACGCTTTGTACCATTTTCCATTATCCATGCATGGCGATGTCATGTTAAAAGCACCGCACGGACCATGGACCATATTTGTGGTAACAATATCGAACAATTCGGAGATTAGTGTGTACGAACATCATGTCACGTGATTTTTATTAAGAATTAAGAAATTAGCTTTAAAAAATATTTATGGGTGGAGTAGGGAAGTTAAAATTTGTGGTATTTTTAAATGGGAAATCTAAAAAAATTAAAAAAAAAAAAAAAATTTGTTGAAAAAATTTAAATATTTTTGTTAAATCTCGACAACAGCGCCATCTATCAGATCCAAAATTATCCTATCATTTAAGTTTGAAGTTTGAATTAACCATATACATTAACAATATTAATATTAATCGTGACACGTGATTTATATATATATTTATATATATATATATATATATATATATATATATATATATATATATATATATATATATATATATATATATATATATATATATATAAAGATATTTGTATAAATTATTTTCGATAAGTTATACTGCATACGAACTATAAGCAAGAAGTAGCACTTCAACTGGGTTTATATTTGCGGATATAAAAATTGACGTACTCGCTTCAAAGGAAAAGTAAATTTTAACGATTTCGTAGCGTTGTTCAAGCGTGAGTCTATTCATGATGATTTGCCAGAGTACAATGAAATCTGCCAGAATATATTTTTCATAAAAATTTAATTTTTTGTTTTATTTTTTACATTTTCAAGTTCTATTAAACCTCAACCAGTCAAACTTAAGAGCTTAAATCGTGCTCCGTTTTGGACCACATAGAAGAGCGGTACGACCACCAACAGTTTAGAGGTCAGTTGTTTATTTGTGACGAGAAGCCTATATAAATTTTGGTGATTGTAGCACTAACCGAAGTGGTGCAATTGGCGTGTAACTTAAGCTCTTAAGTCTGACTGGTTGAGGCATTAGGCTAGAAACTCTTGTTATTTTTTAGTTAAAGAATTCTTCTTTAACTAATTATTTTGTATGCACATAGTTTTTTTTAATATGATATTACTCATAACTCGGTTAAAAAATATTACAGTTTAGAATATTATAGTATATGTTGTTTGTTTGTACCCTAACTTGTACACATTATTTAGGAGCTCGTTAATAATATGTCTACATTATTTTGATTGACTTAGTTTTCAGACGAGTATATCATGCTGGCATGCGTGCATATGATTTTTTACAACAAAAACAATAAGTAACTCGCGAATTACTTTAAACTAGTTATTCTCACGCATACATAAAATTCGTGGTAAATTGTATCACATGAATAGCAAAATAAATACGTGCATATTCGAGAATATTATATTTTTAACCATTTTGATATATTGATTTTAAAAATTTAATAAAATCCCACTTATTTTAAAATTAGCGTTAATTTACAATATAATTAAATAAATCAAATTTAAATTCAATACATACTATATATGAAAAATGCGTGAAAAAATAATTTTCATTATATTCATTATTATCGAACGAGATCGATTAAACCATCAATTAGCAGATGCATAATCGAGTACACATAGTAGTTATAGGTTGGATTGACTGACATACTCGTACCAAAATTATTAATATCGTCTTTATGGTTCATTTTTTGTGTACTATGAATATACATATTATGCATAATGGAAATATTTTAGTCTTTTATTCAATTCATTAAATTAAATTATATCAATATAATAAACATAATATTACGATAGAGGAAGTACATGATTCATTCGTTAATTGAATTCATTTGTGACGATTATAATAGTTGATCATTCAATTACCGTATTGATTATTTAATACATACGAAATAATAATCACTGTGGTCTATACAAAGAATTAAAGCAAATAAAATTAATCTCATTTCAAGTTGTTGTTTTCTCGGATTTTATGGAAGTTAATAGTATAGTAGTACTAGTAACAGCATCAGTAGCAGTAGTAGTAGTATTAGTAGTTAGTAGTAGTAGTAGTAGTAGTAGTAGTAGTAGTAGTAGTAGTAGTAGTAGTAGGATTAGTAGTAATAGAGCAATAGTGAAGACTTTATGTTTAATGTGGGCGTTTTGTAATGTCAATCTATCTATCTATATTTATAAAAAAAAGTGTACATTTTGATTGTCACTCCATAACTCGAGAACGGCTCAACCGATTGCCACAACATTTTGGGAAGGTGCAGGAAGGAGTGATGATGGTTAGTTGATTTTGAAATCCAAAATCGGTTCAGCCATTCTCGAGTTATGATTTTTTTCCTGAAATGAACTCGCTCTTTGTAAAACAACAACAAATACACGTAAAATCAAAAAATTGCAAATATCTCGAAAGTGGTGCGTCTGAGCGAAAAAATAAGGCCACTTTCCTCCCGACACCCCATGCACACACTTTGTGATCGTGAAAAATAAATTTTCATTCCCCTGAGCATGAACTTTGTTTATTTATCATTTATTTTGAAAAGTTGTTTTTCATTTTTAAGATAGTTTTCATTCAGAATTTCACCATTTTCCGAAATGATCCCACTAATTCTATGATTGCTGTGTAACATCAAATATAGTAATCTTAAATCTAAGTCGGGTTAGTTACACCATTTATAACTCAAGAACGACTGGACCGATTTTTATGATATTTGTTTTGTTGGATTTGTCTTCGCTCCGAATAGCATAATAACTATTAAAACATCGGAAAAATTCACCAAAAACAAATTTATCAAGAAAATTTATTTTCTCAATTTCTCAAACATTTTGTATGGAATGGCTTTTATTATGATATCTAGAGCATGGATTCACTTATTTTGATGATTTTTTTTTATTTTGTTCGTCTCAATACAGTGGTGGTTTAAGAAAAAAAGAAAAGTCGAAAAAACTCAAAAGGAAAACCCCAAAAATCTAATAAAAAACCTTTTTTATATGAATTTTGTATATGTAGTTTTCATGTGACGAGTGGTGCAGTGGTTAAAGCTTCGGCGCTCGGGCCGTGAAGTACTGGATTCGAATCCAACTGGAGGCTGCATGCAAATTTGTATTTTATATTTTATCTACTTAACTATATAATTCATGATGGAAATATTGGATTATTTATCTTCGATGCGCCCGGTGGAACTGGGAAGGCATTCATCATAACATTGATTTTGGCCACTGTTCGTGCGAGATCCGATATTGCTGTAGCAGTTGCTCAGCGTTGAAATTGTCGTTAAACCTTCAATCGGCTGAAAACCTGACTTGCAACATTGTGAAACACTCAGCAATGGCGAAAGTTTTGGTAGCAAGTAAAATAATCATCGATTATGAATATACAATGGCGCACAGATGCGCATTGGAAGCACTCAATCGAACCATAAAAGATCTACGCAATGATTTCCGTCAAAAATACCAGTCATTCCAAGATCGACTTCTGTCGATGAAATAAACGCTTGCCTCAAATCATCGACTTTGCGTGGCGCTATGTGATGAAACTTCAACTGACGACAAACATGCGAGTTGCATTGTTAAACCATAGACAACCTAAAATAAATATTTCATTGTATGTAAACGTAAAAATTTAAACTGCGAGTTCATTTTCTGTAAATAGCCGCAAACAACCAAAAATATTTTATTTTTTTAAAAATGAAAGATACAACGATGACATTGGAATTATCAGAAATATATTTTGTTTTCATTTTTTAGCTTAGCGAAAAATTTAATTTGATTGTCTGTGGCTAAACGATCCATCTGCCGAAGATTTCTCCAAGCAACTGCTGACTATCGGTAATGGCCGTGTTCCGGTCGACGAATCGAACGGATTGATTTAGCTTCCTCAGAATTTTTGCAATTTTATCTCAACGAAAGACGAGCTCATCAACAAAGTGTTCCCGAATATCATTACTAACCACAAAAATCACAATTGGGTGAGTGAACGAGTAATTCTTGCGGCAAAGAACAAAAATGTGGATCACTTACATTTCACAATTCAAAACCTAATCATCGTACTTCATTCCTACAAATCTATCGACTGTGTGACCAACAAAGACGAAGCAACCAACTATCCAACTGAATTTTTAAACTCATTGGATCTGGCTGGCTTGCCACCGCACAATTTACAACTGAAAAGTTAGTGCGGTAATCATCATGACACGAAACCTGAATCAACCAAAACTATGTAACGGGACGCGTTTGGTTTTGAGAAAACCCAAGGAAAGTTCAAAAATGAGGAAGTTCTCATTCCGAGAATTCTGATGATCCCAACCGATATACCATTTGAGTTTAAACGAATTCAATTCCCGATTCGTCTTGCATTCGCCATGGCGATCAACAAATCACAAGGCCCATCCTTGAAGGCGGATTCATTGTTGTAGCTCGTTGCGTTCATTCCGTTCGTTCCGTTCGTTATGCTTTTATGTAGACCAATAGGATTTGTCGCAAATGACGTTTTATTTCTTCGGTATTTTTTTCATCAAGTTGATTTATCTTCAACTTTTTTACCGAAGGAACATGGCAAGAAAGAGACGACATGATATATAGTATAATAGTAGAAGCAAACACACATTTTCGATATTTTTATTTTGTAGTCAAGTACGTTGTTCATTTTGTGTTTTGATGTTTTGTTTTTTCATCAACAATGAGCCCAAAAACTAATACTGCAGAAAAAATACCGAACGAAAGGAACGGAATGAATACAACAAACTACAACAATGAATCCGCCTTGAGTGTTTGTGGTCTGAATATAGAAAATGAATGTTTTTCTCACGGCCAATTGTACGTAGAATGTTCACGTGTCGGTAAACCATCCGCTTTGTTCGTTTTCGCACCTGACAATACAACAAAAAACGTCGTATATCACAAGATGCTTTACTGAAGGGAATCGACCCTATTGCAAACCACCCTACAAATAGTTTAAAAGAAAGTAGAGAACAATGCTACGCGAATCATTTCGAATCAATTCAATAAAACGAAAGCCTTGCTGCCACGTGAATTACATTCATTTCAATGTAATTAAAATATATTTCATTTTGATTGAGTTTAATTAATTTGGAGTAGTCATTTTATCCGCCCCGAAGGTCTCGGGTTCGATTATCGGTAGTGACAAGGAAAAAATTGCACGGCTGGTTTAGGATCAATGAATTAATCACTCATTATCCGAAATGAAAATATGATTATGAAACCTCATTTGAGGCGGCCAAATCCCTTGATGGGATATAATGCCAGAGAGAGAGAGAGAGAGAAAGAGGGAGAAATTCCTTTTATCTTAAAAAAAAAACTCAATTTAATTAAGCTGTAATAACTTTAAACAACATTTATTGATTTTGAGGCGGTACGAAGTTCGCCGGGTCAGCTAGTATATAATAAAAACGTTTGTATGTACGCTTGAAGTGTAGTTATTTTTTGTCGTTTTTCTACTGTATGCCATCTAATATTCTTCCACACACACAAACTTTACTCTATATACTACGCGACGATCATCAAATTAAAGACATCGTTGTGGAAAGTGGTGAAATTCTGAATGAAAACTATTTTAAAAATGAGAAACAAGTTTTCAGAATTAATGATAAATAAACAAAGTGTATGCTCAGAGGAATGAAAATTTGTTTTTTGACCACATTTACGAGCGGATCCGCTCGAAACGCGATATTTTAGAACTCGATATTTCAAAACGCGATATGGTACAAAACGCGATATGGTACAAAACGCGATATTTCAAAACACGATATTTCAAAACGCGATATTTCAAAACACGATATTTCAAAACGCGATATGGTACAAAACGCGATATGGTACAAAACGCGATATGGTACAAAACGCGATATGGTACAGAAGAATGTGCATTGCGAAGCAACAGGAGCGCTGCGACCCGCCTGATATCACCCGGTCCTATACTCCCGCTTTTATCGATTTTTAAATTCCTATAAACTCAAATTTTTTCTAGCGAGCGGAGCGACTGGAGCGCAGGGACCCGCCTGATATAACAACGGGCTGTACTCCCGCTTCTATCGATTTTTAAATTTGTATAAACTGAAGTTTTTTTTCCTAACTAAGGAGCGAAGTGCTTACCTGATATAACCCGATCCTAAACTCCCGCTAATATCTGTTTTTAGATTCCTATAAACTGAAATTAAATTTCCCATTTTCCAGAATGTACATTACGAAGCGGCGGGAGCGCAGCAATTCGCTTCGAATTCGATTTTTAAACCCCTATAAACTGAAATTTTTTCTAACTAAGGGGCGAAGCGACTGGAGCGCAGCGACCCACCTGGTATAATCCGTTGCTGTACTCCCGAACTGCTGAAGTTTTTCTTTCTAACTAAGGAGCGAAGTGCTCACCTGATATAACCCGATCCTATACTCCCACTCCTATTGATTTTTAAATTCCTTTAAACTGAAATTAAATTTCCCCATCTCCCGCCTGATTTAACCCGATCCTAAACTCCCGCCCCTATCGATTTTTAAATTCTTATAAACTGAAATTAAATTTTCCCTTCTCCAGAATGTACATTGCGAAGCGACGGGAGTGCAGCCACTCGCCTGATGTAACCCGATCCTATACTTCCACTCCTATCCATTTTTAAATTCTTGTAAACTGAAACTTAATTTCCCCTTCACCCTCCTAATATAACTCGATCCTAAAGTCCCTCTTCTATCGATTTTTAAATTCCTATAAACTGAAATTAAATTTCCCCTTTTCCAGAATGCACATTGCGAAGTGACGAGAGCGCAGTGATTCGTCTGATATTACCCGGTCCTAAACTCCCACTCCTATCGATTTTTAAATTCCTATAAACTGAAATTAAATTTCTCCATCTCCCGCCTGATTTAACCCGATCCTAAACTCCCGCCCCTATCGATTTTTAAATTCTTATAAACTGAAATTAAATTTCCCCTTCTCCAGAATGTTCATTGCGAAGCGACGGGAGTGCAGCCACTCGCCTGATGTAACCCGATCCTATACTTCCGCTCCTATCCATTTTTAAATTCTTGTAAACTGAAACTTAATTTCCCCTTCACACTCCTAATATAACTCGATCCTAAACTCCCTCTTCTATCGATTTTTAAATTACTATAAACTGAAATTAAATTTCCCCTTTTCCAGAATGCACATTGCGAAGTGACGAGGGCCCAGCGATTCGTCTGATATAACCCGATCCTAAACTCCCACTCCTATCGATTTTTAAATTCCTATAAACTGAAATTAAATTTTCCCATCTCCCGCCTGATTTAACCCGATCCTTAACTCCCGCCCCTATCGATTTTTAAATTCTTATAAACTGAAATTAAATTTCCCCTTCTCCAGAATGTACATTGCGAAGCGACGGGAGTGCAGCCACTCGCCTGATGTAACCCGATCCTATACTTCCGCTCCTATCCATTTTTAAATTCTTGTAAACTGAAACTTAATTTCCCCTTCACCCTCCTAATATAACTCGATCCTTAACTCCTTCTTCTATCGATTTTTAAATTCCTATAAACTGAAATTAAATTTCCCCTTATATAACCCGGTCCTATACTCCCGCTCTTATCAATTTTTAAATTCCTATAAACTGAAGTTTTTTTCTTTTCTAACTAGGGAGCGAAGCGCTCACCTGATATAACCCGATCCTATACTGCTGCTAATATCGGTTTTTAAACTCCTATAAACTGAAATTAAACTTCCCCTTTTCCAGAATGTACGTTGCGAAGCGACCGGAGCCAACCCGCCTGATATAACCCAATCCTAAACTGCCACTCCTATCGATTTTTAAATTCCTTTAAACTAAAATTAAATGCCCCCTGTGTGGATAATAAAAAAAATTGAAATAAAACAATTGAATAACAGTAAATTTTTTTATTTGTATAAAAGTTGGGATTTGGGGCAGTAGCAGAGCCTCCTTAATATAAGAGCCGTAAGATTCCGCCATTTTTTTTCATGTGCTTTCCATAGAGGGGAAGCTTTTTGTACTTTTTCATACCAACCAGTGTATTTTAGTATTTTTTTAGAAGCTTTTTTGTATATAAAAACATAAATTCTTTGTTTAAATTTTCAATGTGAATGGTTAATTCAATATTCAGGAAAAGCATATTTTAATATTGAGTCATATTATGTTGAGTTAACGCAAAAACATTTAAATTAGTTTAACACAATTTTTTTTTTTTTGTAGAAACAAGAATTTGTTTATGTGTATGTACAGAAAATTAGAAATTACTATAGAGTGTTCCATAAAAAAGTCAGCATTATTTTTCCATAATAAACGTTCGTTAAAAAATGCTTTTGGAGTAGCAATGTAATATGGGGATTATTATGTTTTCGGTTCTATTTCAACATTGTTGATGACAGACTTCGAAAACTGTTTTTTCGTTACTTGTTAAAAATTTGATTTTTCATCGCAACAAATTCGCAGCCTATATTGTTTCATCCTGTAGTATAAACAAAACAGAGCTTCACCAAATAAAAATATTATAATTTGATAAAGCTTTTCGCAATTACTAAACCTGTTAAGAGATGTCGCTTTCAAATTAATAAATTAATTCAAATTACCCGTATAGAAATTGTTACGCAAATTGAAAGGGGGTCTCCAGGTTAGGACGGTTGTAACGGGCGTGTCTTATAGCAGGCAGCTCGTTGTATAAACGAGTTCAAAGTACGACTTGTGCTTTAAGATTTTATATCCGTATATGAGCCAACCATGCAAAAAATGGGTAGAGCCACGGGCCATTTATATACTCACAAAAACCATTAAGTTAGTAACAGTATACAAAGGCCTTGGGTTATTTTATTGAATTCCACACAACAACGATCCCAGAAAACGTGCACGAACGAAGCTATAAAAATGAAACATGAAACATGCATAGCCTTTCAAGACCAGTAGATCTGCATAATCTATTGAACCAGCCGGGAATTACTGCAATGTATACGAACTGTCTGTCATACACCTTAGCCGAGGGCCTTTAGCATCAAAAATTCTCAATAAATCCTTGTATTAACCAATTCGTGTAC
This sequence comes from Nephrotoma appendiculata, assembly GCA_947310385.1. Taxonomy (NCBI): domain Eukaryota; kingdom Metazoa; phylum Arthropoda; class Insecta; order Diptera; family Tipulidae; genus Nephrotoma; species Nephrotoma appendiculata. Next base: position 194,047,677 of record OX371223.1, read on the forward strand.
ATTGTAAGAATTCCCGCCTGGATCGGATCGAAATAAAAAAAAAAAAAATTTGGAAAAATTGTGACATTTTTCTCTTATTGTTTTACAGCGCGCAGCAACTATGATGGTGAATATTTTACGACGAAAAGGTTTATTTACGCCAACCGAATAATAAATAAAATTTATAATTGTTTTGAGTTTTATTAATTATGTTAAATTATTGTATTAAATATTTCGCACTTAACTTACAATAATAATGGTTTATTTTCGTAAATAGTTATTTAATTATTTTACACTTTTCTGTAATTTCAAGTAAATTTATTACAGAGACATCTGTAAACGGATTTTCAAATTACAGAAAGCTCGGTTTTGCAATCTAATAAAATTGAAGTTTTTTACGTTTTGTTCTGTTTTGTAATAATATTTAATTAAGAAAACCACGACAACATTGATTTTTTGTATACAAAAATGATAATAGATTTTGATGTAAAAATTTTATTATATGAATAATATTATTGTTTCTACATGGTGATTCATAAAATTTCGTTTCAGCTCACGTTTTCTCTTTAATTTTGTTATAAATGGAGAATGTTTAGATTGCTATTAAGTGCATCGTTCATCTCAAAAATTCTGAGGTGCATGTGACCAGAATTTACCAAATAAGTTACATTTTTATAAAACTAAATTTTAAATTGGATGTAAGAGGAATCCGCGGCACCACCCTTTATTATCTTACTTTATTAACCTACACAACTAAACGGAAAGCTCATTTTTATAGAAAATTAATAAATTTATGCTCCGCTTTAGTTTAAATTTACCAAATAAATACTACATTATGATGGCTGATTTTCAAATATGTGTTCTTTGAATAGTTTATTAAAAATATAAAATTAAAATTTAGATGATTTGTTTAATTTTTTATTAAATTCATGTTCAAAAATTTTCCAATTACCACGGTTTCTTATAGTAATTCAATAAAAGCTTCCCCTCTACTGAAAGCTCTCTTTTTAATATTACGGCTCTTCAAAATCATAGATGGCTCTGGCAGTAGCCCTCAATCTTAAGGTATAAAATGATTTAAAATAATCATAAAAGCATTTGTGCTTCGAAAAAAGACAATATTTTTTCGCGTTTGGGTTGTCTTTTAAGACCATTTGGGGCATTTAGGGCCACTTGGGATTATTGAGAGCTACTTGGGGTCGTTTCTGGATATTTTCATGGTCATATTCGTAATCAGCATACTAAAGTACTTTAGTATACCGATTTTCAGAATTTTTGGAGGTATATGACCTGAAGTAAATATAACCACGCAGTTAAAATTTTCGGCCGTCAATTGATATCAGGTGCAAATTGAATGAAAAATTGAATTTTATTAAAACCTTCAATGTTGGGCATTTCTGTATCTTGGACAATTTCATTCAGTCTCTTGAAATTTCATATATTTATTTTTACAAAAATGGTAAAAATATTCTGTATATTGACAACCTCTTTCTTTATAATGTAATTTGGACACTTTGAAAATTTTCGTCTAATCTTTAATAAATTACCCTTTATTGGACACGAACACTTTTGTTCAATACATATCAGTAATTCGATTTAATGATAAAAAATATCACGTTTTGTGCCGTATCGCATTTTGAAATATCGCGTTTTGAAAAATCGCGTTTTAAAATATCGCGTTTAAAATGGGACCCATTTACGAGATATAAATGGCCGGAGGATAATGGCAATACATCAACAATTAAAATACACAATCAAGACATTGAAGTTGTACTTTTTACGCTATTTGCCGTAGGCACTTGGCGAAACACACTGATACTTAATAAGCACATTTTTATTAATCACTTGTTTTTTGTTTCGCAGAATATTATTCTGCGAAACAAAAAACAAGTGATTAATAAAAATGTGTTTATTAAGTAGATTGAAGTTGATAATTGTTGGATTATCCCGTATTCTCAACATTGTCAAAAGTATTTCAGGCTCACATAAATGTTGAGTACTGTAATTCTGTGAAGTCGATTAAATACATTTGTAAATATGTGAATAAAGGCAGTGATATGGCTGTTTTTGGAGTAGCTGGTGACAATAGCAATGATGAAAGCACCCAATATCATCACTGATTTTGGTAGCCATTCGATCGCAACGAAAAATTGCATTGGCACTTGCTTCGTCGGGAATCGCTGCTACTCTATTGGATGGTGGACGAACAGCGCACTCTGCATTAAAATTGCCGTTGAATGTGCAGGTGTGCTTATATTTATTGATCGATCACTTTAAAATTAAATCGATATTATTATAACATATAATTATTATCAAATATAATTGTTCAATCACCTGAACATCCCACGTGCAATATTTCAAGAAATTGTGCGATGGCAAAAGTTTTGCAATAAGCAGCAATTATTCTTTTGGATGAATGTCCAATGACGCATAAAAAATCGCTGAAAGCATTACAAAATACAATGCAAGATCTACGTCAGAATCAAGAAATTTTTGGAGGTGCATTGATATTATTGTCAGGCGATTTTCGTCAAATATTGCCTGTGGTTCCACGATCACCAATGAATGCAGATGATGCAGTGAATGAATTATCCAATTGAATTTTTAAATTCATTGGAACCACCTGGTATGCAACCGCATTGTTTGAATTTAAAGGTTGACTCATCAATTATTTTACTGCGGAATTTAAATGCACCAAAACTGTGCAATGGCATAAGATTGGCATTAAAATAATTGATGGCGAATTTAATTGAAGCCACAATATTGACCGGAACAGCGAAAGGTGAAATTGTGCTCATAGCACGTATTCCACTGATTCCAACAGACAAGTTTGCAATTCCCAGTGCGTCTATCATTTGCCATATCCATCAATAAGGCGCAAGGACAATGCGGATTAAATTTGGAGGAGCCGTGCTTTTCACATGAACAGCTATACGTGGCCTGCTCAAAAGTTGGAACTCCAAATTGTTTGTTTGTGTTCGCTTCAAATGGGCAAACGAAAAATATTGTATATCCAAATGTTTTGGATTGAGATTAATAATTTTGAAATACAATGCATTCATATCACAAAAAAAAATCAAGAATATTTCATTTCTTTTTTTGGTTGGTTGCAACGAAGTGCATCGGGGTTCGCTATATAATATAATTTTTATCAATTAACATTTTACTAATTTAATTACCAAATTTTAAACCAAACAAATTTTCATATAAAGAACGTTACAATAACTTTATACGAATTTCATTTCACACAAAATATTTATTACATTTTTTAATAATATTCTTCCATCAGGTATCACTGTGCGGCATATAATACGAATCATGTATATTTATCTTTCCATTGTCATCATTTAACAGCTGTTTGCATTCCAATAGCTCATTAACAATATTGCCAAATCAATTTTCCGCTATAATGTTTACACTCTAATACAATGTATTTTGTACAGATATACAAAAAATTAATTTTCAATAACTAAATGCTGTGACATCTATTTAAATAGAGAGACAATACAAAAGAAAAGGTTTACTTAGGCCAGCAAGGCGGACCGGGCTAAGCTAATTTATCATATTTTTACCCTCTAGTCATTAGAGTCTAGTAGCAAAAAGACAACTATCCTTAACTTCAAATAGAATTGTTTAATTAAAGCATCTAATGCTATTTGTTCACAAATACAAGTATATATTAGCCCAGTATCTAGAGATGAAGTGAAGAAGGTATGTAATTGAAATAATTTAATGAAACAAAGTTCTCTTCGCATGTATCAGAAAGTCGACCGGTATATCTATAATATTTGCATTCAACGTTTTCGAGAATGGTGCTCAACTTTGTGTTAGATAAATACACAACTTTACTAATAATTGAAAAAAATCACCCCGTAAAAATTAACAAAATTCAATTAAATTCTCCAAATGCTTCATATAGCCTTACGTATCAAGGTGAAATTGAAAGAATACTTAAATTATATTTACAACGACACGACGAAATTGGTTCGATTTAAGGAAAATTAGGAAAAATACTGTTTTATTCAGTTTTTTATAATTCATTAATACTCGTAATTGACATATACGGATACAGTGGGTCGCACTCGTATTCGTAAATCAAATTTTTTCCAAAAAAAAAAACTCGATTAAAAAAATATACAAATGATATTATAATTTAATCATTTACATAATTCTTAAGTTCACTCTTAATCTTCATTATAGAATGAATAACAGGTTTCGATAACAGTGCAATTCAGAGAAAAAAATTAAAATCTGTAGATGAGGGAAAATAAGCGGCGCATTCATATTCGTAAAATTCCATTTGTGTTTGACTTCTTTTATCATTACCCTTTTTTTGTTTTTGCAGTTCCGCTTTGCACTCAATATCAGTATAGCATTTAGTTTCGAATTGACTGGAAGTTATCTTAATTTAATCCAAATTTTAGTCAAATGGGCCGTAAGCAAGGTGAAACGTCAGTTGAATTACAAAAATTAGTAATTTTACATCGGGAAGCAGGGAAAACATTTAAAAAAATCAGCCAAATAGTGCAAAGAAGTATTTCTACAATACAATACATCGTAAAACGACACTAAATTGAAAATCGAGTAGAAAATTTATCGCGAACCACGAACCGCAAAAGGTTTACTGTTGCAGAGGAACAGTATATTGTGCGCGAAATTAAAAGAGATCCTCGTTTAAGTGCTCCAAAGTTAACAGCGCACATCAACACTTCTTTTAATAAAAATGTACACCCAGACTGTTCGGTGCGTGCTAAAGAGAGCTGGATATAACGGTAGAGTAACCAGAAAAAAACCATGGATCAGTAAGAAGAATCGGAAAATAAGATTAAGTTTTGCAAAGTGTCATGTAAACAAGACTTTCGAGTTTTGGAAACAGGTTTTGTTTACAGACGAAAGCAAATTTAACTTGTTTGGGTCTGACGGGCGACAAATTGTATGGAGAAAACCAAATACCGAAATGAATATAGAGAATTTACGACCTACAGTAAAATATGGCTGAGGATCTGTGTTGGTATGGGGTTGTTTCTCGACATCTGGAGTGGACAAATTGCACATAACAGAGGGAATAATGAATAAATCAAAGTACATCGAAATTTTAAAGGCAAATTTACCTGAAAGTGTCAAGAAATTGGGCATACGAGACTATTTTATGTTTTACCAGGACAATGACCCAAAACATAAAGCTTACGATACACGACAATGGTTATTATGTAATTACTCAAAAGTCCTGGAAACCCTACCGCAATCGCCCGATATCAATCCCATTGAGAATCTGTGGCAAGAATTGGACAATAGAATTCGAAAATATTCGATATCTAATAAAAACGATTTAATATATCGATTGAGGACGGAGTGGAATAATATTGATACGAAAACAACGGAAACGTTGGTGCGGTCTATGCCAAATCGTTTGTCAGAGGTGATCAAAACCAAGGGAAATCCAACTAAATATTAATTATTAAAAAGACTCTTTTTTATTTAACTGGCTAATTAAGTAACCTTCTGTGATGAATTACGAATACGAAAGCGATATGAATTTTAGACTAAGTTCAATTTATTATAATTTTCTTAAAATAGGTAACACATACCTCACACATTTTTATATTAAAATGAAGCTAACTGTAGTGTTACCGGACAAGTGGAGCAGTGGTTAAAGCTTCGGCACTTGGACCGGCAGGTACTGGGTTCGAATCCCATCAGAGGCTAGATGCAACTCGAATTTTCATCATCGATTACAATCGGTGATGTTAATAAACACAACTAAGACCCTCTGATGGAGTGCAGAATTCAGCGCCGACCCACCGTCCATGTCAATGTACAGGTTGACATGGAGCTTGCAATGTGCAGGTGGTAATACTGTAGTTGTGTGAGTAGGTGAATAGGTGAATGGGTTAATGATGTGGCGTGACTGCGTGGTATCACAATGGGCCAAAAAAAATGTCCTAAGTGTCAACCACTGAAACCTAACTGTAGTGTTTCTGATTCAAAAATAAAAAAATGTAATTTTTGATGCACGTAAGTTTTTTTATTTATTTATCGTTTTTAAAACTGCAATTACGAATACGAGTGCGACTCACTGTATATTGTTACTGTGCATTGCATTCAATAAAGGTTTCAATAATTCATTTAAATATTTGCAAAGTTTCCCATGACTCATCATTGGTATAGTGAAATCATCGCCAATTTCATTTGAAAATTTCGAATGTTCGATATTCTAAACATTTTCACAGCGTTTATCGCGATTTTACGCAACATGTTCTCAAATGTTGGATATTGTTGAAAACTGTCCTTTGAAATAATACTTATAATACAGAAGATGAATATAGAAAGAACAAGTCCGTTCTATTTGACATTCTATTAACTAGTGACCAAATGTCACGCATTAACAAGTGACCAAATGTCACGCTTTATTTAACTTAGTGTTAGTGATTAATTGTTACAATAAATTGAGGGCTGACAATACTAATTACTAAATTTATAATACCCTCACTAAATAAAATATTGAATTTGAAATTACATCTATATTTCTTTTATTTTCATTGCTTCATAAATTTAGTTCCATATTTACTGAGCATTTCGCCTTTGGTCCACTAACAGCAAGAACATCTGCTACGTTCTCGTCTGTTGAAACATAAGTTAAGTTGATTATACCATCTTCGATTTTCTGTCGCAAATGATGATACCTGATGTCTATATGTTTCATTCTTTGATTGTAGCCATCTGATTTCGATAAATGGCATTTCGATGGCACTTTGATTGTCCATTTGAATATGAACTGGTTGAGCGATGTCTGGATCTAATTCACGGCCAAAATTTTCTAACCAAATCGCTTCTCTGACTGACCATGATACGGCTATGTATCAGCTTCCGTGCTCGAAAGTGCAATAATACTTTGCTGTTTGCTATTCCAAGCACCATTACTTAGTTGGAAAACCAGTATAAGAGCGCTTTTTGTCGACGTCTGATTCCCAATCTGCATCGCAATAACGGGTTAAATGTTTTACATTAGATTTTGAATAACGCAGTTTGTAATCTAATGTTTCTTTTAGATATCTTAATATCCTTTTTACAGCGGTCCAATGTGGTCGTCCGTAATTCGAGTTGAAACGACGCACATCATTTACCGCATATACAATGTCTGGCCGACTTCCTTCTGCAATGAATATCAAACAACCAACTAATGATTGATACGGAATTTTCTTCATTTCATCTTTTTCTTCTTCGGTTGTTGGGCACATTGCAGCAGACAACTTTTGACATGGATGGTTGCACATTTTGAAATGGTTGTTGCAACTGGATTAGAACTTCTCATACCAAATCGACCAATCATACTTCTAATTATACGACTTTTGATCAAAACCAATTCCATTATTCTCGTACATAATACGCAAAAAATTGCATGTAGATGCAATGCCTACGTCTTTCACCTTAAACGCATTGCATAACGCTTTTTTCAATTTTTTTTTTTTTTTAAATTTTTTTTTTATGGTTTATTCTATGCAATCTGTTCTGGGGAATAAGTACTCCAAACTCTTTCGTGGTCCACTTTTGACGTTCTACCTTACGCATTGCTTGCTAAATCGAGGTCGTACTTTGTACGGCTAGATCCGATTTACGTAGAACCATCTGCACATTGCATAGCTCCATGTCAGCCTATGGTACTGGCATGGAAGATTGGTCGGCCCATGAGTTGTTCACTCCGACAGGGGGGGTCATATTTGTTTCCATCACCGATCATAATCAGATGATGAAAATTCCCTTTTGCATCCTGCCCCTATCGGAATTTGAACCCGGTACCACCCGATCCAAACGTCGAAGCCTTAACCACGTTGCTATTTGGTCGGTTTCTATCAAGTTGTTCAAGGTTTTCAAAAAATCAGGAAGTCATCTACATAGATCGTAATTATCAAAGACAGATCCAGTTTCAGTTATTTACAAGCTGTCGTTATGTGTGCATCAATTTTAAGAGAAAGATGTCGATAAGCAACATTTACATCATCGCATTCTCAAGCTATGGAATTGATTAATTCAAATTTGAGTGAACATTCTGTGAGACTTTTAACAGCAAAACTGGTTTGCAAGATTTCGTGACGACAATTTTAGTCTTGAGAACAATCCACGCTCAGGTGCAGTAAAATAATTTGAAGACGAAGAACTTACTGGATGGAAGTTCGTGTCAAACTCGAAAAGAGCCTGAACCAGTCTGGAGTTACTCACCAATCAATTTCAATTCGATTGCATGCAATGGGAAAAATACAGAAGGAGGGAAAATGGGTTTTACATAAATTGACCGAAGAAAACAAAAGCCGAAAAGTTTACATCTTCATGAAATTGCTTTCTCGGTCAAAAGAACGAATTTTTTGTACAAAATCATTACGGGTGATGAAAATCGGATTTTGTATGAAAATCCTAAACGCAGAAAGTCATGGGGCGATCCAGGCCAACCATCAATATCAGTTGCAAAATTAAATAATCATGCCAAGAAAGTGTTACTGTGTGTCTGGTGCTGCTCAAACTGTTAAACCTGAACGTTACCATGTCCAGTTGGTCAAATTAATTGATGGTATGGAGAAAGAAATACCATTTACGGGCCAAGAAAGACGGAAGGTGATATTGCAGCATGACAACGCTCATCCACATACAGCAAAATCAACCCAGGAACTCATATTTTCCTTAGGATGTGACGTTTTACAGCATGCTGCTTATTCTCCAGACTTGGTTCCCTCTGATTACCACTTATTCAGATCGATATCATCATATTTGAAAGACCAGCGATTCACGAAATTTGAAGATGTGCAAAAATGGGTAGGTGATTATTTTGCTTCGAAACCACCAAGTTTCACCAAATTGTAAAATATTTTCATGAAGTTTAATTTGACCAAAAAAACGCAGATATTTTGCATGCACACTTAATACTTTTTTTTTGGTGTGGTACGTAAACTACATCTATTTAAATAGTCCAAACTTATTTTTTTTTTAATTTTTCTAAGTGTGATGTTTCCGCGTGCGGAAACATAAATGTTATTCTTAAATATTATTATTATTTTAAACTGTGATTTTCAGTAGAATTACCCTCCAAACCCTAATTAAGATCGCTTTCCTTCTCAAAATTAGTCTTGAAATCACCCCGTAAAATGTGCACACTCAAGCACGTAACACCTTTTATGAATGAATAATGTTGTATTTTTAAAGCATTCAAATTTAAAGAAAGTTACTAAACTAAAGATTATCTGTAGATTATCTTATATTCTTATCTGAAATTTATATTTCTTGATGTATTTAAAATAAAAACTTTCATTAAACTTTATAAACGGGATGGCCAATATACTTAACGGTTTAATAATTCACAACCATGACCTAATTTGTCATATATAAATCCAATCATTTATCCCATTTCATAATATGTTTATGTAATGTTTGATCTAAACGACGAACCTTTAACATCAATATTTAATTAAATAAACATGCTACACGCTTTATAACACACTTGAAATGTAAAATATCGACGAATACGTTTGGTTTTTATATCAAAATACAGATATCTTTCTGTTAAGTACTTTACACATAATATGTCTATAATTTAATTGGCTATTTTATAGATACTTGAAAATCTTCCATGAACTAGATATACATGAATGAATAATCTAAAAGCGCAATGCGGTTTCTACTGGTAATTAAGTGCTATACAATTGAGATTTGGAAGCTAAATAACGTTTTAGTTCCGATCAAAATAATGTATCACACGTAAACATATACATACTTAAATTTTGGAGATACGAATTCGTAGACATGAAATATAAGTTATACGATCAAAATTTTAAAATCTGAAAACGTGCAAATGAAAATAGGAAAAAACAATTTATGTTATCAGAAATCGTTGATATGGAGCCGTGGACTTTCGAAATTTCTTCGTTAATTAGTCAAAGAGAGATTTGTATGGAATAATGATTATTCGATAACACCTAAATGAGTAGGGTTGTCACCATGAATACAACGAATGGTCGCGGGCTCTTGCGATGAGCTATTTATTGATGTGAGCCAGGAATGGTAGTGTAAGACACGTATTATTCTGTAACGTTTTAAAATAAAACTTTTGTTGTTTTGAAAAAATAAGAATTTACATATTGCAAAATCAGAAAAAACAAGAATTTTATTTTCAAATAATATTAAGTGTTTTTAGTCAAGAACAAATGGCAATAAGTGTTAAAAATATTTCTTAATAGATCCTTGCGACACATATAGATTCACCTCATGCAAACTCCAACAGAATCGAGTCAAATCAAACTGAATTTCTCGGCGTAATAAATGTTTTGCTATATCCATTCAACATGAGAGGCATGTAAATTGTGCGAATTGCGTTTTCTTAATACACGTAATAAGAAGTTATCAAATGATTTTGAAACACCGAAAGAAAATCCTCTACATTTTACAGATTGTTGAATAGCTAATTTTCAACAATAGGGTTATTTCAGGTCACGAAACTGGAAGTTTCTTTCAAAAGCAATCCTAAATAAGAGATATATAGAAGTACCTATAAATAGTAGAATAGTAGAACTTTTTCTTTTGCGTTAACGCTGGATCGCGGATAAATTTGAATTTTAGACTTATAGATAGCAAATATGTAAGAATCACAACGATCAGTTTCGAACGGACTAGATTATTGATTTGAAAATATCAGTCTTCTCTCAGAAAAAGTATGGAGTGGTTGGGAAGTTGATTGTGTATATATGTGCACGGGGTCTGGTAAACGATGATGAATGGGATCACTGCTTAAACAGCAATCTTTCAAATGCCAAGATAGCTTCGAGAGACTTTCGCTTATATTTGTTGCTTTTGTCAACCTTCAAAACCTCTTGATCTCTGAATGAAGTATGCAGATGACATGATTCTTGATTACAGCCCACACCATATTGAAAGTTTAGCAAAAAATTTGGCTCTGCACGATATCAACATAATTCTTATACAGCACGGACTTTCTTGGGCTATGATCGACTTACCAACTTCATCGAGAAGTCTCGTAGAAGTGCAAGTCTTCGATACAGTTCGAGAAGCCAAAGAAGCTGAATTACGAATTCAACTGCTAAACGAAAAGCAGTTGGATGCATTTCGTAAAATAACTGCTGCAGTGGATAATGAAAATGTCTCCAGCCGAAGTCGAGATTTGAATATTTGGTTTGGGCGTGTAAGTGGCCATGTGATCCCAAGCGCGCGTTTCCTGTTTGAGATTTGAATATTTGGTTTGGGCGCGTAAATGGTCATGTGATTCTGAGCGCGCGCTTCCCGTTTGAGATATGAATATTTGACTTGGCGCGTAAGTTATACTGTGTGCATTTGAGCGCGTGCTTGCCGTTTAAGATTTAAAAATTAACCCGCGTGTATGAATTTTCTTTATTTTTGATAAAAGTGCATCAAATTTACATCTTAAAAAATCTTCTTAATCATTTCTTAACCAAAAATTCAATAAAATGTATTCACGTGACTGATTATTCAGTCACAGGTCAATTAGTTAATTTTGAATAGGGTAGTTTTTACGAGAAGTGCAGTAACACTGTTAAAAATTGAGTACCAGATAGGGAATCCAAGTCGGTTCTATCCGACTTCGTGTAGTTGGGCCATTACTTACCCCCCAGAGACTTCGGGAAATGCTGCAAACAACCGAAACCGACAACCCTCCTATGCATCTCAACGAAAATGGAAAAAATAGAAACGTCTGTTTGTAGAAACCGGTGGGGTAATGGTAAAAACACGGAACCGAAAGTCGGGTACCCGAAATTCGGGTAATTGGATTCCCTAGTCGGGTAATTGGATTCCCTCCAACGTATGGGATATGTACGTTTATGTTTTTTCCATTTTCGTTGAGATGAATAGAAGGGCTGTCGGTTTCGGTTGTTTGCGGCGATGCCCGATGGTTTCGGGTGTCTCTGGGGGTGAATAATTGCCCAACTACACGAAGTCGGGTAGAACCGACTTGGATTCCCTAGTACCAGATTTATAGTTGCCTATAATTTTATACTCTTAGTTAGCCGTTGGCTGTTCCAGTGCACCTAGATACTAACGGTCTCATTGTATTTCGACGATTCCACTCTTTGACTATAGATGGTAGTATAATAAAAATGAAATATGATATTTTTGTATAAAAATTTTATCGCTAAACGTTAATTTCGGCAAAAAAAGCCATAAATTCTACAATAATATCAATTAAAAATTGTATTACGGGCTATTGGTAAGAACTAATTTATATATTAAAATATGCGTTAAACATTTCGTTAAATCTCTAGATGTCAAACACTTTTTACGAACATTGCTGCTATTTTCAGTTCAGAAAAGAAACTGTCGACATAACTTTGACGCAGTATTAATCAGTACTACCTAGAATTCTAGGTGCATTAGTTGTTATCATACATACAAAAAAGAAATCATTAGTGTTTACTCATATTTACTCCTAAAATTGCCCCAATCGTATCGTTCCGTATTGACCTCTGATTACTAAAGCACTTCTATATGTAGTTTTTATCGACCAGGCTATTACATTAACAGTCATTGCGTATTAAGAAATAATTATAATTTTACAATTACTAAAAAAAGTTACTTAAATAAAAGTAATATGGCCATGGCTTAAAATAATAAAAGTTGTCCCTTGCGAAATATTTCAACACAAGATTGAGTAAATAATTTAATGTTATCACACTTCACATCAATTGGACTTGAAACTATATATGTACATTCATTTAATAATCAACCATACTCGTACATCGTATGTCACAATCACACAACAAATACTTACGTTATTGTGACGTATGTTAGAATATTTAACATAATATTGATAATTAAACGTTACAATTATTTGCGATATAAGTATTTATTGAAAATATTAAATTTGTTAATGAGCAAGTTTTCTTCTTGAGTTTATTAAAAATTTACTGTACTCACAATCTTCCCTTGTACTTTTACTTATGTACATTGTCTAAGTTACTTGAATTTAATAAATATAATAAACAAATAATATTATCTACATTACATATTTAATAAAGCATTTGAATTTTTTTTTGTTGCAGAATTGCTAACAGCTTATGCAGCTCCAAATGATGCAGAACTGCAAAAGGATATATTGAACAAAGTATCGGAATATTGCGAGAAGCCTGTGACAAATTACACTGAGGACAAGTTTGTTGACCCGTATGTTTGGAATTTTTTTCATTCGTTTTTCTTTTCGTTTACCGTATGTTCCACGGTTGGGTATGGAAATATCTCACCTAACAATACGGTCGGAAGAATTTTTATGATATTCTATGCATTAATAGGAATACCGGTGAATGGTATTTTATTTGCTTATTTAGGCGAATTTTTTGGTACAACGGTAAAAAGCGTCATTTCAGAAATTATGCAGAATTATATACTCTAATAATTATTTCATTTTAAATTTCAGTTTGTTCGGCTATATCGCAGGTATAAGCAGTACAAATTTTCGACAAATGTCAACTATGTACCAAGAAAGCTGAACCTAATAGCTCAAATAGCATTATATTTAACACCAGGCATAGTTATTTTCATATTTTTGCCTGCCTGTTTATTTACGGTGTTTGAAGATTGGCCGTTTTCAATATCCGTATATTATGCGTTCGTCACATTAACTACAATAGGCTTTGGTGATTTTGTGGTGACTTTTCAACCTCACCAAGAGAGAGAATATGGCGTCTATTTCATACTATACCAAATATTTATAATTTTTTGGGTAATATTTGGCCTAGGTTATCTAGTCATGATAATGGGTTTCATAGCCAGAGGAATGAGAAGTAAACGAGTAGCAAAATTGGAACATACACTTGCAATGAATATTAAACAAGCGCAGAGTCGAATATGGAATAATGTTTCGAAAGACGTTGGATATCTTAGAAAGATTCTCAATGAGGTTTATATGTTGCGGTTTAAGGTAAATTTCATTTTCATAACATTTAGACATTTAAAAATGTTTTTTTTTTGTTTTTTTGTTGCTATCCGAAGAATTAATATAAGTAACGTATAGTACTTTTAAAAATAAATTTTTTTCCCGTTGTACTTAAAATTATTGCTAAATAATATATGCTTACAATTTCAGCCTGTTTATCATGATCCCGGTGAAATTTTATTAAGTGATGTGCGTTCAGCATCATGCCCTGATTTAACTCTATATCGCTGTGGATCATATATTCCAAAGCGACGCAGAGCATTTTCCGAGTGCTACAATCAAGAAAATAATGAAGATATTTCGAAAGCAGCGAGCTTAATGTCCATGGCTCGGGTACAATCTGATTCTGATTTATCTAGGATCGACAGAAAACGTACATTTGAAGGTGTCAACGCTCCGGTTCAACCATCTGAACTACTTGCTAAAGTTGTAACAGCATTAGGTAGTTTCCGTGCCGAAGATGATGGTACGAGTTTATTAGGAATGGCTATAAGCAATCGAGGAAGTTTAAATGGAATTCAAGGGTTTTCAGATTCTCAAATTTTGTCAAGCGAACGAACGTGGTCAGGATGGTCGTTACCGTCGTCAGAAAATAATGGGCCAATGAAAAGACGGGAGCGCGCAGCTTCAGAAGTAGTAGTTCCTATGCCATTTCATAATCAACAGAATGCAAATGAATGGACTTGGAGCGGATCTAATACTCAAATTAAAGAACTAATGAAAATTAGACAGAAACAAAGAGGTAAAGAGGACTTGTATCGAGCATCATTTGGTACAGATCGCTATGATCCGCAACAATTTGCAATTAATGTTCCGGAAACAAAATTATCCTCAGCAACAAACAAAACTCTTCTCGATCGTTTGAATCCATTTAGAAAGAGTAGAAAACGTCAAATTTCAGAAAGTAGCAGGCCTACAGACGAAGAAGTTTCACCAAAATACATAGACTCATTAAATAATCGACGAGATTCCAAAGTTAGCCTATCTGCACGTCAGTATATCGCACAAACAAGAAATGGTCGTCCGAGTGCGTTTTCACTGTCGCCACAGCAGGAAGAACCAAATCAGGCATTACTTGAAACCACAACCATTGCCGATCTCATCCGTGCAATTGAGTTAGTACATACCAATGCAAGCTTTGAAAATTCAGAGCAACAATCAAATTATAATTCGCTGACACAACCTCGCAGGAAAATGGGAACCGCAAGTTTAACACCGCCAAAAGTACCGTCGATTATGACGCTTTTCCCACCAAGTTTGGATCTTCATTCAACATCAAATCCAAACCACGCCATGAATATAATGGATCGTCGACGAGGATCCCTGCGCCCACCAATATTTAATAGTATTCGTCATAACCAAGCTCGCCGACAATCTAGTGCCATAATTCCAATTAGAAATGAATTGCCACCCCCCTATACACCAAAAAATATTTCACCAGCTCTCCTTAAACGACGTTTTAGTGTTAGGCCTTCAAATTTAGCAATTCCGCCTGGTCACGCACCCCCACCACCACCTCCGTTGCTACCATCCCAACTAGCAATGACACCATCAGCTCAAATTCCATCAGCCCTTCAGCGTAAATTATCTGCTAAACCAACGCCATTAAATCGCTTAACATCTCAAAACTCAAGTGCTCGCAATATTTTATGGCGGCCAAAACAGTTGCAATTAGATGAAATTGGTAGCTCACCAACAACCATGTCACCAAGTGAATTTCGACCTCGTCACAGTAGTTTATCAAATATTTATGAAAAACGTGCCACCCAACAAGGACGCGAGAGAAATGATTCTAAATAGCGTGGAAAAATTATGAAGGTGCATTAAAAACATGATATTCTTTACAATTCTAGTATTATTAATTTTTAATTAAATGTGATTTTAAAGTTAACTCAAATATTGTAAAAATGTAAATATTCGCTATTGGGAGTAATAACCATAAATTATGATATTGTTACAAATTAACGAAACATTATTATGCCAAAAATAAAAACATACCACTTACATTAAATTATGAAACTTTTTTTTTAAATTACATAAATCCAAGGGCATGGAAATTACAGGCTCGATTCTACAGAAATTAAAAATCATCAAGCTTTCAATATGGGTACCCAAATGAGTGTTTTCTATGAGAAACGGGGTGTTTCATTACATCCCATTAGAAATGGGAAGCAAATTTATTACAAATTTGCTGGCAAGTTGAACTTAAGATGAGCTTGCCAGATGTATATTTGCATCGTCGAATACAGCACATTTGTCATGAAAATAACGCCACTTTTGTTTTATTTTTAAAATACATATTTGGGTATTTTCGTTAATTCATTCTGCAGAAAGAATAGAAGGAATAGAATATAGTAAAAGAACATAATTAGAATAAACAGAATACTTTTGTGGCAGCATCGATTTTCTTTCGAAAATCAAATTTAAACTAAAATCTACATGTTGAAAATGGCCTTACATTTTTTTTTAAATTAATTTTTGTTTGTATTAGTGCTACTTCACTGAAACATTTTTTGTTGAAAAATGAGTCGCAATTAAAACCGGTCTTATATGTAAACGGGGAAAGAGACGAAGATGAATGTGGTCTTTCTTTGGTTACATTCCCATTCTGAATTATAGGAATTAATATTGTGCTCAAAGAAACCAGAACGTTATTGAACATTATTACAACTCCTAACTAATTTCTCGTCTTGTTTAGAAAAATGCGATGTCTAAATAACAAAAATCACTTTTATATTTCTATTGCCAACAATAAACATAAAAGTATTGACTAAAACTGCCCTGGTGGTGAACATTAAAACTACAGGTAGAATAGAATTATTCTATACCAGCAAAATAGTTGGTTTAAAACTATTCTAATTTACATTAACATATATGGGATTATTGTTGTAAATTTACCAAAGAAAGACGACAGAAGTGACTTCAAAGAAGTAGAATGTGTAACGGCTTAATCAGCCGTTCCACAAGGAATGTCAAATGAAGCAGCTTCATCTTCGATTCTTTATCTGTGATACCGGTTTTAATTGCGACTCATTTTTCAACAAACATTTTTTTCTGTGAAGCAGCTTCAACACAAATAGAAAAGAAATAAAAAAAATTTAAGGCCATTTTTGAGATGTAGATTTTAGTTTAAATTTTATTTTCGAGAGAGCAGAATAAAACAATACAAAAAAATTTGTGTTTAAATATAAAATAAAGTTTTAAATTAGCAATAAAAACTCTATTACGACTTATTTTGAAGTAGTGCTTCATTTGACATCCCGTGTGGAACGGCTCAATGTGTATGCTGAGGTCGACGTTACTACGAAGCTTCAAAATGTCAAACACGAGCTTACGAGTTCACCCAAGAAAAATTCACTTTATGAATTCACGTTTTTGACATTTATTTAAATTTTGACTTTGTTTATAGTTTTTTGTAATTCTTTCATTTTTTTGTGAAATAATAAAAATTTTAAATATTAAAGGTGAGTAATTGGAAGAAAAACGCATAGTTGATCTAGAGTCTACACTCTACACTATGCAAACTCACTAAGATTTTCTATCAGGGTATCAATGTATTTGTGAGTTTATATAAATTTTAACACTATCAGCAAATTATCAGGAGGTTCTTTCACGATAAATTATCATAAAATTATTACAAAATGTCATCCTTTTAAGGTTATGTGTCATAATTATAAATTTAATTTTAGGGTGAAAACATTAGTTTTTGTTAAATTCATGTGTCAATTCGTGGCGGCATTGATCATGGAACCAGTCATTACGGGATCTCTATCTTCCGACAGTGTTTTGCGCCGCGGTGGTTATGGCTGACTGTATAGTGTGCCACTGCTCCTGGATGTTAGATGGAGCGTCTTATTTGTTGCTGGGCCGCTCTTAATAGTTAGTAACAGCTGATTGGTAACTCTACAGTGACGCTTGATCTTTTAGAGTAGTGATTCTTAACAGGGGGGGCCGCGGGGGGTCGCCAAAGTTTGCAAAATTTCCTTTAGAATATAATAAAATCAAAATTGATTCATAACTGAATATCGTATTGAAAAGTGAAATAAGAAAGACAAAGTTTTCTTATTTACCAGGTGTGTAAATATGAAACCGGAATTTTTTAGCAAAAAGTACACGTTCATCGTATGATATTGATTAAGAGCATTTTATTCAAAGTATTGCCCATTATTAGTTATACTTATATTATTAGTTATTTTCCAATCTCCCTGGCAATGCGTGGATGCCACGGCAAATAAACTGTTCTTCTTTTGAGGCAAACCAGTTATCGAACCATTTTTGGTGGAAGTGAAGTGCTTCTCAGCAAGCCCGTGTCCCATCAATGCAAATAAGTAATAATCGGACGGGGCCAAGTCTGGCGAGTAAACCGTAAGTGAAAGTCTTTCTCAATTAAGTGCTTGCAACGTCTCCATGACGTTTTGGTTTGTGTGATGGTGCATTATCATGAAACAAAATCACTTTGTGTTAAGTTTTATCAAATTCTGATCGTTTTCACGCAAAGCTCGATTGTAATTAATCATTTGTTGTTGGTAGCGTTCAGTATTTACGGTTTCACCGGGTTTTTAGCAGCTCAAAATAAATCACACTTCTAGATCCCACCAAATACAGAGCATTGTTTTCCGTCTGAAGCGATTTAACCTTACAGTCGATGTCGATGGTTGTCCTGGATCAACCCAAGACATTTTGCACTTTGGACTCTCAAAATAGATCCATTTTTTATCGCCAGTTAAAATTCGATAGAGAAATGACTTTCTTTTGTATCAGGCGATCAACATTGCATTTGGTTTTTCTATTTTCCTGTTGCCTTTAATTCTTTCTCATTCCACTTTCTCATGGATTTTGTACATATGGAGACGGCTGCTCGTGACACATTCAATTGATCTGCGGGTAGATATTGTATTTCCGTCATTTTCATCCAACAATGCTTGCAATTCACTGTCTACAAACTTTTTTGGTGGTCTTCCACGTCCTTCGTTTCCCACATCAAAATCACCACTTTTGAATTTATTAAACCACTCATAGCATTGTAATTTACCAAGAGCATGCTCACCGTAAGCTTTGGCAAGCATTCGATGTGATTCTGCAACAGTTTTCTTCAAATGACAACAAAAAATCAATGATGTCCGCAAATCGTAACAAAACTCGACCTTTTTAAGACGTAAAAAACATGCTTTATTGTATGAAACTTATATGGTTATGAATTGGATGTTGTTGTGAGGCGGTCGATTTTGTTCAAATTCTGATAGACGAAACATAACGTTTTCGTATACGTATAAGGAGTATAGTATACAGTTTTGTATTAGTGTGAGTAACTTTTCTGTGGTTATATTTGTTTGTTATCTGCGAATGTAAGCATCAAAAATTATGAATGGGTAAAAATCGGTTCTTTCGTTGTCTCACTTTTTTGACATCTCACCAAGCTTTTGAGTGGCGAGTTAACACGTTCGCGCAAATGACTGCTACAGCAGCCATACAACTTTTTCGTTTTGTAACACGTTCGCGCAAACAACTTGCATTTTTTAAGGAATAACTCGACATATTTTTCAATTCTCAACAATACATTCCTTTCCGCGACGAAATATCATTGCAATTACAAAAGTTATCATATGTAATCTTGACTAGCAAGCACACACATTTAGAAAGTGTGCGTCAAGGTGTTACGTAAAAAAAAAAAATTTAACTACACATATTTTAACTTTTTTTTCAATGCGATGTTGAATAAATATTTTATTTTCGCAGAAACACAGAATTTTGAATTATTTTAAAACTAAAATTAAATAATAAAATAAATTTAATTTTATTTAAAGTATATTTCCATTTACAAACTTTAAATTATAAATGGAAATGTTATCTAGATATGTCGTATCCAAAAAACACATTCGCACTAACACAAACACATATACCTCTTCTATATACTTGCGGTTATTTTTTCGTCAACGAATTTTGAACAAAATCGATCCCCAGAAGCAAAAGAAAACAATGGCGCCGATGACGTGGTTTATCGAAAGGTACATTGGCATAGGTCCAGTTTCATATTAACAGGTACAGTAGCTTTTTTTATTTATTTCTTATTTCTACCTGTATACAACTTTGTTATTACAGTAGAAATAAATGCATAGATGCTAACCGTAACATGAAATTGTGAAGTATGAAAGTTAAAATAGATAATGAAATAATAAAGTTATTTTTTATTTTTATTATAATAAAAATTATTATTAAAAAAATGGGGGCCACAAGAAAATTATGAATTATTTGGTGGGCCGCGAGTAAAAAAGGTTAAGAATCACTGTTTTAGAGCATCGACATTTCATCGAACGGTTTCTCAGACACCATGACGTGATCGATTTGGTTTTCCGTTCTTCCATCATTCGATCTTCACGTTACTTTGTGGATTCTGTTATGTGGGAAAAACGTACTTGATACAACTAAGTTGTACATTAATGCCAGGTCGATGATGCGTTGGTCGTTGTCGTTACTAGTTAGGTGCAGTATGTTAGGACCGATGTACGATGTATTTTCTGCACTCCTACAGATTTTTGAATTAAAGTTGCCCACGATGATTTTAATGTCGTGGTGCGGTATGTTATTGATGATTTCCTCCAGCTTGACAAAGAATAGATCTTTGATGTCATCCGATTTATCTTCGGTGGGTGCATGCACATTAACGATCGTGATGTTAAATTTTTTAGTGCGAAGTCTGACCGTGCATATCCGCATGTTTATAGAGCGGAAATCGATGATATGATGCTTCACGCGCTGATGGATGAGAAAGCCAACTCCAAATTCTCCTCCGTTCTGATGGCCGCTGTAATAAAGAATGTAACCATTGGTGGTGTCATGGATTCCACTCCCAGGCCATCAGAGTATATCTCCAGTAGCCCTATTCTGGAAGTTCCCGGGGAATGGAAATTTTAAATTTTGTAGTACTTTTATTCCGTTTTCTCCAAAAGTGTTTTCTGACTTTTGGGGAAATTTTTTTTTGGGTTTAAATTATTTCCCTTTATAGCAGTTTTGACGTTTAAAATTCCATACCTATTTTAGGAAAGAATTAACTGGGAATAGAATTGAACGGAAATTTATTGTATTTTATGCTTATAGCAATATTATGATGTAAATTTATTCTGAAATCTGGTAATATTAATTGGAAATATAAATATGAAATTTTTACTTTAATAATATAATTATTTTTTAAGTAAATTTTGATTAAAATATCAACAAAAGCCAATTAAACGTAGTAAACTATTTTTAGACATTTATTTTCTTGTTTTATTGCGATAGCGTGTCGACCGCGATTAATTAAATTATTTTCCCGTAAATTTATTCCCCAATCGCCAGAATTAACTTTTGGAAAACGGGGAATTGGGAAAAATGTCTGGGGAATAGCCTCTACAAAAAAAAAATATTCCCTATTCCCGGGGAATTACCAGAACAATTAAATGAACTCATCATAAAGGCTTCCTTCTTGCATTGAAGCGTTGATTGAATACATTAAGATATTACTACTCGGATTTTTGCCGCTACGTTTGGT
Organism: Nephrotoma appendiculata; assembly: GCA_947310385.1. Classification (NCBI taxonomy): domain Eukaryota; kingdom Metazoa; phylum Arthropoda; class Insecta; order Diptera; family Tipulidae; genus Nephrotoma; species Nephrotoma appendiculata. The sequence goes on from OX371223.1 coordinate 194,069,126, forward strand.
TAATGTCTCTACTAGTCACATATAGATAGAGGCATTGTTGAGCGAAAGTGGTTTTTTCTTTCTAGCAACATAAAAGCCGAACAATTTAATTGCTGTTGTTTTCTCCCATATAAAAATTGCATTTGTATTGTGTATCAACTTTTTATTAAATAAAAAAATATAATTTTGAAATGTTACGACTGCTATTTCACTTACTCTTACATACAATTATACCATCAGTAACAACATAAATATATGGTTGAACGATGTAACCTTAGTTTTAATTTGTTTCGAAAAATATCAACAACAAAAAAATAATAACAAACAAATTGTGTCGCAGTGCAAATAAAAAAAAATTCCCATCGCCATATCTGTAAAATCTGTAAAAACGTCATGAGCAACCTCCACTCACATGGTTGGAATACGACTGAAAAAATGAAAACAGAATGAAGACATAAATAAAATTTCATTGTTTTTGTCTATTTATTTTTGTCATATATATTTCATATATTCAGTTGGGAGAGAGGAAAATACATTTGATTCAATTTTTTTTAAATTTTTTTTAAATATTTAGTGGTGTGGGTAAAAATAAATTAAAAATATGTTTTTCTTCTTTCTAACTGCTTTGAATTAATTGAGTCTATCTTTGTTCTTCTTAAACCTACATGAAGTGAGTTGTGTTCTTCTTTTACAATGTGTAAGAAGCAACAAAAAATAAAAATTTTTGTTGTAATTCGCAGTGGTATTATCTTAAGTCATAATTAATCAATGATTGAAGTATTATTTACCTTACTCTTTATAATTGGATTCAAGTGTGTTATCTTTGTAATTTAGGAGTATTGAATTTTGTATTGTATATCCATATATGACAATACTGAATGAATTTTAATAAGCGACAATAGACTAAGAATTAAAAGGTCATCATATGTATCAAATTAACATGCTATCGATTTCTTACGAACATATACCCCTTGGATTAGAAGGTGTTGGGTGGGGTGTTAGTGCAGCAGATTTATTCAGCATAAGATGAGATGACCCATTGAAGGATGCCAATTGAATTATTACTCCAGTCATGTTATGACTGAGGACGATATAGATATGTACATATTTAGGAATCCGTACCTAATCATAACTAATTAAAACTAATAAATTAACATTCTTATCTATATAGAGTGTGTGTGTGTGTAGTTACTTAACAAATTATATAAATAATTTATTAACATAGTAGTTAGATAATGATTTTGCTGTGTGGCGCCCTAGTCGTTTTTATGACTAACGAATCCTTCCTTATATTACATTTAATGTAAGGATGCAGGCAGGGACTGCGCCCACAAATTTCTGGAGTACGATTCGTTATCCTATTTGCTTATGATACTGGATTACGCTTTCTCCAGAAATGTGTAATACATACCTAGAATCGCCAAGATGGTTGGGTTATACGTCTCTTAAAGTGAAACCAGTCAGGAATAAAAACTTAACTTAATAAAAATATAAGAATGCGATAAATGACATTTCAATGTTATTACCTACCCAGTCAAACTCAATTTTCATGTAAGAAACCCAACTAAATCTTCGTTAAATTCTAGCTGTCACTTAATAAAAAAATAGTGCGCGCTATTTCTCGCTCGAAAATAAGAAACACTTATAAAAATGTGATTTGTTATTGTGTTTTATATACAGCAAAAGAAGATAAATGTTTGATGCATATTTATTTTGCGAACATTTTTTTGTTTTCTACTTTATTTATTAAATTTAATTATTTTAATATTTTTTCAGATTCTGTGATAAGTTTTAATATTTTGTGACAAAGTAAAAATAGTGTTTTAGTGAATTTTGTTAAAAATTAATTTGTTAATGGTATGATATTATAGTCGTGGTGTAAAAGCTATTTTGCTACTAGTATAATACTTTAATTTTGTTTTGTTTATTTCTTTTTTCCATTGTGATGTAAAAGCATTTCGTGCATGTGTGCATTTTAAAATATGAAACATTTATATAAAAATAGATAATAATATGAACATACATATATGAATTTTCTCTAAAAGACATTTCACAATAAAAAACAGCTGTTTGTAAACGAACAGCTGTCACTTTAAACTATTATTTTTGAATGGCTGGAATGTCAAAAGTAAAAAAACAATTGATTTCGATAAAAATGCTTATTTTTTATTCAGCCAAGCTACACGAGATTTTAGTTTCTGATTTCTGGATATAAAATAAAGGTTTAAACTAAAATCTCGTGTAGCTTGGCTGATTAAGTTTTTATTCCTGACTGGTTGAGGCTTTATTATATCATATACTTAAGAATTATAAGTTGTGTGGAGCTGGAATGTCAAAAAAGAAAGATAATTGGTATCGTTAAAATTTTTCTTTTTTCTTCTAAGTTTTTATTTTTGCCTGGTTGCTGGCGCTTTTATGGAAACTAATTTTTTCCTGAAGAAATTTAACGAATCGTCGTCAAATTTTAGTTCGTCACTAATTTCATCACTTAAAAGAGCGAATTTAAAAAACTTAAAAATAAATATTAATCGTGCATATTCTAGTATTAAATATTTGTTATAACAAATTAATCCAAGTACATATAAATCTAATCATGTTTTATTCATAAAAGTAGTAAATCGGAGTTGAAAATAGTATTAATAATAAATTGGAAATTTTGTATAAACACGTCAAAACTTCAAAAATACGGCATTGGTTCGTAAAATAAAATGATTTTATTACATTATTCTATTGTCATAGACTATTCATTGAATAACAACACTTCATACATTGTTAGTGAGAATTTTAAAATAAATACTACACAAATATGTTTCACAAAATTTATTATATTAAACCCTTAAGAACCAACCCCGAGATATCTCGGGACATACGATATGGTCCAAAAAGACAAAACCCGAGATAACTCGGGCGATCATATGTTTTACTTTCCATTATGTATTTGCTCGAAATAACTTGTGAAAATAATCTTATAACAATATTATTATATTAATAGGTCTATTATGAATCTCACATACTCGTCATCGGGTGAAGAGTCGACACTATAATTCTATTTTGGTATTATGTATTTCGCAGTGAGCTAGTGATCTTCACATGCGTGTCGCTTGGTGACTCGAAATCACCGCATATAATTTTTGGTATTATAATTCTCACAGTGAGCGAGAATAATGTCGTATATGTTCATCTAAAATATAGTGGTGAGAGTCAAGTGACCAAGTATTTTTGATATTAGAAATATAATATTTTATTAATATTTTAACATTAAAATAATTAATTTATATTTTTCATATAAGAAGTAAACCAAAAATTACCACAACTCAACAATTTATCAAACTTGTTGAAGAAATGGAAGAAAACCAGGATATTCCCCGTGGTTGATTTTCTGCCACGTTAATGTTTGGTTCCTCCTCTATTTCATCTTCTTTCTTTTCTTGTATACACAATTTTTTATATAATATATTTTATATTTTTAATATTTTTTATATAATTACATATTTTGTATTGTAAAAATATCGTATCCTTATAAATTTTTCGAAGACAACAAAAATATCTCTTTATAAAAATTAGTTGTAAACAACTAAAAATTGTTGACAATACTATATGGTTTCCATAACGACAAATAACAAACTCTAAAAAATACAAGAATCCACATACGACGCCGCAAACAACAGCTCACCAAAATAAAAGGGAGAATCATAATACCAATTTTGAATTCGGGTGACTTAGATAGTCACGGCGAGTGGTGTGGTGAGGCGAGAATCTTAATAGACACATAAATCAACTAAGATTAATATATTTTATTCTCTACAACCTACGTCCAGACAGAATTAAATTATTCGTTATTTTAATTTTTCTACCTATTATTTCTTATATATTATATTTTTTCCGATGTATCTAACTACATTGCTCTTCAAAAAAACCCGGACACTACATTTTTTCGGTTGTACGAAATAATATAATGTGCGCCAAAAGGCACTAACGGATCAAGTTTTCGTTTAATAAAAGTAACCACAGGATCAAAACATTTGAAATAACAAAATTACCGAAAATCGGATATTGATATATCTTCATCTTTATTTAAATAAAAACCAACAATCAATCTAAGTGGTCGGTACTCTAGTATCGAGTATTTCCGCCACGAGCTCTGATCACATCTAGCATTCTTTTTGGCATACTGTGCACAAGGTTTGCGACGTACTCCTGAGGTATCATTTCCCATTCTTCCTGCAGAGCTGATTGATGATCCAAGGTTTCTGGAACGACTTCCCTTTGCCTTAAACGACGCCCTAGTATATCCCGCATGTGCTCAATGGGATTAAAGTCAGGGCTGCCAGCGGGCCAAACAATTCGATCAATTCCCACCTCATCCAAATAATTGTTGACAACGTTTGTCACGTGGGGCCTGGCGTTATAATGTATTAGTTTAAATTGCTGTCCAATAAATGGGGCGTATGGAACCACAAATTCTTCTAGACATTCCACGATATACCTTTGGGCAGTTATAGTGCCGCCGCGTAGAAATACAAGGTCCGTACGGGCGTCTATAGAAATGCCTGCCCACACCATAAGTGAACGGCCATGAAATGGGACTCTTGGTTATATGGCACATTGTGAATATCGCTCTCCGGATCTCCACCATACTCTTTCCCGTCCATCCGGTGATTGCAGACTGAACCTTGATTCATCAGTGAACAACACGGACTTCCAGTCGTCCGTAGTCCAACTGACGTTGTTACGAGCAAAAGTCAAACGGTTTCTTCGATGAGCTGGGAGAAGCTCCGGCCCTGTAGCAGCCCTCCTGGACTGCAATCCATATTCATTTAATCTTCGCGATGCTGTGCTAACTGAAATATTGACACCACGTACTTGTGCCAATCGACCAGCGACGATTCTAGCTGTTTGGAAACGATCTCGCAGTACCATTGATACCATAAACCGATCGTCCCGTTCGTTTGTTGCTCTTTTACGACCTGATTCAACTGTTCGCTCATACTGACCAGTTTCACGATATCGTTTAATAGCGTCTTGAACTGTACTTCGAGGGAAATTTAGGTGGGCAGCAATATAACGCACGCTACGGACATCCTCACTCAAAGCGATTACTTTTGCGATATTTTCTAGTTTCATAATTATAATATTTGCCAATAATAATAACTAAGCACTGTTAACGTTAACTGTAATAATAATACTAACAATAAATGGATAAATGCTACTTTAAATGTTTCAAAACGATTGATAGATGCCCATTTATTTAGAAACGTAACAATCGAAATTTTGAATATTTTTCATTTATTACACTTTGTTGCTGTGATTGGATTTTAAATAAAAAAAAAATCAGTTTCTGTTACACCTATTTTTCGGTTATGTACTATTTAATATGACAGTGCCTTTAAAATAGCGTAATTGCTCTAGAAATAGAAGATTTACGAAGAAATTCAAGTGTCCGGGTTTTTTTGACGAGCAATGTATGTATCTATATCTATTTTAATAATACATATGTATGTATCATTTTTACATTGGTTTGAAGTAAAAAAAACATATTTATTGTATAAAAATAAAGTTTATTTTTTAAACAGATTTTTGTTTGTGCATAATATGTATGTCAAAATATTAGTTCTACTTCTAAGTATTAAACAATTGACTTTTTTGGTGCATTTAATTTAAAAAAAACGGTCCTTAAGGGGTTAAAAATCAAACATTTTGTCATTTAAATGACATTTCCTATTTCCATTTAAAATGTATTGTGGCGGCACCGCTTACATGCACAGCGGTTCCTAGTCGGGAATGAATTCACCTTCAAAATAAATTGTACTTTTCGGTTCACCGGGCAAATCAATCAAGCCCGAAAGCACATGAAAAGCAATTGAACGCAGCCAAGAGAAAAGAGATGGAAACAGACGCTCATTTTCAATCATTCGCTGTTTGTTCAAGTTGACTTGACATACACACGTAATATTCTTGTCGGTATTCTTGTATTCTGTTCTGTAAAACGCTATAAATCTAAAAATAAAATTAAACATATTATTGACTAAATAAAAACATAAATCTAAAGTGAAATTCCACCGTGTCAATACCAAAGGAATTCTAAATTACTCAACACGGGCATTTTAGGTTATGTATACTGATGAATGTAAATGGGGCACGACGCATACTGTTGGATACATCTATTAGTACTACCTCGGTATAGGAAAATTTCCACAACGGCGTCTCTTATAAAACACCCATAGTCTCACCACCACTCGCGTCCACCTAAAATAAAATAAATCATACATTAATGAATTAAGATGTTACTTACAATAATCCACTGCGAGTTATTAAACCACTAAGCCTCATAGTTTTAATTACCTAATAACTTTAACAATTTTAAAAATAATAATATTATTAAAATTGTTATAGTTAATGTTGAATTTATAACTATTAATTTGTACCTAACTTTTTAAACACTATATTTACAATAATGTCAAAAAATTATAAACAAACCTGTCATTAAATGTAATTTTTATGTAAATAAAAAAGTAATAGATTTTTACGGTACAAATCGGTTCGTGTGCGCAAACGTAATATAATTTTGAAATTGCTATAATAGCGGGAAATTTAAGTTTGCTACTTAAATTTTAAAGAAAAACTTTAAATATGTAAGTCAAAAAATGTAAAAAAAATAGATTTATAGTAAATCTATTTTTTTACATAAGTAGTGTTGCTTTCGCAAATCCGCTTAGCTTTGCAGCTAAGAAATGTGAAAGCAACAACTTTTGGATTTAATTTTTTAATGCGTTTTAATTTTTCTGTGTTGGTTCTTTTCTTAATATTTATTTTATTTTTTTTTATTTTAAGAAATAGAATAAATTAAATCCGGTATTTTGCTATCAAATAACAAATGCTAAATTATTCTACAAAATAAATTTTTCGAGAAAAAATAACGCCTTGCGGTAAACACCATAACCATAAAATGATTTTATTTCCCCTAATCCTAAAATTTTTTTTCTTAACATTCTAAAACAATCGGCTTGAATACAATGCAATTGTTGTTGTAATCTTTTGAAAGCAACACAGCTATAGTTTTGGCTTACATATTAAAATGACAATTTAGTTTTTAAGAAATTAGAATATCATTCCATTATAATCTGGTGAACTTACAATTTTCTAAAGAATAAAATAGTGTGTTACTAATTAAATAAAGTACTTTTTAAAATAGTTCTGCAACAATCCATCAACTGGCTGTTCATCCATTTCTTTTAATTGGCGGATTTTTCATCACGACCACTTTTTCCACATATACATACATAGTTATAATCATCCAAGACATTTCACTTGATAAAATGCTATATGTGCTCGGCTGGCGTGGCAATGTTGGTTCATTAGTCTATCTCGAACGATTTTCCTGTTGGGCCTATTCTCTCCCCATGTAAACATTGTTATTCAAAAACGATTCATAAACGATGCTTTTGCGACGAACTTTTGCGATACAACCCACCCATGACAATTAAACTTTCAGTGATGCAAATTTATTGTGTTAATGTGTATTTTAAAAGAGTCCAAGTTTTATTTTTATAATAAAGTATATCTAGACCAAATAATCAATAAATATGCAGCTTTATAATCAATGGAGTCTTTTATCGGTTTAGGATGCTAATTTCGGCTTTGAAAACTAAAATTTTCAAACTTTAAAGAAAATGTGGGTTTTTCTATAAAGAAAATCACTTTTTAAGTTTAATTCGAATTATTGCGAATTATTACGAATCCAAATTTTCGTATAAATCGATTTTTAAGATGTGTTCGAATTGAATTTAAAAAGTGAATTTTCTTTAGAGAAAAATCCTTATTTTCTTTAGTTTTTAAAAGTTTTAGTTTTCAAAGCCGAAATTAACAACTTAAACCGAAAAAAGTCTATGCATTATAAAGCTGCTTATTTATTGATTATAAGGTCTAGTTATCAAATTTTAAATTAAAATGTTTTCTTCAAGAATCTTCAAACAACCTCTACCTCGAAAAAATTAATTTTTTAGAAGATGAATCTGGGAAACGGGATACGTTTGTTGTTGTCTGTTTTCGAAAGAATATATGGTACTTACTATTCAGATAACTTAAAGTATTTACTATTCTTTGTTTTTTTTGAGAAATATGAACGATCCAATAATAGTTACCTATTCCGATGTTTTTGACCATACGAATAAAACTTCCAAAATCAAAATTTAATCATTTCGCAGGGAATTAGATTAGTGCTAAAAATGGTCCCTTCCTCCTCGTAGATTGGGTAGGTTAACTTAAAATCAAAAATAGGAACCACTATTTTTTATGGCAGATTCGGGATGATTATTAACAATAAAAACGCGAAATAGATTATAATTTTGAATATTTCTAATGAAAACGCGAAAAAGATCGCGTTTTGATTCTAAATAATCGAAATTAGTCTTAAAACAAATTGTACTTCTTAAAATATTCAATTACTACAAAATAATTTCTCACAAAACTACTATTAATAAAAATATTAATCCTATGGGATATTTATTAATTAACATTAACTGCAAAACATAAAATAAACGTACTTTACGAAAGAACTCATTTTATTCAGTTCGAGTATTTTGACCGATGCTGACCATGATTGTTTGAACCATGATTGTTTGACACTTTGTATAGAAAAGGCGGTATACCTCATGAGCCAGCTCAAAACAAAATATAAAGAATTCTTGTTGTAAAAATCGTGTGTACTTTTTTCTTGTATGTGGCGAGGCAAAACAAATTTACCCATGAATCGTCTGTAGTTAGATGTACTTGTGGCATTGCTTTAAGGGCGTACCGATCGCCGTTGTCGATTATGGTAATTCCAGTTTCGTTTTGGAAGAAATACGACAAAAACAGTGACTTTCCCGAAAAATGCATTTGATGCTGCTGTAGCTTTTGTGGATTGGTATCGCTCCAAATCTGACAATTTTGCTGGTTCACATATCCATTCATCATCTTTTTGCGAAATTTGTGTCAACTTTCAAATGCTCCAGAGCCCAATCCGTCAACATATGGCATTGTCCATGGTCGGTTTACCTTAAGCTTCTAGCTCAGTTGGATTTTATACGGGAGCATTGCAGACCCAAGTTCCGACACAAAATTCACGAAGTAGAAATCGCAGAAAGGCCGTATGTTATTGTGAACGACGAGAAATTGATTGCCTCGGGTTTAGCATTATACAACTCTCACGCACAGCAGCGATGTTTCAGCAGACCTTGCGTTTCAGTGACATATGTGAATCATAATCAATAAAATTCACGTCTTGTGCGGAATATTTCTCAAACAAATTTCGTGCGTCTCTATTGGAAGGCCCCTAATAACATGGTGCAACGTAACGCAACATCATGCAACAGCACGAATAATAGACCAACGTGGTGCAAAATTATGCAACATGTTGTAACATCAAACGACATAGTGCTACATCATGCAACATGGTGCAACATCACACAACATGGTACGGTACAACATGACTAAATATCCGGGGAATCGTAAATAAATTATCCAGAAATCTGAACTGCTTGTAATTGTTTCCTAGCTTTCGAAAACCCTGTCCCACTTAATTTTATTAAAGTCGTCCAAGCCAAGCAAAATGTTAGAAGAAGATTCCAAACTTCCCGGCCCTCACCGGATGACCCCCGTTATAAATTTTCACGATATAAGAACCCATCAAAATCTGTTTTTGGTATTTAAAAACGCTGATCCAGCAATTTTTGTACAAATTGTGTTAGAACTTAGTGAAAATTGTTTGTTTATACTCTGAAACCATACAATATTAAACAAACAATATTAATTTATTTATTATAAAATGCTTAATCAAAACGTAAACTCAGAAGTATAGGTTCTAATTTAAAAAAATAACTATCGTCAATCTCTTATATACAAATGAATTCAAGATAATTCAAGATCACCACTAAACGTCCCCCACGACAAACAAATTTTATTATAAGTAAATTTCTTCTAAGTTGCACCGTTTCCGAGTAACAGCCTGGCATATATTAAAAATCTCACCAAATATATATATATATAAATATAAATATATTATATACAATTATTCCTCGTTTAAATGTATTACATTAGATTAATTAGGCTAGGCACATATGGTATGTACTATAGTCGAAACTGTGTAAGATGGACAGTTACGTAAGTTTTGACAAAGAAATTAAACTTCCAGTCTACGACTTAAAGACATATTTTGCTTACTTTTAAGAATATTTAATTTTGAAGCAAGATAATATAGCATTAAACTTATAAATTAGATAGGTGCTCAAGTTGAAAAGGTTTCTTGTATGAAAAACTAAAATTTCCATTGACAAACGCGTTCAAGTTTGTTTTCTCTCTCTCTCTCTCTGGCACTATATCCCATCAAGGGATTTGGCCGCCTCAAATGAGGTTTCAGAATCATATTTTCATTTCGAATAATGAGTGATTAATTCATTGATCCTAAACCAGTCGTGACATTTTTTCCTTGTCACTACCGGGAATCGAACCCGAGACCTCCGGTCGCTGGAGCAAGCATGCTAACCACTTTGCCACCGGTTCAAGTTTGTTTGGTTGAACAAATTATAGAGATGTCCAATCAAACTAAATAGGGATGAGTTTTTCGATATCACCCTAATCAAAGGAAAAGCTAAACATTTGAAAATAAAGTTTTTTTTTATTATCTTTGCAATTTGTTCCTGAAGCCAAGCCTCCCCAACTCTTTCGCGGTTCGCTTTTTCTGTCCTTACTTTCACATAGTTCTTTCGTAGAACCGCTCCATGCCAGCCTATAGTATTGTCATGTAAGATGGGTTGGCTCATGAATTCTGCACTCCGACAAATTCCTTTTTGCTTGAATCCTGCTCCTATCGTGATTCGAGCCCAGTAGCTCCCGATCCAAACCCCAAAGTGTTAACGACTTTGCCGTTTAGGAAAATGAAGTCTTTGCAAGTGCATGTTTTCTCATCTTATCCGATCATTTAGATTAAAAAGTTGATATTATATTATTTTATCGAGATATTTGGCATACACTTAACATACTTGGTGTAGATTCCAGGATACAAATTTCGCCAAGTTGTGATGGATTTTAGAGTACTTTCACAGTCTTGTAATTCGTTCAGCAAGATTTCAACAAGGGAATTTTCTTGCTTTATCTTCAGAGTTCTTGGGTTTTCATTTCCAACTTAAAAAATAAATACGTAATAGTTATAATTTTACTATTTTATAAATTAATTTATATTTTCTAATATGCGACCTTAAACACACTAACTTATGTATTTAATTTGCCATTTATCAGTTTCTGTGGTTTATTTTTTAATTTTTTATAATTTATAGTTTTTTGATTATTTATCAGTCTTATTATGTATTAATTTATTATTATATAAGTAAGTTAATATAATTTAAAAATATTATTAATAATGTATAACAGAATAATGTGTTATGTTTAATAAATTAAATAGATTTGGATTTTTATTTAATAATAATCATTTAAGATTTTATGTAACACCAGATGATCTTTCATTTTATTGTTCGGGTGATGATATTATCAGCGTAGTATCGCTTTGAATTTCATCATGACTATCGGTACAATTGACATCATCAATTGTAATATTTTGTAATTCATCTACATTAATTATATCACTGCTAGCACTAGATTCATACTCAGTTTGGAGGATTTCAAATAGCTCAATTAAATTATTTAAGCCAATTAAATAACCATCTTCATGATTTCCAACGGTCCATTCGGTATTGTGATCAATAGTAACTTGCTCGGGAAGCGGAACCGTTTTCGCAAAATCTATCAACCATATACTGGCATGCGCTTTATCATGTACAAATAATAAAGAACTGCCTATGACTTCGTGATATTTAAAAAAATCCGACAACTCAAGTGATTCCCGAATAGCTTTTAGACGTTCGATATACTTGAACTAAAAATATAAATAATAAGTTTAGAAATCTTTTTATGTACTACCATATTTTAAAATTATTACCGCAGAATTTTCAAAACCTTTGGTAAAATCCTTAAATGCTGTTAAAATCTGTTCACGACTTTTTGTTGTTTTAAAATCTTTCGAACTAGTGCCGTCGGCTTTCTTGATGCCCTCAATTCTAAAACCAAGTGTAGCCGTACTGGAGATTGTTTCACGCCATACCATATATCGCGGCTTTGTTACACCTTTAGCACGATGTTCCTCTGCTGTTGGTGCATCAAAATCAATTTGAATCATTTTTTCGTACATATCCTAAAAAATAAAAATAAAAAAATTGTCAGTATTTTTGGCATTATTAAACTACAGTTTGATACAAACACAAATGTTTCTACATTTTTGGTTTGTATTGTGATTCTAGGGGGAAGAACCCAAATGTTTTCAAAAACCGTTACAAAAACGATTTAACTTTTCAAAGCCAATAATTCGCAGTAGCCAGTTTCATTCATATTAAGAATTGAGCATGATAATTACATAATTAATTATTAATTGATGTAATTATTATGCTCGATACTTAATACGAATGAAACTGGCTAGTGCGAACTATTGGCTTTGAAAGCTTTCACTACAGTATTAATTTAAGTAAGTGTTGGAAAATTCACTTCCGAAATTTTTTAAAACCTATATACTAGGAAACCTCACACTGGTCTGTGAAAACTCTCAAAAAACAAACCAAATAATTATTTAGAGTGTGGGACCATTATAATTATAGAATTGACCCGATTCAGATGCGTAGCATTCAGAAGTAGTTGTAAAAGTGATTAGTTCAATAAAATATACTGGCGCCAGAAATGGGTTGGCTACGAAAACCTCAAAACAAAATCCAAAAATCTAAATCCTCAAATTCAAAATCCTCAAATTCAAAATCCTCAAATATCAAAAACCTCAAATCGTCAAAACCAAAATCCTCACGGGAATATAGGATCGGATAATATCAGGCGGGTCGCTGCGCTCCCAAGTTAGAAAAAAAAAATTCAGTTTATAGGAATTTAGAAACTGATAGGAGCGGGAGTCTAGGATTGGATTATTTCTTGAGGAAAACATGGATTGAAATTTTTGAGGATTTTGTTTTTGAGAATTTTGATTTTGAGGATTATCTTTTTGAGGATTTTTTTTTTGAGGATTTTGTGTTGGAGTATTGTCATCTTTGAGAAAATGTGGATTATGATCGTGAGGATTTTGTGTTTGAGGTTTTTGTAGGTTTCCCGCCAGAAATACCGTAATTATTATTTTTTTTTATTGTTAACTATGCGAACTGTTTTGGGGCTCAAGGCTCACCCTGCTCTTCCGCGGTTATGCTTTTTACGTCCTTACTTTACACCGTCCTTACTTTACACCAACTCGAGGACGTACGGCTATAGGACCGATTTAAGACCATCTGCAAATTGCAAGCTACATGCCAGCCTATACTGGCATGGACGATGGTTTGGCCCATGGGTTTTGCACACCGACAGGGGGTCATGGCCCCGGCGGCAAAGTGAGGACTTCCCGGGTTTAATTCCCGGTGGTGACAAGGAAAAAATTTCACGGGGTTAAGGATCAATGAATTAATCACTCATTTTATCCAAAATGAAAATATGATTATGAAACCTCATTTGAGGCGGTCAAATCCCTTGATGGGATATAGTGCCAGAGAGAAAGAGAGAGGGGGTCATAGATGTGTTACATTTCACTACAGATCGTAATCTGTCGATGAAATTTCACTTTGCATCCTGCTCCTATCAGGATTCGAAGCCGGTACCTCCCGATCCAATCACCAAAGCGAAGACAGATTAATGATTAATCATTCATCTGTTCGTTTGATTGATTGTTTCTTTGGAGTGTTTGGCCAAAACTAAGCACGGATCTCCACCTGGCCTACGGTAAACCCGTCTTATACATAAAGCAAGATGAAATAATAGGAGATAATGTCTCGATTACAAACAAGTACGGGTAGTGATTAATAATTACTAGTTTGTCCATAGTAATTCAAATATATTTACAACTAGCACAATATAATTTCAACTTGATATACAATTTAATAATGACCGGCGTCGTAAAACAAGCTTAAACAAAAATTGTAAACCTAAATTTGTTTGAAATTTTGGATAGCTTTATTTACTATGATCATGTTTTATTTTTTGAGGGCAGGATCTGGCAACTAGGCTGTCAAATTCAATAGGTTTTGATATTGCAGGACTATTTATTGGACTATGACTGTGAAATCTGGTATTGAAAATGTAAAATGTATGAGCTGGTTTTATAAAGGGTTTTTCAATTTGGGTGGGACGATGTTGAAATGGAATAAAACAAGTTGAGTGTGAGGTGTTAACGAAATTCTTTTTTTATTTGAAAGAAGGCCCAAGTATGCCATTATTTATAGAATATAAAATCATTCAAACGTCCGCCGTGGCTTCTCACAGAGGCGCGGATCCGAGTGATCCAATTTTCAATGACTCTGCCTCATAGATCCGGCTGAATTTGAACGATGGTATTGGTAACATAAACGATTAGAGCGAATGATTTTCCACTGAAATTATTAGGTGTGCAAGTAAAAACTCGGCGCTGAAGTTGATTGCGTTAAAATATACTTCAACCCATTTAAATCTCCCGGCATTTTGGATATACATATGTAGCTTAGTGATTGGTGTTTTTATGACATAAGTTTCAGTCATTTACAAGCTGTCGTGTGCATCAATTTTGAGATAGTTGTCGATAAGCAACATTTACGTTATTGCATCCTATTCTGTTTTCAAATGAAAAATAAATGGTGCTCAAGCTAACGGAATCGATTAATTCGACTATGATGAGTGAACATTCTGTGAGTCATTCAACAGTAAAAAAGTGGTTTGCAAGGTTTCGTGATTGCAATTTTAGCCTTGAGGACGATCCACGTCCAGGTACAGTAAAACAATTTGAAGACGAAGAACTTTAAGTTTTACTCGGTGAAAATACGTGTCAAACTCATAAAGAGCTGGCAGAACAGTTACTGTTATGTTACTTAACATGAGTTACTCACCAAGCTATATCACTTTGATTGCAAGCAATATGAAAGAAAACGAAAACCGAAAGAGTTGACATCTGCATGAAGTTTTTTTTTAAATTTATTTATTTACAATGCAGTCTGTTTTGGGGGCGAAGTGCGAGATTCATACCTCCTTGTCGGTGCTCTCTGGGTAATGCTAAATGAATCAGGCGGTGTTATAGAGACGAGCAGGGGAAATCCTGTTTATAGTCATGGACACTACATGTCAGGGCGGGTTATTGGCTCCCTGAAACCAATACCAAACCAGCGTCTGTTCTCCAGGTTAGGAGAGGCGAAAGCGGACGTCTGTCTTGTATCAAGCGGCTCGCTATATAAATGTGTTCAAGGTAGGACTGGATGACTTAAGATTCTCACCAGTACGTGACCCACACACGTAACAAGCGTGTTGAGCGGCAGGCCAACAACCTTCCCTCATAAAAACAGCTAAGTTATGAACCCTAAATAAAGGCCTCGGATTATCATACCGGATTCTTTACAAACTCGACCTCGGAAATTGTACACGGACAACACTTTAAAAATGGTAACATGGAACGTGCTTAGCCACTTAAGACCTAGAGATCTCCAGAACCTTTCGAACCAAGCAAAGAGTTACACATTAGACGTACTTGCAATACAAGAGCTTAGATGGTCTGGGAATGGGATCCATGACACCACCAATGGTTACACTCTTCACTTCAGCGGCCATCAGAACGAAGGAGAATTTGGAGTTGGCTTCCTAATCCAACGGCGCGTGAAGCATCATATCATCGATTTCCGCCCTGTCAACATGCAGATATGCACGGTCAGACTTCGCACTAAAGAATTTAACATCACGATCGTTAATGTATTTGCACCCACCGAAGATAAATCGGATGACATCAAAGATTTATTCTTTGTTGAGCTGGAGGATGTCATCAAAAAAAATACCGCACCACGACATTTAAATCATCGTGAGCGACTTTAATGCAAAAATCGGTAGGAAAGCAGAAATTACATTGCACATCGGTTCTAATAGCCTGCATCTAACTAGTAACAACAACGGCCAACGCGTCACAGACCTGGCAATAACGTACAACTTAGTTGTATCAAGTACGTTTTTCCCACATAAGAGAATCCACAAAATAACGTAGAGATCGAATGATGGAAGAACGGAAAACCAAATCGATCACGTCATGGTGTCTAAGAGACACTCAACCAGCATATCTGACGTTAGATCCTACAGAGGTGCAACCATGGACAGCGATCACATGCTTGTCATATTTAAGTATAAGTACAAACTGTCATCTACGTTTATCAGACAAGCACAAAAGAACGTTCGATGGAATATAGATGCTCTAAAAGACCAAGCGTCATTGCAGAGTTACCAATCAGCTGTCACTAATTTTTTAGAGCGGCCCCATAACAACGAAGAAGCTCCTCCTAACATCCAGGAGCAGTGGCACGCTATACAGTCAGCCATAACCACCGCGGCGCAAAATACCATCGGAAGAAGACCTCTGAGGCCCCGCAATGATTGGTTCGATGATCAATGCCGAAGGGTCGTCGAAAATAAACGAACGCTTCGTGAAAAATGATTGGCTTGCAACACTAGAAGCACTCAAGCAGAATATTTCCGCGCCAAGAAAGCCATGACTAAAAACCTTCGACAAAATAAACGCGATCATATGAGGCCATGTATTTAAAACATCAGCTTCCAAGCGGAAGTAGGAAATTAAAGGGACTGTTTTGCTAATGCCAGGAATCTCACTGAAGACCCAAGAAGTACAGCCATCAAAGACGGGAATGGAGAATTGAGAACAAACGTGGCTGATGTTCTCTCAGTATGGCAAACCTAATTTTCAAACCTAAATCTGCTAAATCGGATTGACGAACGTAACCCCCATTAGAGCAATAGCTCCGCCAGGTGAAGAGGTCTTTGTCGAATATCGTACAGCAGAGGAAGTAGACGCAGCTATTAGTCGATTGAAAAACGGCAAGGCCGATGGGTCTCGATGGAATCTCCGCAGAATTGATAAAACTCGGAGGCGCTACTCTTGCAACAAGTTAACAGCTGCCGGAGAATTGGAAGACCGCGCTCATATGTCCATTGCATAAAAAGGGTCTTAAATGTGAAAACTTTCGTGGAATAGCTCTATTGAACACTGCTTACAAAGTGTTGGCTAATGTTGTACTTGCCAGACTCATCCCTCTCGCTGAAAACATCATTGGCGACTATCAATGTGGTTTTCGTCCCAAACGATCGACGACTGACCAGTGTTTCACCATGAGGATGATCTTAGGATGATCTCAAATGTTGGGAGTACAACATAACCATACATCAATTATATATAACTTTCGACAGGCATATGACAGTATAAACCACGTTAACCTTTGGGCCGCGCACAAATGCTTAGGAGTTCCAGAGAAACTCGTTTCTCTGTGCAAATTAACAACGTCTGGCTCTGTATGTAGAATTGTAATCGAAGGAACTGTGGCAGACTCCTTTGAAATAACATCTGGTGTTCACAGGGAGATGCACTCGCACCTGTGCTGTTCAATTTGGCACTTGAGTACGTAGTGATGAAAAGCAACATCTAAACTTCGCGCTGTATATTTAATAAATCTTGGATTTGCAGATGATATCGTGCTCTTGACTGAAGGCCTTGAGATATCAAAGACAGTTTCATACCGCTCGATCGCTGCGCAAGAAGACTTGGTTTGAAAGTGAACAGTATCAAAACCAAATTTGTTTCAATACCCAGGAACATCGCCATGGTAAATCTCGGAATTGGCGACAATAACTTTGATCGCGTTGAAATCTTTAAATACCTCGGGTCAGTTATAACATCATCGAATGACATGCAGGCAGAAATAAAAGCCCGAATTGCTGCCGGACAACGAGTTTTATACGCCCAATCCAACATTATCGCGATCTAGACATCTATCGCAGTCGTGCAAGCTCGCACTTTATAAAGCACTCATAAGACCTGTGCTGACTTTCGGAAGCAAGAGCTGAACCATAACCACTAACGATTGTACATTGTTATCTACTTTCGAAAGGAAGGTCATTCGTTCAATCTTTGGACCAATTAAAGTAGCGAACAGTGAATATCGGATTCGCATGAACCACGAGAAGATAAAACAACTTCTTGGAGTTTGCGATATTATCGGATTCATCAAATCCAATCGAGTGAGATGGCTCGACCACGTTACAAGGTCCTCACAACAACGGATGACCAATAAAATGTTCCATCAACAACCAGTCAACCTGTTATAGCTGAACGTTACCATGTACAATTGATCAAATTAATTGATGCTCTGGAGGGAAAAATAATATTTACGGGCCAATAAAGGCGGAAGATGATATTATTGCATGACAACGCTCGTCCACATACAGCAAAATAAACGTAGGAACTCATCTTCTCTTTAGGGTGGGAAGTTTTACAGCATGCGGCGTATTCTCCAGATTTGGCTCCCTCTGACTACCACTTATTCAGATCAATGTCATTATATTTGAAAAACCAGCGGTTCACGAAAGTTGAAGATGTGCAAAACTGGTCAATGACTATTTTTCTTCGAAACCACCAAGTTTCTATCACGAAGACATTCATCATTTGGCTGCTAAATGGCAAAAGACCATAGATAGTAATGGCGGATTTTTCGATAATTAATTGTTGTAACAATTATATTTTCAATAAAGTTGAATTCGAACAAAATGGCAGAATTTCTACTTGCACAACTAATATTTTACTAAAAGAGAACAACAATAAGAAGTTGCAAGCTTGATTCGCGCAATTTTGCAGTGAAAAATATAACCAATTTCAATTATAGTATTTATAGTTATATGATTTTACGGGATATCCCTGAAGTGTAGGATCAGACATAGCAGAGTTATAGTAAAGGACATTTCAAACTAAAAAAGTCGGTATAATTTATATCGAATTGCTGATGACTCAAAAGTTATTCCACTTTTAGTAGTGTTCCTTTCGTAGGAAGAGTGTACCTTTCTAATAAAATCTTTTTTTAAACACTAGTATCTTCTGTCAAACAAAACCAATTATTTTGTGAATCTTTCTTTTGTTTCTCAAAAACTATAGCTATTTTAAAGAGACTCTGATGGAAAAACAATGAATTAAGTACAGATAGTTGACTTATTGTCACAAAAATGTGGGACTCATACAGATTTTAAATTGTTATTACGAGTCTTAAAAAAGACAAACAAAAGAAAAAAAATTAATTTTTTGGTGGGTGCGCCGTCGATTGATTTCGCGCCAAACAATACTAAAAGTGGAATAACTTTTGAGCCATTAGCAATTCGATAATAAATCGTGTCCCTATTTTGGTTGGAAATTATATCCCTGTATATTATATTTAGGGATTTTCCTTTTCCATTTTCAGTTAATGCCGAGGTGCAGAGAGAAAAATACAAATGTTAATATTAACAAACTTAATCTCCTTTGCTTTCTCACGTTATATTTTGCAAAAAAACAATAAAAATACCCGAAAATTTTATGAAAGTTTGTTATACAAAATATGATATCTAAAATCAGTGCACCTATTCCTCACAAATACGATCATTATTTTAAACTAATGCCATTTTATAGGCGTTTCATAAACTTTCAAACAAATCAAATTGGTAATTTCAACTAACGACACTTGCGTAAAAATTTCGTTTTTATGTAACCGTACTATGTATAAACTACCTAGCGATTATAATCTCTGTGTAATAAGTTAGATTAATATTTATAGTTATTACCTTTCGCAATTTCGGCTTTTCTTTTGCTTTTGACAGTTCCTCCTCTAGATAAGTTCTAACTCCAATTTTACAGTCCATAACGCAAGGCTGCTCAAAATCGCTTAACAAATCTTGCAATTGGATGTAGGCTGTAAAAAAACGCAAATATTATAAATCTTATTGGTTTTGAATCACACTGACATTTATCATAAATATTTATATTTAAAAACATTGAGTTTATTTCGTGACGACGACTGGACCACTCAAAAACGTGTAATCTACAAATTTCTTTCATTCAATGTAACAACAAAAATGATTAATTAAAAAATAAAATTTCATATTTTTTTGTAATCGCCTATTAAAAGGCGAAAAAACTAAGCATATTGGGTATATTTTTGTAAGTTAATTTTTATTTTCATAAAGTATGCCGTGCTAAAAATTCATGAAATCAATCATTTCAAATGAGCTTATATTTTTAATGATGTCACATTCCCAACTTTAACAGTCCTCAATAGCTTACTATTGACGATTGTAAAAGTTTGAAAACCCAGCTAGCGGAAAAAATAAATTAGCTATCCTTCAATGACATTTCGTAATAACAAAAACCACGCGTATTTTCAAAGTGGCATAGCTGAATTATTTTCGAATACTCAAATTGGCATAGGTCGTTGAGTTTCAGATGTTTCCGCTACGTGCCACTCGTGATCCTCCAATCGTCAATAAACAATTTAGACGACAGTTAAAGTTAGGAATGTGACATCTAGTGGATTAAAAATAAGCTCATTGCGGGCTTTTTTCGTGAAATTTTAGCACAGCATACTTTATGAAAATAAAAATTAACATACAAAAATATCCGCAATAAGCTTAATTTTTTGCCGTCAGATCCACTTATAATTGTCTATAAACAACTATGTTTATAAATACTCGTATATTTAAATAGCTGTGTTCCAATGGAAACAATTTGCTACTCACAAGTATTTGTGACTAGATAACCAAAGGAACGGGCAAAATTATGTCAGCAGTAAAATAAAACCTATATTTTCATTCAGTGTAGTGTTTTATGTGATTAGACTGTTAGGAGTGCAATATATTTGGTTATACAAAATTAAATTTGCTTCTATATTTGCATACAATTTGGTAATAATGTCGAAAAATTGGACATACCATGAAGGCAAACCCTTAATTTGTGTATACGCTGGCAGGAAAGAGGAGTATTGAGGTTTTAATAGTGAAAATATTAATAAAATTAATTTACGTATATTTATTATAAAAATCCAACCCTTTAGTAGTCGAATCAATTTCTTCCATCAGTTTAATAATTGTATATATTATATAGTATTGTATATGTATGTGTATAATTGGATCAATTTAATAATTGTAATTAGTAATTGTAATTTTACAAATTTTATTGTAATTTGGTAATCAATTTTCCACAAAAATCCCGTATTGTCAATCAATCGAATATAAACAAACAAAAAAATTGTAAAAAAATCTGACTTTTCAACATAATCTAACCATCACAAAGCCATCTCTTAGATTTTTTGAAAATAATATACCTAACGTCAAATTTATGCGTCACAGCTTTCAACATCTATACCATCGTTTGAGTATGAGTAGCTGCGAGTATACAAGTACTTGTGAGTAGTTTACTTTCTCCATCGGAGCAGAGCTAATATAGCAGCGAGTAGTTTATTAAGCAACGGCACAAACCTAACTACACACAGTACTTGCGGTTGGTCATCTGGAAAGCAACAATTAATGTCAATGTCTTTCGACCCCAAAACATATTGCAAGAATTATAACCAAACAAACCAATTACATTTGCAGAAAAATTGTTTTTTGGTAGCTCCCCATTTAAAGAAAAGAAAATCGTTTTAACGAAAGAATTGTTATCTACTGCTAAAAAAAAAAATCTCAAGTTTTTTTTCATACTTTTCTATTAGGAAAAAGTTAAAGGAATTCTATTGGGGATGCACTGTTAGTGTCCAAATACGATACCATGTGATAACCACCAAATCTTTCTAATTACCTTTCAGTGCTATATTACAGAATAGTTTTTTTTTAAAACCACCGTTTTTTTAAATCCCGACCAAACTATTTCAGTAATCGTATTCAATAGAACCACTGAATGTGAAAAAAGAATGTGGTAAAAGAATGGAGGTTGCTTCCAACTAACGATTGTTAAATTGGTAATAATTTGACAGATAAATGACAACAATAGAAAGACTGTTTCTCAATAATAGGTGTTCACTTTTTAGCGCAAAAAATCTAAATTTAATGTCTAATTTTATTATTATGTGGGTATCAAATCGTTAGTCCACGAATATATCTTAGTTGAAGCTACTGAGGTTGTACGGTTTACACATGAAATTTGTCAAATTTATCGTTCAATATTTAGGTACCCTAGAAGGGAACAAACTTCTGTTAAGCTGAAGAAAACTATTTGCAGAAATACATATTTTCTATTAATAATTGTACATCAATCTATCGATCCCTCGCACATTTAAAGTACATCATACGGAACAGGACTAAGATTGTGTTTGGAATTGGTGTATTTGGCCAAAACCAACTACAATAGTACAATTGTTGTTGGTTTCGGTCGGCTTATAATGAATGTGTTTGGTTTTGCGAATACGTCAAAAACATATAATTTTAAACATATACATCAAATCAAAGAAACGCGCAAAGAATTCACATGTTAACGTTGATTGATTTTTGAAGTCATGGAATTACGACGAAAGAATCAAAGTGTGGCTCAATGAATAATAAAAATCAAGTCTTGTTGTTACCTTTCAATTTATGAAATAGGTTTTATTTGTGGAATTAGGAATGTTAGAATAATATGGTCACCCTTTAAAAAATTCCTCGTTCAAGCTGAAAAGGTACATATCATGATGGAAACTAAATGAACCGAACTTAAAATATTTACGAAAAGGCTTAAAGGACTTAAAAATCCGTGAGTGGTTCCACACGGAGCTTCAAAAACGAGGCTTTATCTTTCCGATTTTACCTACATATATGACACCGGTTTTTAATGCGACTCATATTTCACCAAAATGATTCGGTGAAGCCAAACTAACACAAACAAAACTGAAATCATAAAAATTTCAAGGCCATTTTTGACATGTAGATTTTAGTAATTGCACACCACCATTGCTGTGAGAAGTATCCAAAAGCAGAAACCGCCTGGGCTACGCAGTTTTAATCAGAACAAGAAATAATTGTGAAAGGCCTAACCAATAGGTTATTCATTTTCAAGTAGGTTCAACAATAATTTTAATTTCGTATCCGACCATATAGCTGTGAAAAGATGTACTCGTAGACCAAGTCATCGTAAATATCTAATCCAATGGCCACAACATCATACACTTAATCCTAAGATCAGTCGAATATGAGACCAGTTAATCGTAATAACAGTTAATCGTAAGACCACTCAATCGAAAAATCAGTTGAATGTAAGGCCAATTATTCAGTAGCCTTACGGTCATAATCCCCTACTACGTCTAATCGACGCACCAGATGTACTAAATTGAATTAGAATAAAGGTTCCTAGTAGACAACTAAGAGATCGTGGCTTCCTCCACTTAGATAGGCACAGAACCAACTATAGCGATAATGAACCAGTGAAGCTGATGTGTAAGAGTTTCAATATAATTAACTGTTTATTTGATTTTTGTTCAACTAAAGATGATTTTAAAAGTAGATTAAAGCAGTTTATGCCTCTCAGTCATATTTGTTACTTTATTTTTATATTTTAAATTTCCAAGTTAAATTGGTAGACTTATTTCAATATAAATAAATCATTAAGACACTTAAGTTCTTAAGTTAATCGTAAGAACATTTAGTCGTAACACCAGTTAATCGTAAGCACATTTAACCGTACGGTTACATAAACTATAAATACTTAATCGTAAGACTTATTAATCGTATCAACATTCATACAGGCCTTACGCCAATTAATTGTATAGATTTAATCATTTAAAGATAGATTTAATCAATTATGAGTTAATCATAAACAACATAATTCTATGCCAATTTAAATAAACACTTAATCGTGTGAATACTTAATCGTATGACAAGTTTATCGTACGACTAGTTAATCGTAAACATCATTGCTTGGATATTTAGGGTTGGGGCGGTTTGCAAAAACATCGAAAAAAAATATTATCGAAAAAATAGTCTAATTTGAAGAATTTAACTCTCATTTGTATAGTAATCAATTCTTATTATTTTTGTATTGTGGTAATAAAATTTAACCATTGGTCGCGTTGATAATACATACCACAAGAGATTATTAATACGAAGCTCAAAAATGTCTTTGACATAATATGACAATCACTAAAATTAATATTAATCAAAATTTCTTACATTCCCCATCATCACTAGTAACATGTCCTTTATAATCAGGAACGAAAGGTTTCATAACATCTTGCATTAAGTGTTTAAAACATATTTCCTCCTTTGAACATAGTTTCTTCAATACTGTCCCTTGATCAGGCCCAGCCTTAAAGTTACCCTGGTGACCGGCCAATTGTATCCATGGGTACCGTTGTTTTTTGTAGGTTTGAAAGAATGGTGTCCATTGTACAATATTGCGTAGTTTTCGCCATCCTGATGGCTAAAATGAAATAAAAAAACATATTAATTATATTGTTTGCAAAATTAGCTCAGAAAAATATCAGCTCAATTAATTATTAATTAGTATGTTTGTTAAAATTTAAAGCAGTGATGTTATTAAGCTAAAATTGTGTGAATATAAGCTAATAATAATGATAAATAAAAATATGGCTGTAAAACGAAAATACTCTGTATAACCCTTTTCCGGTCAGCTATCACAATTGTGTACGTAAAAATCGTGTACGAAAGAGAATCATGAAAAAAATTAAAACGCCATTAAAAAACTATTTACATACACATTCGTGTACATTGACTTAATTTGAAGCAAAAAAATAGTGTGGCCGGAAAAGCATTTACGATGACAGTTGAATGTCCAATTAATAGTAAAAATCTAATAGTTGCCACTTGTTGAGTTCAAATTAATTACTAAAGACCTGTCCGAATACTGAGATACTTATTTCTATTGTAATAATTTTGGCAGGGTTCTGAATGCAACCAAATTATTACACAAGCTGTGCGTAATAATTTTTGACGTAACTGAAATAATTTGTGTACTATTTCATTGTTGTTGTTGGAAATGCGCCATTTTTTAATTACGAAGTTATATTTGCTTAAGTTATTGAAATATTGGATCCAAAACAAGTTTCAGTTATCTTATTTTCTGTATGCAATAACGATTATTACAATTTTTTAATAATGTCAAAAATATTTCAGTATTCGTACAGCAATCTCAAAATTATTACAGAAAATTAAATTATTACAGTATTCGGACAGGTCCTAAGTAAACCCGCGTGACGACGCCGAAACTAATCTCAGTTAGGGACTAACTCATACATGACTAGCAACAGATCGAAATTCTCCAATTTAGAAGTACTAAAAACAGTTATAGTTTTTTAAATGAGGTGATTTATTCAAGGTCATATACATACATAAATTTTTTTCAGATTTAAGAAAATTTATGTTTTCCAAATATAACTGGCATCGTTCATTACTTACTAATTATATTATATTGATAAATTTAAAAACAAATAACCTAGAAATAATCTCTACAACCACATAAAAAATTAATTAGTGAGATTATAAAAGAATCAAGCGGATAGGATTTTCAGATATTATCTCAAACGATTATTACTCACGACATAAAAAAAGAGTCCATTAGTACTCTCAAGGAGATGTGTAAACATCGCATTTGTATAGTGCGTGTGGTACAGTTTACTTTGAATGAAGAAGAAATGAAATTTTACTAACCAGATTTTTTCATATGTTTATTATCGTCAAATTGATCTACTAATCTTTCGGTATAATTGACGCTATTGACTTATGGCGGCTAAAATACGATACATATACTGTAGACTCTAACTTTTCTAATTTTCTTTGAAAAACTGTATCAATGGCCGTCGTATATCTCGTAGTAGATATATTTCGATGTGAGTTGGAGAAATTTTAGAATTCTTTCAGAATATGAAGCAAAGACGTAATATATGAACTTGATTTTGACAGACTCGACAGATTTATTTGGCGAGATGTATACAACTACCGAAAGCATCTTATTACCATTGGAAAGCTGAAGTTCATCCACGCATGTATCGCCAATGGGTTGTGTTGTTAGGCTCGTACCAGTTGTTTGTCCAACGATGATTACTTATGCGAGCTGATTGTGTAAGTTCTACTTGAATTTTTATATATTGCTACTCTGGCAGCTCGCAGACCATCTCTCTTGAACTGAACGCAACATTCAAAATTAGTAATTAACATGCATTATGTTAACATTATTAATTGAGCATTAACATGCTCGTCATTGCGTAGCCAGATCTCAAAAGCAAAATAATTGAGCATCTCTGCGTGAGTGTATCAGCTAGGTCGAGGTGATGTGTGTGACCTGAGACTTCGGTAGTTCAATGTTAAAAAGCAGACGTCATTATTATCTCTTAAAAAATTCGCCATTATAACCTGAGCTGTATTTAGCGGATATGTGGTGAGGCGCGCTAGCTAATTTTGAACAAGACCCATTACGGTTGGAGTTTTACGCGCATGGTAGAAGACATGATCATGAATATAGCTGATGTGATAAACAGCCCTTCAAAACTCGTTACTCGTGATAAAGCAACATACCCAAGTTGCTGACTGTATTTTTATCGTAAGAGTATACTTACTATCTTATTATAGGTACCACCCTGTGTTGAATAAACTGTGGTTGCACATGCAGGTACGGCTCTAAAATGATTACGCTTAACATTAATTGTCCGATTGTTGTTTTGATAAACAATTGAGCTTTTTCTAGAAATGGGCACATGGGTCGATATTTTTTTTCTGCGCCCATCCAGCTTTAAACCGCCCTACCTTTTTGCCAACTGGTGAATTTGTATAGAAATCCAACCAGAATCCTTTGATGTTTTTTACTGTTGGCGTTTTTATCGTTCTCGTTGTCCTCGTCAGGATAACCCCATTTCTATATACCTCAGGCAGCCCATAGTTCCATTCGCCAGTCCATATGTGACGTTAGTATTGGTTTTGATCAAGTAAGGCAGACCTATGATAAGTGGAAGTTCGTACGGCAAACGATTTGCGTCAACTATGCTCATCTTATGGATTTTGTGCAGGAATTGCTTCTCCGGCTGCCCGCTGACCATCATCTTTAACTGAACGCAGTTCATGCTCGTCACTGCCTAGTCAGGTCTCAGAAAACAAGAGAATTGAGCATCCCTGCGTGACTGTATCAGTTAGATCGAGGTGATGTGATCTGAGACTCTGACAGTGTAAATGGTAAAAACGAAACGTCATTATAACCTCGTACAAAATTCACCATTACAACCTAAGCTATACTTAGAGGTTATGTGTTGAGACGCGCCACCTCATTTTGAAGTGAACCCAATGAGGTTGCATTTTTACGTCCTTAGTAGAAAACATGATCATTGATAGCCGACGCTCCTAGAACTAGTTACGCGTGATAAAGCAACAAGTTGCTGACTGTGCTTTTTATCATAAGAGTATGCTATCTCATTATAGGTACCACCCTATGATTCATGAATTGTGATGGCACACGCATTATTTTACATTTGTTATTTTTTTTTGTGTTTTTTCTGATCGATGCAAATGTCGATGGTTCCATTTTTCATTTTTAAATTACTTTTTTGTTTTCCCGACTGTTATACATTTACATACAAGCAGGCCATTTATAGTTCAAAATTGTTTTTATTACTGTTTTTTCAAACGAAGTACGTCATTTCCGTTCGATTCATTTACAAGTTTAAGCCGAATTTATTTGACTATGTAGCAAAATTTTCTGCAGAAAAATTAGCTGGAGAATAAAAATCGAAGAGAGAGAGAGAGCAAAAACAACCAATAAAATTAGCTAAATTGGTTCTATTTTTGTAAACAAATTTCCTCTACATTTCATTTTGTAAATCTTATTGCCCCCTCGGAATAAAAATTATTTATTCTGTAGTTAAATTTGCTGAAGGCAGGCACCTTAACAAAAATAAATTCCTAACTTCACTTCAAACTGCGGCAAATTTTTCTGCAGAAAATTTTGCTACAGAGTCAAATAAATTCGGCTTTACTCTAATACAAAAATGTTTAGTAGGTGCGACTAAAGATGTTTATACATCAAAAGCCTCGACAAACTCGAGTGTCGATTTCAATTATCAACTATACACCTTGATCTAATATTTATTCTAGCGCTCTTGCTTTGTAATTTACACCTTTATTAGCAGACGATGTTATTTTCTCCCTATTGCGGAAATTTTTAAATTAAATGAAAAGTGGGAAAAACTTGGGGGGGGGGGGGGGGGGGCACAAGCCACTTCCAGAGAATAGGGTAAGATACCACCATAGTGGTAGCTTGCCCTAAACTCTGGAAGTGGCTTGCTATTTGCCCAGATTATAATATACTCAAAATTTACGGTGGAAAATTGCTAACGGGTGTTTTTTTTAGAGGTTCACAACTTTGAGTTGGCAACATTGCTTTATTTGACAACACATTTGGTCTGTTCACTGCGCGACTAAACGTTACTTTTTTTGACTATTTGCCGTTCGCTGCTTTGGTTGTCACCGACACCAAACGACAACTTTTGTGTTCACTGCCTAGGTTGTCATCGACACCAAACGACATTTTTTAACTGCAGTTGAGAGTATTGCTAATGAAAGTTGCAGCTGTCATTCTTGCTATTTTCAAAATGGATAAGGAATTTCAGTATTAATTGAGAAAGAAACAATTTTGTTCAACAAAAAAATTTATTTTGTATATTTAATTTGGGAATATATATGTATATTTAACAATATAACGTATTTAATTTGGAAATATTTGCAATATTATTTATTAGCTTTTCCATGGTCCACAGTCATAGAAGTAATAATTATTTTTATTATTCTCACTCTTTATTGATAATTATAGACAGGCTTCTATAGATACGCAAACTATAGTATATATTATGATTATAATTTAAAATTGACAAATTGACATAAAATGACTAAATGTCGTTCACTGCGATAAAGTTACTACCGAGTAACACCGATGTCTATCTGACATTTCTAACTACGACAACCATTTTTTACAGTGAACAGACCCATTTAGCAGCTGATAGTTGCTTTTTGTTTAGTTTGGTTTGACATTTCATTATGTATAGACTTACATCAATCTTGCAGACATGTGAATCCAACAGGACGAGCCACATGCCACACAGCGCGCGCTACAATTGATTTACTCAAAGAAAGTTTTGATGAAAGAATAATTTCACGTCCACTTAATTGGCCACCAAGATCGTGTGATTTAACCCCATTGGATTATTTTCTTTGGGGTTATGTAAAGTCACTTGTCTACGTCGATAACCCAGAGACAATTAAACACCGGAAAATCAACATTCGAAGAGTTATTGGCGAACTACGACCGCAAACGCTGCGAAAAATTTGTGAAAATTGGTGTTCCAGATTGCGCTTTGTACGCGCCAGCCGTGGCGGCCACATGGCCGAAATCAGATTTAAACATTAATCTCATAAAATTTTCTATCCAATAAAGCCCCTTAAGTTATTAATATTAAAAATATATTTCTTGGTTTTATTATAATTTTAACTTGTGTAACTCTATAAAAAACACCCTTTATTAACAATGTAACATTTTCTCCGCTCGGAAAAACCTTATACCGGAAAATGTTTTCTAAAGAAAGGCTAATTCGACCTATATAGTGGTATCTTGCCCTAATCTCTGGAAGTGGCTTGTTATTGGCTCAGATTGATAAAATAATAAATATTTTGAGTGAAAAATTGCAATAAACATATTTCATATTTTTTTTGTTAAAGCTTTCATTTTATTTATTTGTTAACTTTTTCTTTATGTATAAATTTCTCTAATATCTTTTGTATTTATTATCTTTTTTAAATTTTATTATGTAAATTATGATTTTATTTAATATAATAATAGTTGTTATAAAATTTTCACGAATTTGCATTTATAAAATATTAACAGTGTAAATCACCAATACTAAAACAATTCAATATGGCGGTTATTGGAATCTTTTTAAATCCAATAAAAATTCTGTTTCCGCCATGTTTTCCAATTGGAACCGTATACGTACACGAATTGTTTTTTGTTAAAAACTTCATTTATAACCATAGTCGGATAAATACCCTATTTCTAAATTGAAAGCAGGAATATTGATGTCCCTAGTTAGATGAGTACTTCTTCATCGATTTTTTGTGTTGTAACAACAAAACCTCGCGTTTAGACTGTTTCTTGTTACTCGTCTATGTATGTGTATATTACATTTTAGAAAATTTGAAAATAAAAGGGTTTCAGGTTTAAAAACATTACTCAAATAATATTAAATTAATTTAAATTAAATATTATTAAATTATTGAATTTAGTTTTATTTATTTTAAGCACCAAAAAATTTTTTTTCGGATTCAAAAAATTAACCGTAAATATATTTATATGTGTTGGTGTGTAACAACACGATCAGCGCAACAAATTTTTGTTGAAAACGTTCGGCGGAATATCCCTAATCCAAAATTAGTTTGTAGGCAAAGAAGTAAAAACGAGGAAAACCAGCGCCCAGTGGCACTATTCTGGTTTTCCCTGGGAATAGGGAATTGGGAAAAATATTTTCATAGCATTTTTGTCTAAACTATATTTTTCTGGCCTACTGTTGGAATTAGTTCGGTGTAAATATTTTCGATCCAGCCACCAGGAGATGAGCTTCTATTCTGACTATAATAGTTAAGATTTTAGAGTTTTTCGTTTTTTTAACCTCAATACCAAGCTGCATTCAAAATTTTATGTTGAATTCATAAAGCATGAAATTAATTTCAATTTTTTTTATTACTAATAAAACAAACCGAAGATTTACAGACATATGTTTCAACTGGAATTTAGCAAAATAGCTGCGTGAGACGCAGACAATTAATAACGTAGCATAATTAATTTACATATATAGATAGGTTACATATATAGATAGGTTAATTAGATAAATATGAAATTTAATTTTTGTCTTTAAAATTTCAGTTTCATTTTTCTTTGTATACACCAACCACTGCATGAATTTTCTAATTGCGTAAAATAAACAAGAACAACTAAAAGTAAAATTGATAAGAAATCTTTAAATAGACCAAAGCAAGCTAAATATGTAAATATATTATGTATTTTATTTGCTTAGATTACGGAATTTATCGAAAATTTAACAAAGTAATCAAATTATGTACTTTATGATATTACTATCGATATCGTTACAATTAGTAATTGCTTTACATATTTCATTTTAATAATAATGACATTAATGATAAGGTTATTTATTAACTATTCATACATCGGATAGATTTGAAAACATAATAGGCATTACAAAGTTTACGTATTCTTTTACATAGTAAAATAAAGTATAGGTTAGGTTTCAGTGGTTAACATTTAGGCCAATTTTGGCCCATTGTGCTACCACGCATTCACGCCACTTCATTAACCCACTCACCTATTCACCTACTCACACAATTACAGTATTATACCACCTGCATTTTGAAAGCTCCATGTCAACCAGTACATTGACGTGGACGGTGGGTCGGCGCTGAATTATGCACTCCATCAGAGGGTCTTAGTTGTGTTTATTAACATCACCGATTGTAATCGATGGTGAAAATTCGATTTGCATCTAGCCTCTGATGGGATTCGACCCGGTCCAAGTGCCGAAGCTTTACCCACTGCACCACTTGTCCGGTAATAAAGAATAATAATCATGAACAATTTTGAACTCAAGATTTTCACAAATTTGCAATTCGCTATATCGACGAAGTCAAAAAACGTAGGGGTGCTGTTGTGGTAAACACCCGACTTTATTTTACCTGCATGAATGTACATAGATATCGAATACAATACTCTTGATTTCTAAAGTGACAAATTAAACTTACTCGAATTTTAGTAAAACTATCTTATATAATCAAAAATAGTTATTCCTTCTTAAATTTCAGAAAAACAACCCATGATAATTTAATCTGCAAAGTTAATTGTACCTTTTAATTTTTTGTCATTTTTGTATAATAGCTAAACGTTTTAGCATCATTGCAAAAATTGGAAAAGCTCTCATGAATTTTAACACACAGATTTCTACCAAATTTCGCAATGACCTCCCAAACTAATCGAAAAAGTTTAAGTTTGAACTTTAATTCTGAATAGCCAATCCGCCTGGACTTTACAGATGCCGAATTTTAATGTAATAAAGCTTTTTCATGAACTCGTCATTTACGGTAAAATTTAAAAATGATCTGAACTAATTATATTTAAAAATTAATTTACAATCTTTTTGGTTTTAATTGTTTCTCGTAAATGCTTTATTCTTTTTAAAATGGAAGATGCCAATTCCGGTGGAACGTGTTCGGTCAAAAATCACTGGGATCTCCCGATTTATGGAAAGTTTAAGAATAAAGCTTCACCCCGATCAGCCAATCCGTCTGAGCTGTAGAGAAGGCAAAGTCAAAACCCAGTTGACAAATACAGATTTTTTGCCAAAAATCGACCTTTCCGCTTAAATTTTGCAAAAATTGACCTGAACCGATATTGTTGCAAATTTAGTTTAAAATCTTTTAGTTCATAGTTATTTTTCTCATAATTGATATAATTTTCAAAATATTTACAAAAACCAAAATAGATTTTATTGAAGATGCCACTTCCGGTGAACCGATTTTCGCCAACTCGGATCTCAATTTATGGAATAATCTTAAGTATTTAGTTTCAACCTGATCAATTAATCTGTCTGGGTGGTACAGGGCCGAATTTTTGTTGAAAAACAGTTTTTTTTACCAAAAATCGTCGTTAACCGTTTTAGATTACAACCGTTTACTCGTTAACTCTATACTTTTCAAAATATTTGGAAAAATTGAAGAAGCTCTTATGCTGTCACTTCCGGTGGACTAATTTCAGCCAAAAATCACTGAGATCTCCTAATTTATGGAAAAATGTTAGGTATGACGTTTCAGGGCTGTACAAGTGTCGAATTTTTATTGAAACCCCCGGTTTTTGTCGAAAATCGTAATTTCCGCTTAAATTTTGGAACACAACCGGAACAGTATTGTTGCAAATTTTATTTAGAATTTTTAAATTTATTTTTTTTTATTAATTTTAGGATCTCTTTAGAAGTCTAAAGACTATAAACAAGTGACCAAATTACGAATTGTTTAATATACGTACACTATTATGTAATTTGTCTAATATAATATAATATAATTAATTTAATTTGATTTATTGATATAATTCGAACTAGATTTAATTAACAGACATTATATTTAAAATAAACGATCTAATAAGTAGATATAAATAACTATGATTGAACTCTTAGAGGTTGAGGTTTGGCTGATTGCGATGTCGAAAAATTTATTAAATTATTACTCTATTCTAATAATATGTGACAAATGCGAAAGCAAACTAATTACATATTATTAATTATATTAAAAATGTTCTTTCGGTTTTTTTCTTCAACTATTCGATACTATTTGATATTTTATTGAAATTGAAGTTCATCGTTAAACTGCAATTGAATGCATCCCACCAACAATTTTTTCGGCATTATTTACATTATCTGCTTGCAATTGTATTGTGTATGTATTCATTTACAATGGTGACAATTAAACAATAAATGCAACACTTAGATGTACGAAAAATGTCAGAAAAAAAGTTTCGTTTATATTTAGAGTT
Source organism: Nephrotoma appendiculata (assembly GCA_947310385.1). NCBI lineage: Eukaryota > Metazoa > Arthropoda > Insecta > Diptera > Tipulidae > Nephrotoma > Nephrotoma appendiculata. The sequence continues at coordinate 194,102,574 of OX371223.1, forward strand.
AAAATCTGATAAAGTTTGTTGATAAAGTGCCATTATAGTCTAGAATGATATAAAATAAAGAATCCGACTTGTGTTACTGACCTCAGTTGGTAAAAAGTCCTCGGGCTAGTGCCCTCGGACATTTACCAACCTCTCACATTATTACCCATTAATAGCATTAGTTGCATAATCTACTATTACTTTGTCTCGTTTCATACGTGTGGACGATGCTTCTAGATATAAAACTCAAATTACATTTAGACAACCCAAGTTGGATTTTTTTGAGGAATAAATAGACTTGTTAGGCCGGTGTTAAAATTGGTAGTAGTTTAATCGTTTTAATAATTATATTTACCAATACCTGGATAGAAATAAGATTAGTTGGAGCTGCTGTAGCTCACAAGAGACTTAAATAAATGAGTCCTTAGTGAATGGATGCAAAATATATGGACCAGCGGGTCTTCTCATTCACAACATCTTGAAGTCGCCTTAGTGCAAATGCATATGGCCAAATAGATTTGGTATTCTTATTAATATGTTCTTTCCAAAGCAGTGACGTGAATGATATTTCCTATAAGTCCAAATTGATTGAATTTGTTTGATTGATTGGTTATTGACGTTTATGAACAAAGAAAAATTGGTTAGGAATGGGGCGGTTCTGAATTATTATGTAGTTAGTTTTTGCATAATTGATGACCATTTTATTGGACAGCAACCAAATTTCAATTTTTTAAATATCTTCAGTCATTTAATCAATTAATTGGAAAGCGCCTTTGGATCTAAATATTAACATTGAATCGTCAACGCAGATTATAAGCTTTCCATTCAACGTAAGGCTAAATATATCATTGATAAAAAAATTAAATGTTATAGAGCCAACAATAGACCCTTGTGAAACACCTGTGCGGATGAGTAAATTTAAACTTTCAGCACCATTTACTACCGTATATTGTACTCTACTGCTTAAATATAAAGATAATAGATTGAGAGAGTTCATTGTGGAGAGTTCAATTTAAAAAAAAAATTAAATTTTGAAATTAGAATACTGTGGGAAATTCTGTCGAGTGCCTTTTTCAAATCGATTAACAGAGCGGATTAACTTTCCTCGTCTACCTACTATACTTTGCAAAAAACAGCTAAATATCACTAGAATCTTCCAATTTATGAAAAAAGCTTTTGTATGGAGTTTCATTCCGATCAGTCAATCCGCCAGACGATTAGTCAACACGAGATAACGCACAGACACAAGAACATACGCACCCATGCGGATTGATTGATTGTTATGAAACTTCATACATAAGCTATCATCATAAGTGATGGTTTGTCTAAATCGATCGAACAGAACTATTGTAGCTTTTTAGAAACTTTTCCGTTGTTTAAAAATATTGAAAAGTAAATAGCATTTACGAAAAAACGATTAAAAACGAGAAGATTATAAATTAAATTTGAACAAAATTTGTTCAGTTATTTTTTTTAAGTTTTAGAGGAAATGAGGAGTTTTAGAATTTCCAAATATCCATTTATGCATGAAATTGAATTTCTTCAGAGAATAATATAGTAATAAAATTTAAATATGCATTTGATACTATCAAGTACTAACTACGCATTAGAAAACAAAGGGGGTTTTCCACGCCATCTTTGATGCGTCGAATAAACTTGGTTTTCATGTGATCGAGCAGTACTTAGCTTAACTGTGGTTTAAAAAATACAGTTTTAATTGTTTGATATTTTTTTGTTTGGTTTGTATTTTGATTCGTATGAAAAATATACTAAATCGAGTTTAAAATAGCAATTCAAAAAGGTTCAACGATTCAGTAACCGCTTCATTATCACAAGGAAAATTGTAATTATTATCTAAATATTCAGCATAGTATTCGATTAAAGTACAGGGTCTTCCCAAAATAAAAAAAAATTTGAATAGGGAAGAGAGAGAGTATAAAGTAGATATTTTAAATATTCAGTTGTTTTACAAATTTCTAGTGAAGGTTGGCCATTTAGTAAAATGAATCCAACTTCACTTCAAAAAGGTATTAGAATAATAAAACATTTCGTAAAATTCGCTTTATTTTTGATAGACAAAGTCCTTTGAGTACACTAGTATAGTAGTAAACATGTCGGCAGCAACACGTGCTGGTTTAAATGGTTTGGTGCGCTCCAAGATAACAAATTTTTTATGACTATTATTTGATGAAATCAAAGATCAAGAACCTAACGAAAGTCTAGTATGCACAAATGAAATTTGCAAATGATAATTATAATTTTTAGCATAAATAAACTACATTGCACGTATTATTATACGTGCTTGTGTCCCAGATTAAACGCAATAGCAATTAAAAAGAAATAAATCACACCGTTTTAAATACATAAGAGCCGTATCAGAATTTTAAATTATTTAACTATAAATGGTATGTCTAACTAACCTTAATATCTTTTGATTTACGAAAATCATTATTTGGTGCGTCTGAATCCCATTCTGAACTCAAATCATCACTAGACGCATCACCATAATCCCGGGGCAATGGAACTTCTAATAATAATTTTTGATATTGATCGTAACCTGATGTAATGTGATCATTACGATTACTATCTGAAGACGATTCGGATGAAAGTATTTTTTTAGCGGTTTGTTGTTTCCGTAACACGGCAATCGAAGGTATGTTGCTTATTTTGGGCTGTAATTCGTTGAAATATCTATCACCATGATATAATAAATTACTTGGATCGAACGAAATTTTATATTCAGTGAAAGATGGGTTATGATGTAGTTGATGATGGTGATGATGAGGAATACCACTACTACTTGAATTTCCAGCAATATTACTACTGCCAATACTCGATTTTCTAGCATTTCGCATCGTGGTAGATGATTTTCTTCGGCCACCTGACGAACTACTTGAAGCATCGCTTATTTTGCGCACTCTGCGTTCGGGCATTTTCTTATCATTGTCCTCCGGACTTGAAATTATATCATCGTCACATTCACTACCAGAAGTATCATTTTTATTCAATTTATTAGGGGTTCTCGTTGCATCAGAACAAACGTCATCATTATTATTTATGGCGCCCGTTGCAATTACATTGCCCACATTAATTTCATCAATGTTAGACATTTTATCAAAATCAGTTACTATAATGATTTTCCGGCACGGCATACAAATTGGCATGATCGATGTTCAAAGTGTGCCTGTGAATATAACCTGAATAATACATATAGAGACAAAAATCTTACAGATAACATAAAAAACTAATGCCAACAAAACATTTCATCTCTCAAATTTTTTTAAATAAAATAATAATAATAATGTATATAAATTATTCTTAATTTTTCGATCGCAAAACGAAAATGTGCTCTATTTAGACAAATCAGAAGTGTGTATTTAATAAACACAAAACCGCAAATTTATCAAAAGGAATTAAAGTGGATTTCATACAGAAATCATCACATCACATTACTAAAATTATACCTATGTACATATCGATCATAAGATATTGCCGATTATTCATTAATATTGTGTTCTCCTCCTTGTTTATCTTAAATTTTATTTAGAATTTCTATACCGAAACAAAAAAAAAATCTGGCCGGAAAAGGGATTTACTATACACGAGTAATACACAAAACACAATGTATGTATGCATCAAAAATTTATGCGTATTGAATGAGGTAACCCCCGTTATAAAGATCACACAGAAGTTCTTATCTTCTGCGATCCACTATAATCGTTATTACAGTAGGTTCAACAAGAGCGTGTACGCCATAACTGCACTTAAAACTATAGGAACAAATATGGGCTGGGCTTATATCGGTTTACTGTTGATTCCTCTTGGACGTTCTAAAACAAAAATTAGTTCTGCAACTGTTTAGCGGATAACGTACATGAACGAAATGAGTGCGATTTATAAAACACGAGTTGAAGCAGTGTTTTAAGTGTACAACCGAAAGAACCAAAAATGTCGGTTGCAAGTGGAGCAAAATATATATAATAAAAAAAAGGCGAAAACATTTGTACAGAAGAGGATTACACATTGTTCAATGTATAAAAATGTTGACAATTTGCCAGACAGAGGCAGAATCCGAACCACTGCAAAAAAGGAAGAGGATGACGCCATCATACAGTTATTTGACGAAAACTTTTCGCTTACGCTGGATGCAGCTGTGGAAAAATTGACGAAAATGAATATTATTATACCAAAAACAACCATACGAAATATAATTATGGAACATGGCTACGCATATGGAAATACTTTGGTCAAACCACTGGGCACTGGTAGCATAAAAATACATTGAAAAGCGACTACAGCGGGCGATTGAACATAAAAACAAAGATTTTACGAATATTGAATTTACCGATGAATCATCCTTTTAAAGGTTTAATTTTAAAAGGCGTGTTTGGTCAACTAAGCAAAAAAAAGGATTGTCCGAACTGTGATGCACTCCCCCTGCACCCGTATGAGGATGCCTCACCAAACGAGGATTTTGTAAATTAATCGTTTCCGCACGGAACCTAAACGAACTTTTTATGAATAAAATTTATTCACGAGGTTTGGTACCATCTGTCCTTAAATGGCGGAGAACTCTAATTGAATCTTGCAAGAAGACAACGATCCAAAACACCATAGCATACTATGTTCAGAATTTAAAAACAAAAAGGCCATCAAAAATTGGATTGACCATCTCAGTCACCTGATTTCAATCCGATCGAAATTTATTGGCACTCATGAAGATTAAGCTGAAAATGTACCACAAAAAAATGTGAGTGCGAGTTGTCCGGAAGATATGGAAAAACTTATCACCACAGTATGCAAAATATTTGATTGATAGTATGGACAAAAGGAGCTAGGCAATTATTAACAATAATGGTGACTTTACTATGTTTTAGTTGATAGCGCCCAAGAAAATACAATAAACTTTCATAATAAAAACAAAAGAGATTCGTAGTTTATATATACATACTTAGTTTTTTGCCTACCACGCTCTTGTTGCGCATACTGTATATATCGTGGTAATCGTTATTATTGACGTTAGTAGTAAAACACGTTATTTATTTACACGTCATTAATTAGTAATTCAGGGGTTTTCCGGGTAAGTTTAAATAAGACACTTGCGTACACTCATTTGTGTAAATCGTACAGAAAATGATTCAACGGTTTCAGGAAAGTACTAATCTAAATTATGATACAATCAGTCAATGCATTGACGTCAATACATATTTTGGATGAAAGCATTATTTTTATGTGTTTCATAAAATAAAGAGAAAGGAAACCGATTCACCATAAAAACAAAATTTCATTTTCATCTTAATCACCTATTTAAACGACTACGATATACCTTCTGTTAACGTTAAAAGAAGATTAAGCCTAACCATGACAAATAAAAAAATGAATATAATCAACTTTAAGAGGGGTGTATGTGTATGTGGATTATCTGTCTATATAATCGTACTACACCGGGATTTTTTAATAATTTCTATATTACCTACATTGATGTCAAACTAGTTGACTCGCTAGCCTCTGTTGTTTTGGAATTTTTTAGTAAATTTACGTCAATACGTTGTCATATGTTGTGCGTCGATATTTTTTTAAAATGAAAACCTGAAAAAACTAAAATTTATGTTGTATTTCAAAAACATCAGAAATTAATAATACATTTTTTATTGTTATCAAACAGTTTAATCGAAAATTGGTTGTGGTGTGTACTCGTATCAGTGTATGCAAATACATAATATAAATAAATACGTTCAAAAGTAAAACACTATACAAAAAAACTAACGCTTTATAAAATAATGATATTTGCGTCAATTGGTTGAATTAATTACACTGTTGCATTCGAAATAGGTGTGTATGTGTGCTTTGTTTCAAACAGTAACAAGTGCACCATTATTCATAACAGCTTCTTAGCTTCTGATTCGAAATACAGACCAACCAAACTGAAGTTTTAAAAGAAACTGACTAAAACTGAAGAAGAACAGACAACGCTGCTTCTTACAAATATGATTGAGCTGGCAGGAATAGGATTCTTTTGTAAAGCTTAACAAAACAAGTATTGAAAATAAATACCATTCTCCACTATGAGGGTCACAACAAATAAAATTTCTTTATGAGATTGATACTTTTTCAAATCGTGGATCTAAATAGTAGAAGACACGTGTTTATATTAGACACGTGTTACTATTTGTTAAAAATACGCGCACACCTGTGCTAATGTTCGATAAGTTCGAACATATGCATACGCGTTCGTGCTTATGCATACGCGTAAAACACTCGGGGGGGGTTCCTATTATGAAATTTTTTCGATTTCGTAAAATACGAAATCGTAAATAAAATTCGGTCCGCCGCGAATATTCCTATTATGATACATTTTTTTTGGTAGTAAAATTTAAGACCATGAGGTTTGCTATTTTGTGTTGCTTTAGATAGAATTCCAACCATCAACAGGTTTTCCAGGTGGACCGACTAAATTTAGTTGGTTTGTGATTTCACACACATTTTTTTCCATAAAAGTAATTAACCTTCTCTCTGTGCAACATTATCCGTGTATGGGGTAGAAAATACTAATTTATTAAAAATACAAAAATTCAATATGTATAAGATTCCGAGTTCCTTCAGTGTTTAACAAATGGTACTTATAATTGTTTCATTAAATTTTGATTAACAAAATTATTAAAAATAAGAGTCTTCAACTTCTTCATGTTGCTCAATTTCATCATCAACTATTCCTAAATTAAACCAATCATCACACACGATGTGCTGATGACTTTTGCATGCTGGTTTATTGCAGAAGTTGCAAGTTCAAATGTAACTCACGTCAGCACTCCGTGGGCATAACCTGCATCTTTGTGTTTTGCGACTTTTGGTTTGTTGGTTTTGAGCGATTGATACCCTCAATTCTACAACTCTCTCTCTCTCTCTCTCTGGCACTATATCCCATCAAGGGATTTGGCCGCCTCGAATGAGGTTTCATAATCATAGTTTCATTTCGGATAATGAGGGATTAATTCATTGATCCTAAACCAGTGAAACTTTTTCCACCACCGGGAATCGAACTCGGGACCTCCGGTCGCTGGAGCAAGCATGCTGACCACTTTTCCACCAGGGCGGCAAATTCTACAACACTGTATCCTATTTGACTCTGCGATTTTTACGCTTTCTTGTCAAGGCACTGAGTCGCTTATTGATTTTATTATCCAGCAGCTCCAATGTCAATTTCTTGAGAAATTCTTTTCATTCTGCATCTAACATGTTGAAGAAGAGTAACATTTTCCATCTGCTAATTTTTCGCTTGTAAGTATCAGGTGCGTAACTAAATGTCTGGGTTTCACACATAGATGGAGCAGCATCTAGTTGTCATTTATGTCAGAAGTTGTGGTTTGTTCATAGCGGGGACAAAGAAAATGTCAAGTTTTGTGCCAAACAAACAGCATTTGCGAGAAGCTTTGCTTTTCTTCTTCAAATTGAAAAAAAAAATGCAGCTGAAGCACGTTATTTGCTTGGGAAGGCCTAAACGGTTCAGAAGTGGGGATTTCGACAAGAAGCGCTCCGGAAGACCAAACATATTTGAAGACACCGAGTTGCAAGCGTTATTGGGTGAAGATGATACCCAAAAGTATTTCCAACCGTTTACATGCTATGGGAAAAATTCAAAAAGAGAGAAAATGGTTGCTCCATTATTACTTCACTGAGAGACAGATGGAAAATCGAAGAGCCACATGCAATATTTTGCATTCACGGCATGAAAGAAAGAGCTTCCTGCATCAAATTGTTACAGGAGATGAGAAGTGGATGTTTTTTAAGAATTCCAAACGCAAAAAGTCATCGATGCTTTGCGTTTGGTGGGACCAGAAATGTACTATGAGCTGCTGAAACAGGGCGAAACTATAAATGAGCAACGCTACAATGGAAATTTTGGAGCGTACTCACATAAAAATTCGATAGACGACGAACGATATCAGTATAATTTTAGATTGTTTTGTGTTTTGTACAGATTTTTATATAATAGATAGGGACAAAAGTTCGTGGAATTTTTCCTGGTAGATGGCTCACATACATATATCTCAGTAACAATTGATCGTATCGGGCAATTCTTATGTGTGTTTGAAAGGTGACATCTTTTTAACATATGTACAACACATTAAAATCGGTGAGAATGAAATAGTTATAACATTTTTAACATGGAGATAAATAATTCGATATCTTTTACAATGTTATTACGACAAAGTTGAATAAATTTGTGCAGTTTATGGAGATGGTGCTTTATCAAAATCAGCAATTTTTGGAAATATAGATGTCAAAGATGCACCTCGTTCTAGTCGACCAACCACTGGAAAAATCAATGAAATCATGCAAAAAATCGAAGAATACCAGCATATAAGCAGTATGCAATTGGTAAAGAAAATGTGTGTTGAAAATAGCTGAATACAAAAAAAAGCTGGACGTTTACCGGATTTCTATCTGCGAAACGTTGCTGAAACGGAACGAAATTGAGCCATTGTAAAGCGAATGATTACTGGTGATGAAAAGTGGATAAGATACGACAACGTTATGCTAAAAATATCGTTTCCCTTCCGTCCATGAAAAGATCATGGACGAAACGAAGTGAATGCTGTGTATTTCGTGGGATTGGAAAGGAATCGTGCATTGAGGTGCTGCCACTGGGCCAAACGATTGATTCTAATCTATACTGTCAGCAACTAAGGCGTTTAAGACAAGCAATTCAGTTAAAACGTCCAGAATTGATCAGCAGAAAGGGCGTTGTGTTCCATCATGATAACGCTAGACCACACACATCATTGATGACCCGGCAGAAACTGGGAGAGCTTGGCTGGGAAGTTTTGATGCACCCACCATATAGTGCTGACCTTGCACCATCGGACTACCATTTGTTCCGGTCCATGCAGAACCAGCTTAATGGTTTTTCATTAAATTCAAAAGAGGCCTGCGAAAATGAGTTTTACCTTAAGTTTGGCACACAGCCTTAGTCGTCTCGCTGTTAAAGTGGCTTTTGTATAAAATGAGTGATTTTGAGAAATGGAGATGGCAAACAAACAAAATACTGCTTTACATTAGTTTAGGTATATTTTAAAACAACAAATTAACTTAAGAAATATTTAAAATTATCAATAAAGTAAACAAATTGTTGTAATATAAAGAGTTGAATTAGAAAAATAATAATAAATACCAATTTGATGTAGAAGTTACTTTAAAATAGAAACGGTTCTTAAAGTAGTTGTGTTTATTTTAGAAAAGTGCAAACGATTCTCATTAAAATACTAAAATTGATAAATTGACAGATGTTTAGAACACCATCAGTACGGTATAACAATTTTTTGTATTCTAGAAAAGTTGAAATCGAGATCTCAATGGATAGAAAATAGCTAACCATTTGCAAACATTAAATTTACTAAATTTTTACTTATCGTCTACGTATTACATTATAACCGTTAATTCAGTAATTCAATAACGATAATATTGACACTTGCGTAATTTAATACGCCATCATACAAATTTGGGTCCAATTTAATACATACTGTACTTTAATTGGTACGAAAAATACCAGTAAGACGAAGTAGAATAACAAAAAGCAGCCAATAAAATTTTTAAAATTATAACCTGGAACTATTTCAAACGTCACATCACTACTAACCAGTTTATTGCAATTTAATATATAAAAGCACCTAAATGAAAAACATTTTACAGTTCTTGCAACAGAAAATTCTTATTATGGTTAATATATAATTTTTTCAACTTTCAACTAAATGTTACTACAGTTATGGACGATGTCAGTCATACCTGTTAAGATTACGTTCATTTAATATAAATGCTTATTAACCTTCAAAACTTTTGAATAGTTGAAACACCGCGACGAACCAACTGATGTATCAATAAATATTGTACATAAAAAATATTTTGTATAACTTGGTACGAGATAACTAAATAGTATGGGTTAAATAAAACTAGTTTTCAAAATGTACCCAAGTTAATAAAAACATGTCTATATAAATTATAATTGCAAAACCACGTCGCAAAATCGCTGGGATTACACTAAAATATATCACATAAAATAAATTTGTATAATTATCCAAAATGTATAGTAATATAATACCATTTTGAGTTATCGCAATCGACGTATTACGAGGGTGTTCTAACTAGAACTCGCGTTCCATTACACGGGTTTTCTAGCAGAAAATAATTAAATTCACCATAAGCGAATGTGTATTCCGCAACCCGCTGCAAGTTCATATACGAACGGAAATTTCACAGATTCTAGACGGTATTAATTTTAACTTATATACATTATTATAATATTTTAAATAATTCACACACAAATTTTTATCTATGTGAGATGACATTTATTTTGTTGTCCTCATCTTAAAACTTCACATTTTTTTCAGACTTACATTTAATTTTTCAATTTATTGCAGGCTTATTTTGATTTTAAAATCATATTATTTATTTCTAGAAAATACACTAACAATGTTTCAAAATCTTTATATAGATCTTATTTTGTCAAACCAGTTTAATTTATATTTAAAAAAACACAGTTTTTAAATATTTTTTTTTATATTTCACTTAAATATAATATTTTTGAACTTAAACTCAAACTTGTCTCGTGCAAGAATCGTACTCAACTATATATTGTGTATAGCTATACAAATAAGTTCCAGTTGAAAGAATATTTTACTTCTGTATTCTGTTATACAAAATAATAAAATAAAAAATACGAAATAGAATATATTGCCGAAGATACAACGATTTGTATTTTGTCGTTAAGCTTACTCTGGGTGTTTGTAAGTGATTTGTGCTTGGTATTTAAAATATAGGCAATATCGCAAAACGATCATTTGAGTTTATATATGTGTATAGAAATTTTTAGGCTAGTATGGTCATTTTTATTGAAATATTAGTGTTTTTGTATTACGATCATTATATTCAGCATACAGTTCAAGTCATTCAATTAAAATACTTAGCGGTCAGCATTTAGGTGTATAATCGCAATTTAACCGGCTTAATATAAACAAAAATTGTACTATCCGATACATAAGTAAATGTGTTGTGATTAAAAGTTTACGTTCTTTAAATTTTTGATCGGTTTCCTTAACATTTTTCTTTCCGTCCGTGTAAAAGTTTATGTAATCCCGAATGCCGAGTTCCCCCAAAAAACAATTTCGGGATTCTATGACACATAATTATTTAACGCACATAAAACGCATGTTTAGTTACTGGATTCTTAGGTATTCCTCAATCGACTTATTTTCACTCAAAACTCTATCATTTTTAATTATTAAACCATTCCCGCAAATGACGGCTATAGCCGTCAAATTTTTGTTGATATATATGTAAATGACGGCTATAGCCGTCCTGCATATTTTAATTAATAAAAAAAGGAAAATCATTCTTACGAAGTGTACTAATGCATTTATTTGTTAATTATTCAGTAATACATCTAAAAAAAAAAGATGAAACATTCCAGGTAACATATCAATTGTTTTTTTGTGCGATTTTTCATGATAAAAAATTCGATATATTTCCGCCTTCAGAGACAAATGACGGCTATAGCCGTCGTATTTTTGGTGATATATATGCAAATGACGGCTATAGCCGTCCTGCATATTTTAATTAACGGACAATTTTTTATTTTCCATTTTTCGGTTATCGATTATGATGGGATTGGGTATGTTGGAAGGAAATGGGATTCTAAAATGATTTTGGGAAGAAATTCTGGAATATGGTCGTCTGGGATGGAACTCGTTCAATTTTTAACCGATTATGATGGGATTGGGTATACTGGATTGAAATGGGATTATAAATGATTTTTGGAAGAAATTCTGGAATATGGCCATCTGGGACGGAAGTTAGTAGTTTCTTAACCGATTATGATGGGATTGGGTATGTTGGATTGAAATGGGATTCTTAAATGATTTTTGGAAGAAGTTCTGGAGTATGGCCATCTGGCACGGAACTCAGTAGTTTCTTAACCGATTATGATGGGATTGGGTATGTTGGATTGAAATGAGATTCTTAAATGATTTTTGAACGGAACTCGTTCAATTCTTAACCGATTATGATGGGATTGAGTATGTTGAATTGAAATAGGATTCTTAAATGATTTTTGGAAGAAGTTCTGGATATGGGTCATCTGGAGCGGAACTCGTTCAATTCTTAACCGATTGTGATGGGATTGGGTATGCTGAATGGAAACGGGATTATTAAATGAATTTTGGAAGAAGTTCTGGAATATGGCCATCTGGGACGGAACTCGTTCAATTCTTAACCGATTATGATGGGATTGGGTATGTTGGATTGAAATGGGATTCTTAAATGATTTTTGGAAGAAGTTGGGCCATCTGGAGCGGAACTCGTTCAATTCTTAACCGATTGTGATGGGATTGGGTATGCTGAATGGAAACGGGATTATTAAATGAATTTTGGAAGAAGTTCTGGAATATGGCCATCTGGGACGGAATTCAGTAGTTTCTTAACTGATTATGATGGGATTGGGTATATTGGATTGAAATGGGGTTCTTAAATGATTTTTGGAACAAGTTCTGGAATATGACCTCCTAGGACAGAAATTGGACATTGTGGATGAAATGATATTATGAAATAATTTTTAGAAAAAGTTCTGGAATGTGGCCATTGGATTATGCGCTCTTATATGGCAAGTAGCTCAAAAATGTAAATTGTCGCTTGGTTTTAAAGGTTCTGAAGAACTCATTATCTTAGAAGACATTATATTCCATGTTCCCTTGAATAGTTTTCGAGGTCGTTGTTGTTAAGAATAATATAAATTTATCAAAGCCGTTTGTGTAGGGTTCATAATGTGATTTTTTGTGAGAGTAAATTGTTGACCTGCCGCTCAACCCACTAATCCCATGAGTGGGGTACGTGCTGGTGATAGATGTTAAGCCATTTTGCTTTACGAGAAACATGTTACCATCACGAGCCGCTTGCTGTAAGAAAACCGGCTGCTTATTATCGAGTTCCACCCTAGTTTAAATTACCGAGTTTCGTGCTGATATTCCAGAATTTCTTAAACAAAATTCCTTTTCCATACCCATCCCATCATAATCGGTTAAGAAATGACCGAGTCCAGTCCAGGGTGGCTATATTCCAGAACTTCTTCCAAAAATCATTTAAATATTAAGGACAAAGCCGTAACTATTATAGCTGTAAATCAGAAATGGACGAACATATATAAATAATATATGACACGTTAAAAACACCCAGTCGCAACTTTTTTACTGGTTACCACCAGGAATCGAGTCCGGGACCCCCGAGTCACAGAGCAAGCACACTACTTACTAAGCTAACGAGGGCGACTTTAAGAATCCCATTCCAATCCAACATACCCAATCCCATCGTAATCAGTTAAGAATTGAATGAGTTCCGTCCCAGGTGGACATTTTCCAGAACTTCTTCCAAAAATCATTTAAGAATCCCATTTCCATCCAACATACCCAATCCCATCATAATCGGTTAAGAATTGAACGAGTTCCGCTCCAGATGGCCATATTCCAGAACTTCTTCCAAAAATCATTTAAAAATCCCATTTTAATCCAACATACCCAATCCCATTTTAATCGGTTAAGAAACTACTGAGTTCCATCCCAGATGGCCATATTCCAGAATTAATTCCAAAAATTATTTAATAATCCCATTTCCATCCGGCATACCCAATCCCATCATAATCGGTTAAAAATTGAACGAGTTCCGCTCCAGATGGCCAAATTCCAGAACTTCTTCCAAAAATCATTTAAGAATATCATTTCAATCCAACATACCCAATCCCATCATAATCGGTTAAGAATTGAACGAGTTCCGTCCCAGATGGCCATATTCCAGAATTTCTTCCCAAAATCATTTTAGAATCCCATTTTCATCCAACATACCCAATCCCATCATAATCGATAACCGAAAAATAGAAAATAAAAAATTGTCCGTGAACGGAACGGTGTAATTTATACACTTATCGAAAAAGCAAATTAAAAATCCTTTTATACATTTTATACATTTATACATTTTTACTGATCGAAACATTTACAGCTCGTAATACTAAATAATACTAGGAAATCAATTTTTCGTTACGATGAAATAAGTTGATCGTTGCCTATTATTACGATTCAGCAACCGTTCTGTATGTCGGTCTCAAGATAAATTTGCACCCATTCGGCAAATATGGGATACGATCAATAGGAACTTATTGAAGAGGTATACCTATAGTAAGCATTATAGCACCTAATATCAAAATTACTTAAACAGAATCAACGAAATCAAAATTGCGCATAATTGGCTGTGACAGTATCAGGATCATAGACACCATTCACAATTTCAGCCGCCTGACTTGAGTTTTCGCCTTTATCGTAGCAAAATTATAAAACATAGCTAATTTTCTCTTTGTTTACCTCCAGCCTTGGCACACTACAACTCACTGAATCGATCAATCAGAACAATTCTGTAATAATTTTTTTAGTACACGAATCCCCCTTTCCAACGAGTATAAGTATGGTGTTCTGCGCTAAATACATCATGAGACATATGTCAAGCCATCTGTATACTAATTTTGTTCGAAAACCGTGACTTGAGAGTTGGGAGTTTTTTTGTTGTTTCATCAGCACACTAGACGTAAATATAAAATTTAGTTATCATTTACACTAACCAATAATTATATTAATTTTGTGCATCTAGAAAGTTAGTGAAACAGCAGCAAAACTCACAACTCCCAAGTCTCAGTTTTGGAACAAAATATGTACTCTGGCGAACAAATAATGGATTTCGTTTTCCCCAACCTGTTATATAATGATTTTTAGTTTTTTTATAATTAATTATTAATGCTACTTTTGAAATAAATGAATTTTATGATAAAATAAAAAAACGGCCAAAGAAAATTTTATCTTTAAATGATTTACTTATTTAATATGAGCGGTGTATAAAAGTCACTTTTCAGTAGATTATGTACATAAGTAAAACTGGTCAGTATGAAGAGGGTTAAACACTAACTTAACAGCTTGATAGACATTTAAGAGATGAATATAATAGGGAAATGTGCAACAACTCAACGCGAGAATGTTTACGTACACTACTTTGAATAAAGGTTCCATTTTACACAAAGTTAGCATTTTTAATATTCAGCAGTTTCGAAAATTGTACACGTTTTTAGAAACTTATCCCAGTATAATGGGTTTCGGTAGAAATGATGCTAATAGATGCTTTTGGTCAGGATTGTTCTCTAATTTTCATCATTTGGTCAATTACGCTTAATCGGTAAAACTAATAAAAAATTTAAAAAATATCGTCCGGATAACACAAACTGTGGCAAATATTGTTCCTTTAGTAAGTGTGTGCTACAATTTGATAAAATACCGCTTAAAAGTTAAAACATAATTCTTGGTAATTTTTTTTAACTCATTTCTTTTAGTTCATTTCTAACTTTTTAACTTTCTATCTGTTTTAATTGGTTACATTTGCTTGACAATTCTATGATTGCTTATTTTACGTTATTGTGAACGTATAGACAAATTAGAAATAGCAAATATGTAAAATCAATAAATTTTAAGTAAATATCTTTCAATTACGGTTAGATTTTAGCTGTTTCATTGAGGTTTTGCACAACCATTGAGGTTTTTTACACACAAATATTTTGTGTCAGCCGAATGTGTCTCATAAAAAAAATTTACTAGCCTCTGAAGCAGATAAAAAGTTTGATATTTGTATTCACCTCAATTTTTAACTTGAGACCACTCTCTAAATAATTCGAAGAGAACAATTGCGATTATACACCTAAATTTCATAAACTAAATTGATGAATGCGAAACGCTATAAATTTATTTTGATTTAGCTCTAAGTTTAGAAAAAAATTTCCCACTTAATGGAGAAATTCTAATTCAGAAGTTTTTTCTGAATAGTCAATCCGCGACTCTATAGATTTGATGAAAAAATTTTATTTTATCTTTTTATCATTTTCGGTAAAACTTAAAACTAAATGATCTGAACTAATTTTGTTTTAAATTTAATTTTTGCTTTTTTAATATTTTTCTCGTAAAAGTATAGAGCATTTCAAAATATTCGCATAAAACGAAAAGCTCCTAGGGAAGTTAACACTTCCGGTGGACTGATTTCGATCAAAAATCACTGGGCCTTCCAATTTATGTAAAAAACTTAAACTGCATGTCTATCAATCAATCCGTATAAAGACCGAATTCAAAAATTTTCAAACGTTTTGGAAAACTGATCTGGACCGGTGTTGCAAATTTAATTTACAATTTTTTAGTTCTTGCTCATTTTCTCGTAAATGATATGCCTTGTAATAAAATATTTGGAAACAACGAAAAAGCTTCTATGGAAGCATCACTTCTCGTGGACCGATTTCATCCAAAAACCATTGGGATTCTCCAATTTATAAGAAAAGCTTTTTTATGAAGATTCATTCCGATTAGTCATCCGTCTTGGCTGTAGAGAATCTACCAGCAAGCACGCACAGATTCTTTTTTAAGTTGTATCATTTATCAATAATTGAATCTTTAATTATCTACAAAATCTACAAAAATCTCGAGGTCAAAATTACTCATGATTACTATACTTTATTTTACTACATAAATGAAAGTCTACGAATCGATAATTAAACCAGTTTGGACGTATGGTATCCAACTGTGGGTCTAAAATTTTAAAATGAAGAGATACCGTTAAATTAAATAAACTAATTTTATCATTAACATGATTTTTTTTTTGAAAAAGTGAGTTATGCCACTTTCAAAATAAACGGCTCCTATAAGGATTGGTCAACTTTTCAACTATAATCTTGCGGTTATGTTAGATTCTAAACGAATCTTTGTAATAATTTGTTACGTAGCGAGACAATCAAATAAAAACAACTAGTGACTAATGACAGATGAAAATTCCAATCGTTGGATTTGTGGAAATATTAGGATTGTCTGTTAAATAATTCCCAAGGCAAATTCTAACATTATATACTGATAATATGCAAATAAACGTTTCCAATTTCCAAGATTTTAATTCAAAAAAAATTATATGAAATCCTCTGAAGACATTATTGCTAATTTTTCAAAATTAAATTCCCAAATAAGCAACGAACCCGATTTATTGAATTAGTAAAATTTGAATTTCGTTTTTTCGCAATAACATATTACCCATGATCGAACGATAAAATTTGGTGATTAATCCTCAGCTTGTAACGAAAACTATAAACCAATCCTGTCCAAACGTTTCCAATCATCAATTCTTTCAAAACCTTTGGATAGGAAGTTAAAATGTATTACAAATCGATTGTGATCGACCTAACAGATACGAAATTATTAAACTATTTGCATCATCCGAAAAACAAATTATGATTTTAGTTTCCTTCCCAGTACTTCAAAATTGATTGAATTAAACGCTTTAGAAAAGTCCAATAGAACAAGAGCAGGATAATTTCCTCGTTCAATGCATGGTCTTATAAAATCTGTAACACTACTTAATAATGATATTATGCTATGGGAACTACGAAAGCCAGATTGAAATTCCAAAAGCAAATTGTTTGAATGTATATAAGGTTTAATCTGTTCCGCTAAAAAAATTTTTTAATATCTTTGAGATAATGGACCACAACGATATTGGACGCAAATCCGAAACAGATTTGGGTTCATTAATGTTGGGAATGGCAATCACTTTGCTGATTTTTCACGCAATTGGAAGAATAGCAGGTATACAAACTTTTATAAATTTAAGCGGGACCCATAGCTTCCGATTTCAAGGCAAGAAGCGATTTAAGCACTAGGTCTTCATTGTTGAAATAGATGGTGTCTATCTAACACTTTAAGCATTAATGACTACTCAATAATGATATGCACGGAAAATACACTATATACAATTGGTATCTATAGGTATTTCTCAGGTAGGTCCGTATGGTGTGATAAGAAAAACACTTTATTTTCTATCACTTTTAATATATGTACAATTGTATTGTTGTTTATTTCACAGAAGTCAAAAAAGAATGAATACAAAAAATGGAAGGTAAAAGAAGGAAAAGCAAAATATTTCTCGAAACACCACTGAACTAAAATATCGATAATATTCGAGTTCTCGCATATGGTACTACTAAATTAGGGGTAAATTGTACAATCGCTCTTCAATTTGACATTTACAATTATTTATGTCAAAGTGATGCTGTAAACAATTAGATAAGTATTATTATTCTAATATTAAATAACTTTAATAATATTATTAATAAAATAACAATTTTAGATTACAATTGATTTCGCTTAATTAACATTAGGTAAGTAAATTATATAATTTAAATAGGGAATTAAATTTAAAGTTTGATGTATTTCAGGTATAATGCAAGCTGCCAACTTTACCGATGATTTATTTATTTCAGTGGCCCTATTCTGGCTTTCCCGGGGAACGGGGAATAATTTTTTTTTACCGCAGCTATTCCCCAGTTCAGTTTTTCCCTAAAGTTGTTTCCCCACTTCCCAAAAGTGCGTTCTGGTTCTATTGGGAATAAATTCCACGGGAAATATGTTTTAGTTAAAATGTTTACCACGAAATCGCAATAACTCAATTGCGATCTGTCATAACAACAATCGTTTTTTCAGGATTACAACTCTTACGCTTAGTATATTACGTTTATTTATTTATATATATATATATATATATATATATATATATATATATATATATATATATATATATATATATATATATATATATATATATATATATATATATATATATATATATATATATATATATTAGTTATATATATATATATATATATATATATATTTAACGTCGTCAGAAAAATGGCACATAGAAGAAACATTTATTTTCAAGATGACGAGGAGGAAAGACGACACAATCTCAGAATTCAACGTGTACGTTTGAGATATTCAAACAATCCATTTGATCTGTATTGGCCAGAGTTTGTAAAAATTTATCGTATGCCGTCCGAACTGGCATAAATTTTAAAGGAAATGGTTGCTCGCCACATGATGGATACGTTAATTCCAAAGGAAATAAGAATGTTTGCGGCACTTAGTTTTTTAGCAGAAGGTATTTATTTTGTCATTGTTAATTGTTCTATTTTATTTCTGTAAATGTAAAAAAAATTTTTTAGGAACATTTCAAACTAAAATTGGTTTGAATTTCTTGTCGTGTATATCCCAATCATCAATCAGTCGCGCAATTAAAGAATTTTGTTCAATTGTTCATTTTAATTTGATGTTTATAATTATTATTAAAATTAATATCTTTTTTATATTTTAATTAACAAGTTACTTTACCTTTAAACTCTTATTCCCAGCTAAATCTATCGTAAAATAGGTATGGAATAATAAACGTCAAAACTGCTATAATTGGGAATAATTTTTTCCCAACAAATATTCTTTCCCAATAGCCAGAATACACTTTGGGGAAAAGGGAATAAAACTGAAACAAAAATTTAAAATATTTTCCCAATTCCCCGGGAAAGCCAGAATAGGGCCACTGGGATGAATTATTTAGATAAATAATTAATTTAAACATTCATTACATTGAACAAACTTAAATTTGATAACAACTGCCTTAGATGAAATAAAAGTAGAACTTTGACTAGCTAAATCAACCTGTGAATTTAAAGATGGATAATTATGAATTGGTTGTACAAAAAATGTTTTCAAACATTCAGATAATTGAACAAATCCGAACAACTTTCATCCCTAGATTTACCCACACCTTCATCCTTAAAATTTTTCCAGAGTGCTTTAGAACCAAGTCCAAGAACAAATTTATTCAGATAAAAACGTTTTCTGGCACCTTAAATCATTTTGTCATAATATTTAAGAACACATTTCTTCTCAATATTAGGAGGATTCAACTTCCAAATTTTATAGGCTAATGAGCGAATCTGAATCATATTTAACACATAACTATTCATCCTCGGTGGTTTACTTTAATTAATCTTACGTCTTACAAACGGTACGTGTTTATCCATAAGAAAGAGCAGTTCGTTATTCAAGATATCGACTTTAACATCAACATTATCAAAATCGTAAAGCCTAACAAGATCAGTATTTTCGAAGTCTTCCTGAAGTAACGATAAATCAAGATCCTTAAGTTTACAGTTTACTTTAAAATTCAATTTGACCGCCACCATTTCGTGATCAGAGAATCCCTCATATTGAAAAAAAATGACATAAAAAATCAGGACATTAAAATGACATAAAAAATTGACCAAAATTAAATCAATGAGAGAAATACCATTTTCAGTAACTCTGATAGACTTTATTTGAGGTGTAGAGAGATTGGGCGCGATCCCCTATCATGATTAGTAAAATCAACGCCAGTTTGATTTTAAAATTTGATAGTGCTAAACATTTTCATAGCGTTGGCCGCGATTTTACTCAACATGTTCCCAACTGTTGGATGCCCTGAAAGCGCCCATTGTATTGGGCAATTAGGGATTTAAATCTTCTACTTTCTGATGATTTAAGCAGGCCAGTATTAAAATCCCCCATCAATACTATATTATCATATTTTTCATTAAGAGAATACAATACCAAATACAGCTCATCCAACGGCAACCCGTTATGTTGAATATACCCAACCCCAATAGCCATATAATTATAACAACCTAGACAACACTCCAAAACAAGATGATCAAGGTTAGAGCAAGTCCCTCTATCAATAAATAAACTTGATAAATCATTTCGGACATAAAAAGCTACCCGATTTGTTGGTGTGATGAGATTTCAGCCTACTTTCGGAAATACCAATAATGTGATACGAGCGATTTCGGAATAACACTTTCAACTTCCCAAGTTTAACTGGAATGGAATTTACATTTAAATGACAAATCTTCAAAAACTCGAGGCTACGCCCATTTGAAATACAATTTCTAGCGGAATACATAAATAAAAACAATGGTAATAAAAAATAAGCACACTATAAAAAAAAATCTGGCAAATGGAAAAGATTTAAGTTAAAATTACTTGAATCATTAATTCTGAGATGACTGATACAAACTTTAAATAAAGAATAATATATTCTACCACAACAAAGGTACTTAAAAAAGTAATAAAAATAATAATCAATTATCAAATAATAAATAGTAAAAAATCATAAATTGCAAAAAGAGCAATACAAACATAAAGCATAAATTCATATACTTATGTACTTATTACAAACTATATACATTGGAATAAATCACACAGAGCAAGAAATTGCAAGAAAGCAAATCAATAAGTTTATCTAAACTTATCCAGAATTTCCACAATGGTGAGATTGTCATCCTTCACTTTTTATCATCACAGCTCCATTCCATAAACATTATTAATTTAACGTTTATTTTACCGGACAAGTGGCGCAGTGGTTAAAGCTCCGGACCGGGAGGTACTGGGTTCGAATCCCAGCAGAGGCGAATTTTCTTCATCGATTACGATCGGTGAAGTAACAACTAAGACCCTCTGTTAAAGTGCAGAACTCAGTGCCGACCCACCGTCCATGCCAATGTACAAGTTGACATGGAGCTTGCAATGTGCATTTGGTAGTGTGGTACACTGTAGTTGTGTAAGTAGGTGAATGGGTGGGTGGGTGTGCGTGAATGAAAGAGGAGGGCAGGGGTATTAATTGACCTTAAAAGGATATTAAACCCATTGGATAATAAATACTTCCTTTTCCTAAAAAAAAAATAAAAGTTGCTTGGCTTTCTTGAGCTGTCTCGCGGCGAAGAAAATACCCGAAGTCTTTTTGTCCAGTGTTCGTTGGTATAAATGGCTGATGACGGATGATTATTTAGGACCCTTTTTGATAATATCTAGATATTTCGCGAAGAATTCCCATTTAATTGCCGGTTTAGAAAAGAGTACAATAACCGAACAAATTCGATTGCCACTCACATTATTTAAACGGAACAGCCATCAATTGAATTTTACGAAAAAATTTTGATTTGTAGATGACTAGCAATTTGACAAACAAATCCACAATATTTGTCGCATTATAGGATAAATTATCAGATTCCTTTTTCTCAAGTCACTATCCGATTTAATTTGGCGACTAATGAGGAAATAAATTTTCTTTTTCAAATCGTCAATAACGCTTGTAAAGTGATCCATAACCATAGTAATTTTAGCATCCAGTAACGTTTCGATGCTCGGCCACATTTTATCAATAATTTTAAGCACGTAAGATTAATTTTTTGGTATCATTCTTCACATTACTGAATGCAGTACACCCGCCGCCAATTCCAATTTTTGATATTTTAGTTTATAATATTATTTTAGAATTAAATAGGAAGCTCTAACAATTTAACTAACTGCGACATAAAAAAGTAATAAAATTATTTCAATTTAGAATGTAAATTTGTTACCTTATAAAAATGGGCTGTTATCGTTGGAATGAAAATATTCTTTCAGTTAAGTCAAACATTCGAATATTTTACTCGATCGTCTTAACTTTTACCTATTCTTTTGCTTAGTTTTAATCTCCAGTATTTCCACAAAAACAACAAACCAAATAAATTTATTATTTATAATTTTATGTTTAAATCAGGGAATAAATAATGTGCCTGTTTATGTTAGAAGAAGAAGACTTGAGGGGTGGAATATCCTAGAACAAGGTGGTGTCTGAATTACTGCAAAAGCCATTTTAGTTGCCCAATTTCCAAATATAAATGTCAAGTGTTTCAATTGTCTGATTTGTAAACATCTAATGGGTCAGTTCTCCACATAACAAAGAAAGCTTTATTTGGTGTGCAGTGTGCACTCGTAATATTTTACTTGCTCATTACACTTGCACAATTAAGAAAACCGACGAGAACAATAAATATGACGGCCTATAGAAAATCTAATTTAGTTAACAAATTTCAGTTTGTTGTTGGCTAATATTTCATTTAGAGGCACTATTAGCTCTCTACAATCTTTAAGATCTTACAATGCTTTAATCCTAGACTATTTATTAATCTTGTGTTTGAGAAATTTATAATTAGGACAAATTTCGAACAATAATGAACGACTATTAAATTTAATTAAATTATGCATTAAAACTAACTTTTAACTAGCACTAGGGTCAAACAAGATGTCTATTTCATAAAATCAATTTCACAAGAAGCAGTTAATTGATTTAGATCTCGTTACCGATCCTTAGATACATTTTACAATGATTAAAAATTAACTCAAGGTAAAAATCAAATGGTAAAACTAAAACGTCCTTCCATAACTATACTTAAATCTAATGCTAGAAATGGTGTTGATGAATGAATTTTTTTTTTTTTTTTTTTTTTTTTTTTTATTTATTTTTATTTTATTTATTTATTTACTGACATACATTTTGTGAACCCCTCGCCTCAATTGAGCATACAAGCTCATTCGTTTAAGGTGTGAGGCTCATGATAAATACCAAAACTTTTGATGTAACTTTTTTTCATATACTCGTATGTTTTTTCAGTACTATTGAGGACTTAGTCTCAGGCAGATATAAAATTATTGGATGAAGAACTCGTGGAGATCGGAAAACTCGCAGTAACTAACTGAATTTGACGGTTAAATGAGCTTCGTTGCTTAAAACGCATAGTTGTTTGTAGTTTACTCGACATTCTAAAATTCTAGTACGACAATCCCGGGATTACAGAAAGTATTCCAAGATCCAACTAGTATACTTAGATACTGGTAACTCGCTCGAGCTGAAAGTGCTAAATAGGGCATTTCGTCTTCAACAATGAAATATACTGAAATTAAGATCTGCTTAAAACAGATTTAGTTGGATTTCAAAGATATATCGTAAATAATAATTACAGAATAATGTGGTTTTGTACTTAGAATAGAGAATAACCTTTAAACGGTTTAGAATATACAATATTGATCAAAAATCAACGGATGGATTATAAATTAGGCTTATAGGACACGTTTTTCCCATACAAAGAAAAGAAATTTATGACTGTTGTAATGTTATAATCAAAAACTCACGGCATTCTATATTATTCTGTCAAATAAAAATAATGGACTTGTGTCAATTAGAAGATCTTTTTTGCTTCCAAAAAATTTTAGTTGATATTTAAATCACACTGGCGGGAAAACAAAGGACTATAGAAAGTTGACCAACTATGAGAAAAATATTGAGAACTATAAATGTTCGGGGTAGTGACATCTGGCGCATTAAAAATAAGCTGATTGGGTCTTTTTTTACATGAAATTTTAGCACGGCATACTTTATGAAAATAAAAATTAACATACAAAAAAAGACCCAATCGGGTTAATTTTTTTGCCGTCAGATCTACAAACAGTTCTCTATACGACATTTTGCAGATCTTTAAAAGTTGCTACGCAACGGGGAATTCAAAACAGAAGGTCTTTTATCAATTTTTATAAATTAAGTGTGTATTTAAAATAGTTGCTTTGTCAAAAGTAAAACAAAACTATTAAAAAAATGTAAGAATATCTAGTATGACGAATTAAACAAAATTTGTTGTGCCAACAAGAATAATATTTAATAATTCATATTATTAGTTCAAAATACATAACTTTACAACAAAAATGATAATGTGCCACACGCTGCCGTTTTCTTCATCTCTTACGTCTTCGCGCCAATAAACAAAATTTTAATGTGGGGTTTTTTGCAGCATGTTTGCAGCAATAATTTTATGTGCGGCTTGTGTTATATATCACTAACGAAATGAAACACCAAAAAAATATATTTTATTTTGAATAAATGAGAGTTTGTTCTTTTCTTTTTGTGATAATTTATATTAATATTAATTTTACATTACGTACTAGTTTGGGATCAATCAACATTTATAGGGCGCTTCAAGCATTTTACGTGGATGACTCACTCTGTACATGTGCTGCAGGTGAAAATAAACGAAGCAAAGGTACTTGTCGAGGGCACTACTCAGGAGCAGATAGTTTACGCTAAAAAAGTATATGAAAGCGCATTCCATCCGGACAGCGGAGACAAACCCAATGTTTGTGATCGCATGAGTTTTCAAATGCCCGGGGTATGTTAATCACTGGTGCCATGTTACAATTTTATAAAACTGTACCAGCCATTGTATTTTGGCAATGAGTCAACCAATCATTTAACGTACTGGTCAACTACACCAGTGATTTGGTCTCCGCATTTGCGTGTAAATCATTTTAGCTGAAACGAGCGAGTCTATTCATTCAACGTCAACGGTATGTATACCGTTTGCTGCAGTTGCGGCTGCAAATTCTGTGAATATACTACTGATGCGGCAAAATGAATTGATCAATGGAATTTATGTGCGGGACATGCATGGTAATATAGTGGGTAAAAGTGGTTTAGCCGCGACCAAGAGAAGAACACAAATTTGCTTTGGATTGTGATGGCTACCCCAGATATGCTTGCCCTACCCGTTATAATAGTACGCATAGAAAACAAACTATGGTTCGCTCGCTTATCGATGCTTTTTGCACCGTTCCAGGTAATGATGGTGGGTTATTTCCTTACCGTGATGGTACCGGCAGCATGTTCAAGTTATACGTAGAAATGTACGCTCAATACAAAGGTAATTTTTGCGAGAGCGTTAAGATATTATTATTTGTTTTTTTTTTGTAACTATTGCCAAAGGCTTTATTCTTGAATCTTTCTTTATACGAAACTAACAAGAAGTGTGAAATTCTTAAAAACTATATTTTATTTTAAATTAAGCCTTAACCTATGTTAATACTTAATATCATTATGCATTATTATTATTAAATTATTATTATTTACTTAATTTTAGTGTGTTAGCTCATCATGCACGTAATTATTAGATTATATTTCTCAGTTAATTAAATCTAGAGGATCTGCCATGCGCAGCCGTCTGTATTTCGGTTGCCTTGGTAGTTCTCTAGCTAATTCGTTAGGGTGTGATTCCAGTTTCAGTTGGTACTTTAGACTGCATGATTTAATTGTATCTTAACAGTTTTGATTCCTAAATCTCTATGGATGTTGCTGTTTCGAATATACCAAAGGGCATTTGTAATGCTACGAAGTATCTTTGCTTGCGTTTTTTGTACAATATCTATATTTGATGCACTAGTTGAGCCCCATAGTTGGATACCATATGTCCATATGGGGATTAGGATCGCTTTGTATAGTAGAACCTTGCAGTCTAGAGAGAGTTTCGATTTTCTACCGATTATCCAGTACATTTTAGAAAATTTTATTTTTAATTGATTGCGTTTTGTTTCAATGTGCTTTTTCCTTGTCAATGTTCTATCGAGATGAAGGCCGAGATATTTGACGTTTGTTTGTTGAGGAATTGTGATATTGTTTAATTTTACTCCTGGACATGTACGTTTATTCAATGTGAATGTTACATGTGTTGATTTACATTCATTCAAGATTAAGATATTATGAAAGTTGTTTCGTTATAAGAAATTTTCAACAATTTTAATTTTTATTGAAAACAAATTGATTTAATAATTTAAAACTTTATGATACTTGTTTTAAGTTAAAACACTAATTTCCTTCTTCTAATGTCTAAACAGAATATTTTTTAAGTGCGTTCTAAAAAATATGGCCGGCATTCAACCAATCAGAGTGATTATTATTTATGTTTACCGGACAAGTGGTGCAGTGGTTAAAGCTTCGGCACTTGGACCGGGAGGTACTGGGTTCGAATCCCATCAGAGGCTGGATGCAAAGCGAATTTTCGTCATCGATTACGATCGGTAATGTTAATAAACACAACTAAGACCCTCTGTTGGAGTGCAGAATTCAGCGCCGACCCACCGTCCATGTCAGTTTACAGGTTGACATGGAGCTTGCAATGTGCAGGTGGTATACTGTAATTGTGTGAATGGGTGGTCTGTGCGTGAATGAAAGGGGGGTATTAATTGACCTTCAATGGACATTAAATCCACTGGACAATTAATACTTCCTTTTTTATAAAAAAAAAAAAAAAAAAAACAAAAAAAAATAAAAAAAAAAAAAAATGTCTGTCAGATAAAATTTATACATGAATCACCGCCTTAAGAGTTGCTTCCAGAATTTTCTAAAAAATATTAATAGTGAAGCGTATAGCGTGGTTGGTTTTTCTTTGTAATTCTTAATTTTGCTTGCATTATTTGGATTTTTTATTCTCACTGTAGCCTAAAAATCTCTTGTAAATTAGTTTTATTTATGTTGTTATTAAAAGATTTGTTTTGAAAACGTCACATATACAAACGAAAATAATACACAAATACAACTAACTGTACGTTCTCATCTGAGCTTGCTTTGCAATTAATTGCAATCGATTTTAAATTTCTCATTTTTATAGTACACATTCAAAAAAATTCCGTATCGGTATATAAATTTGCAATATAGATTTGTATATAGATTTGCAATCGAAAGTAGTCGGGCATACATTTTTCCTTTGTTGCATTTGCTCAAAAACTGGAAAATTTCCCTTATTTTATATAAGGAAATTTTCAAACCCTGCATAAAACAGCAAAATTGAGAGCCATTTTTTTTGTTTTGCAATAAACAAAGCAACTTGTTTTGTTTGTTTTGACAGCAAACATTATTTTATAAATAATGTCAAAATGTTGTGCTAATAATTGCCGTAGGATGATTTTAATATGAAACATCTCTATTTTTCAAATATTATCTTATATTTAATATAGACAATTCTTTTAATTGGTTTAAATTGTGGCTCCCAGAATCTTATGAATATTTTTAATAGCGAAGCTTATCGCGTCATCGCTTTTCCTTTTTAGATTTTAGTTTTGCTGCTGTTATTTATAAATGGTAATGGCCACCATTGTTTTTCTGTATTGTAAAAACTTCAAGATCAGAAAATGAAGAAGGATACAACAACAAAATAATTTTAAGTTTTTCATAATTTAATTTTTGGGTAGGATGAAACTTCACCAAAAAAATATTAAAAAACTTTTGAACCATCAGCGAAGAATTTTTTTAAATATCCCCTATCATCCTACTTCGTTTGATTCTACACTTTTGGCACCATGCGTAAATATCCCGAATTAACTTTCCTTTCAAATTCAAGTGAGTTAGATTCAGTTGTTCTATTTATTTGTCTACTCCTTATAAAGGCTGCTCCATAATGTACACTCTGGTTAAAGTTGTTTAAGTTTATAATGATCGTTTTGCTCAATGTGATTTAGACATCGCGGTCTATTTGGGCGCTGAGACATTCAAAAGTATTTCCAACGATAAATTTCAGTATAGTTTCCGGATCCAATCAGAAAAAATATTATACATCGAATATTGCATGCAAATCTTTTAATCCTAAATCGATCCTAAAATAATTATTACACTATTGAGTTTGGATGCAATATTTGGGGTGGCAATATGGTGGTGCAATACTTGGGTGCAAAGCATTGCAAAATATTTTCAATGATAAAATAAAGTGCAATATATATAGGCAAGAGTTCCAATAAAGATGAATATTTTGCAACAAATATTGCTTGTAAATACATCTCATAGGGTAAAATAACTTTAAGAGAGCAGTTAACTACAATAACTAAGTTCAAACGGAAAACTTAATTTGGCAAAAATCAATTTCCTTTTACGAGTTTAAATACACTCGTGGGCAAATTAAACACATATTTTTTTATTTGTAATAAAATCCCGCTGGTCAATTTTTATACTACTTGTGTCAAATGATAACACATTTATATTTTTATCAGAAACCACCTGGAATAAAGTCTACTGCAAGTCAATCATAATAATTTTTCAAAAATGCTTAATCAAGAGTGCATGTTGTTTGAAATTTAACGCAACGATCGGCTTTTGTACCATTGCATATCAATTATTTGTAAATGCAGTACCACTAGTTCTTGTAAATGTGTTCTAAAGTTAACACCTAATATAAGATTCATTGTAATATGGCACGCTTTCTTGAGCTGGAGGCGGTTAAAGTCGTCACATTGTATCATGAAGGTTATACTCATGCACAAATCGCACGAAAAGTAGGAATGAACTAGTCTTCGGTTTCACAAATACTTAGAAAGCCCGGAAGGGGACGTGAAAGGTGCACCACCGAGCATGACAACTGATTTTTAAAAATTAATTCGTTACGAAATCGAAAGCGTGCTGCTACTCAAATGAAAAATGAGTTACTTAGTGCTAATCAAGTGGATATTAGTGGCAGAACAATTAGACGAAGATTAAAAAAAGTGAACTTAACTCCAATACGACCTGTAAAAGTTTCAAGGCTTTTTCCTTGTCATAAATTCAGCCGTTAAGAATTTGGTCATGCTTATGCTAAATGGGGAACTGATCAATGGGACATTGTTCTCTTTTCAGATGAGACCAGAATCCAATTATGGAAACCAGATGAACGTAATCTTATATACAGAAGAGTTGGAGAACGCTACGCACCGTATAACATAGTGCAAAATGTTTTGCCATATGTGAGCTTTATAGGTTAT
This sequence comes from Nephrotoma appendiculata, assembly GCA_947310385.1. Taxonomy (NCBI): domain Eukaryota; kingdom Metazoa; phylum Arthropoda; class Insecta; order Diptera; family Tipulidae; genus Nephrotoma; species Nephrotoma appendiculata. The sequence goes on from OX371223.1 coordinate 194,131,895, forward strand.
GTTAGTCTTTTGTTAACGCTCCAGTACACGTAGCTGCAAGGTACATCAATATCTCCAAGAAATCGGCGTTCGTGATTTAATTGGACTATAATGAGCCCGGATCTAAATTCGATCGAACATATATGGGACATTCTAAAACGCCGTATTCGAGCTAGAAATCCCGCACCAGATTCACTAGCAGAGCTGAATGTTGCAGCGCAAGAAGAGTGGAATCTCATTCCGTAAGAAATAATACAAATTCAAATTTTTGTGTTCAATTTTTTAGAACTAACAGGGGTAAAAATAATTTCGTCGAGCGTATGGTCTTATTGAATACAACAAATTACCCATTCAATTGAAAAATTGTAATAAATACAGTAGTTTTAAAGTAACTTTAAAAGAATATGTTTTAACAATGCAACTTGATTGAAAAAATTGAAAATGAATTTTGTGATTCAAGTTTTTATAATTTTGTTGATTTGTTGTTGAAGTGCAGTTTAGCCATGAAAACTTTTTGTAGATATCTGTTGATTATTATTTAATATTGAGGGGTTTGAGAGAAAAACTATATGAAATATTTGTAAATAATTTTATTGTATTTTTATGTTAGTGATTAATTATTTTAAATTACTTGTATATATGTTTTTAAAAATTATGAATTTAAATTATTGGATCAAACAGTATAACTAGGATCCCAACAATTATGTAAATATAATATAATAAAGCAAAAAAATAAACAAAGCATTCTACTTAGTATGCCGAGAAGAGTGCAAGCTGTAATAAGGTCAGGAGAAGGGGGGGGGGGGGCGGGCGGGGGGTAATACTCATTACTAAATTAATCAAACTAACTTATAATAAAGCGAATTTTAATGTTTATAAACTGCTTTTGAAAATTTTAAAAAAATAGTTTGGCAACATTTTGCAATGATAAATTACCGCTATAATTCCATAACGCCGCATTTGTGCCTCTTTTGTGAATAATATAAATTTTCGATCAGTTGATACAACTTCCACTGAAATTGGCCAGCGGGATTTTTTTTTATTACAAAAAAAAATATGCTTTTATTTTGTTCACGAGTGTATCTTTAAGTAAAATAAAAGTGTTGTTGCAAAGTAAATGGTAACGAATTTTTGATCAGTTGCTCGAAAATGTTCATAACGCAACGTCAAACTTATAATATTAAAGGCAAGGCACACAAAACGTTTGGCTCTTTACCACACCTTACGCTACATTATTATAAAAATAAATTATTTTTCTCGTTTCCGTATGATCTAATACGAGTACATTTGTACGTTATAAAATGATACAATTTCGTATTATCAACACCAAAATATTGAATCAATTTTACAAAAAACATACGCAATTTGTTTCAACAATAAGAGTACCTATGTATGTAATTAGGTTAAATTCTTTAATATACATTGTGTACTACATCACTATTTATTATTCAAATAGGAGTATCTATTCAATTTGAAATAAAATTAGATTATACAACAATTCATCCTATTGGCAAGCGCACCAAATTTAATTTCCACTATTAATTATAACCAATTCGTTTTCATCAAAATAATTATCATTTGAATTACTATGTATCGTGATTTCGCTTTATTTACTTTCTGTACAATCTTGATTCATTTTATTACATTTTTTGGTTGTTTTTTTTATTAATAGGTAGGTTAAAAAGTTACAACATTTTAAACATGGAGATAAATAATGAAAAAATTCGATATCTTTTACAATTTTATTACGACAAAGGTAAAACCGCGGCTCAGGCATTCGAAAAAAAATTTGTGCTGTTTTCTCCATAAACGCTTAGGTGCTTTATCAAAATCAGCAGCAAAGAAATGGTTCGCGCGCTTTCATTCTGGAATTATGGATGTCAAAGATGCTCTGGTCGACCAATCACTGGAAAAGTCGATGAAATCATGCAGAAAATTGAAGAAGACCGGAATATAAGCAGCCATGCAATTGATAAAGAACTAAATATTGATCACAAAACAGTTTTAAACCAGTTGAAAATGGCTTGATACAAAAAATGCTTGACGTTTGGGTACCCCATGAATTAACAGTTAACAATTTAATGGACCGGATTTCTATTTGCCATTTTTAAAGCGAATGATTACTGGTGATGAAAGGTGGATAAGATACAACAACGTTGTGCGAAAAAGATCAAGGACGAAGGAGATGAAGCTTTCCAAACGGTATCAAAGCCAGGATTGACGCCAAGAAAGGTAATGCTGTGTGTTTGGTGGGATTGGAAAGGAATCGTTCATTATGAGGTGCTGCCACAGGGCCAAACGATTGATTCTAATCTTAGTTAAAACGTCCATAATTGATCAGCAGAAAGGGCGTTGTGTTCCATTATGATAACGCTAGACCACACACACACATCATTGATGACTCGGCAGAAACTGAGAGAGCTTGGCTGGAAAGTTTTGATAGCACATAATAATGGCACATATTTAGTTTAATAAAGTTCATTTGAAATAAGAATATTCTTTGTTTCAATGTCACCCAAAAAGGCCACGAACTTTTGCCCTAACGGTTTATTATAATTTTTTTTCTTTTTATTTTTAATAATTTGTTTAACATTAAGTTTGTGCGTCATTACCTCAGGAAATTATTTATTATAAGACATGTGATATAATAAAACTGTATAAATTTACAAGAAAATGTTATAAAAAATAAAATTAAATAAAGTGTATGTATTATACTATCTGGGTATTTGTCAATATGAAAATAAAAAACGAAACAAAATGTCACGCGACACATACACAAATTCGTATTTTATACAGTTGTGATACGTCTTAAAAGATGTAAATAAGAAAATAAAAAAAAACGAAACAAATATTCGTTTATACCCTCAATTTTAAACTATATTTACATAAATTAATTCTCCAAAATTTATTTCTAATATGCCTTATACAGACTTGATTTATTTTTTTGATGCTTTATGTATGATAAATAAGGCATAATAAACAATTGAGGATCTTAGTAAAAATAAATTCTAAAGGAGTTCAACTCACTGGTTTCAAACCCAAATATGGAATATGGCTTCAATCTAAAAATAGTCCTTAGCCTTAAATCAAAGGTATTATAATCCTTAAATAAAAGGTTTATAAAAGATTAATAAACCTTAAATAAATGGTTTAAAAATAGAGCGAACCCATCACTTCCACGAAGGCCAGAAGAAATGGAGCAAACTTTACCAATAGCAGCTAAGTGGTAATGAAAGATAGAAACCGTAACCCTCTTCCGGTTAGCCGATCTCGTTTATATGTGTCCAAATTTGACATTACCATGCTTTCAAGCCATAGTCGTCAGTTGCTCTTTAAAATAATTTAAAAAAAAAACAATAAATAACAGAAAAAGACAAAATATTCAATCAAGGTTTCAAAAAAAAAACTTTTTTTCTTGACAAAATCAAGGTTTCAAAAAAACCTACAGAGAAAAATAAGCATTTGAATAAAAAAATAGCTATTTGTAGAGAGGATACAGACCAACGGCACCACTTCAAAAACACTCCTTCGAATTTCTCAAGATTGTTAGTTTTCATCAGAACGAAATGGAACGTATAATCCCCATCACTATGCCTGAATGAATATAACAAAAAAAGTAATAGACCTAAACTCACCATTATTATCATTATGAGTTTAGACTTGCCTTGCAAAAAATCACATGCGCCTTCGAAAATAACAAAAGGGTATTGCTAATAATATGGTGAAAAAACTAGTCCTAATTACCTAACTAATAAAAATACTAGCCGGAAGATATTCCAGAACCCAGCTCAAGGTAAAATTATTCTTAATACGTGCATCAATTAAACATTTTAGACAGGATTTGTCTTCAGATAAAATAGAACAAATTAACGACAAACAATAAACAGTCTAGTTATATCAAGTTTCCATTATTTTCAATTTTTATAAGATATTGAAAATGATTGCTGCAGAAAGTTCAATATTAAAAATTTATGATTTAACTATTTCCTAAACAAATTAAGAAAAACCTATTTAAATTCATATCACTTAATTAATATAAATTGTTGAGCCCAGAAGCTACTGCCCAGTGTAATAGTTTTGAAAATTAACCGTTTGCCAAATTACGCCATATGGATTCTTTTCCGTGAACATGGATTCCGGTTGACTGGAACTTTTTAGTGGGATTGAATTTTGTGATTTATCTCGTCATTTCCCCTTACGTAGTAAAATAAAGTATAGTAATGATGGAAAATGTAGGCCTCGAGATTTTTCAGATTTATTTGCTGCGTTTTTTTTTTAAAAAAGGTGTTCGAGACCGCGATAAAATATAGTGAAAATACAGGGAAATTTAGAAAAAAGAAAATTAGAACAACTTTAACTAGCTTCATTCATTTTGATTTGACATTAAATAGAGTAAAAGTGGAAAGAATCCATATTTTTATTGTTGTCCGTGGGTTTTATCACAAACTCAATAATTAACACTATTTGTGTATATTGAAAATTTTTAAAAAACTTGAATTTTTATTGAATTTTTAAAATTCACAATAAATAAAAATAAAAAAACAAATAAACTTTTTGGGTTTTTTAGAAAATATTTTTTTATAGTAAATAAAAAAGTTTCTTTTAGTGATAATTTTTTTATTTTTTTTTTGTTTTTTTTTTTTGTATGTTTTATTTTTTGAGACCGGTTTTGGAACTATCTTCCTTCTTCAGTCTATGTTTTACTACTCATGGAGAGAGAGAGAGTAGTAAAACATAGACTGAAGAAGGAAGATAGTTCCAAAACCGGTCTCAAAAAATAAAATATACAAAAAAAAAACAAATAAAAATTATCACTAAGTGATTTTTATTTACTATATAAAAAAAAATTTCTAAAAACCCAAAAAGTTTGGGTTTTGTTTTTTATTTTTAATTATTGTGAATTTTAAAAATTCAAGTTTTTTAAAAAATTTCAATATCCATAAATTGTGTTAATTATTGACATTAAATTTCTGATTTTGTAAACAAATAGATTTTGTTTGTAAATAAATAAAAAAAAATTAGATAAAACCATTTTAAAATGATTTTCGAGGGTAAAAAAACACTAGCATAGAAGAACATAAAATAATAATTTGATTATTTTTTTATTATTTCGTAGATCTGTTCTTAAGTGACGATGACGAAGCTACATTTCATTTTCAACCAAAATTTTTTAGGTGAAGCAGCACTAATCCAAACAAAAATGAAATAAAAAAAATGCAAGGCAATTTTTTACATGTAGATTTTACTTTAAACTTGATTTTCAAGAGACCAGAGAGAGAGAGAGAGAGAGAGAGAGCAGTAATAAAACAATACAAAAAAAAAGTTGTGCCTAAATATAAAATAAGGTTTTAAAGTAGTATTGTAATAAAAAAAAATCCAGTATATTTTCCGCATGTGTTTTTTAATTTTATTTTATATTTTGAGTGTGTAGTGGTAAAACATAAAAAAAAAATTTGGGTGATATCATTTGTGATATATTACGTATTATTCTCCATTAATTATTATTATTATATGATAGATATGATTATTAACTAATCGACCTGGCACATACAACGTAACCGTCATTTTTTCAAATTTCTAGTTGTGAATGAAGTAAGAAACAATCAAAAAATTGTGTACTAAAAACATTTCCCTGTTTCGTCAGTTCAGGAATTATTAAGTATTTTGAAAAACTCTGTTGTGCTCTACATAAAATGAATAAATGTACAAAGTTGTTGAGAACAAGCATATTTAAATTTTATTCAATAATATAAAGCATGATATGGACTTATATAGTAAGAAGAGTATATAGTAAGTTCTGTAGGATTCGATACAGTGCATACGAAGCACAAATATTTTTATATAATTGTTAAAATATAATTGTTAAAATATTTTTATATAATTGTTAAAAAAAAAAATCGCAGCAATCATTCGCTATTTCGCCGAAGCCAAAATGGCGTTCTTTTACAAATTTCTGTGTATGCTTCGCATGTGTGTGTATGTGTGTGTGCCTGTGTGTGTGTGCGTGTGTGTGTGTGTGTGCGCGTATGTGCGTGTGCGTGCGTGCGTGCGTGCGTGTATGCGTGCGTGCGTGCGTGCGTGTATGCGTGCGTGTGTGTGTATGAGTGTGTGTGTTGGTGTGTTTGTGAATTTGTGATAGTGTGATAGCGCGCGCTATCTACAGCCAAGACGACTGATCGTGCTGGAACTTCATTGTTAGCTGTTCCTATAAAATGGGAGATCCCAGTGATTTTTGGCAGAAATCGGTGTACCGGAAGTGGCAGCTTCCATAGGAGGTTTTCGCATTTTGGAAATATTTTCAAAAGTATTTACGAACGACTAAGAAGCATAAGATTCTAAATTAATCTTGCAACATTCCTGGTCCAGATGAGTTTCAAAAATTTAAGTGGAAATGACAATTTCTGATAAAGAAAAAACCGTTTTACAACATAAACCCAGCCCCTTTGCAGCCAAGATGGTTTGACTGGTCGTGATGAAATTTCTTACTTAAGCTTTCTCCATAAATTAGCAGACCCCTCTGGTTTATGATCGAAATCAACTACCAGAAGGGGCAGCTTCCATCGAGCTTTTCCTAAATATTTTCAAAAGTATTTTATTTGCGAGAAAAGCGAATATGAATTAAAAGGTTAAAAATAATTTTGCGACAATACTGGTCCAGATCAGCTTTTCAAAATTTAAGCGGAAATGCCGATTTTTGAAAAAATTCAAAGATTCAATTTCAAAAGTATACAGCACAGCCGGATTGATTGATCGCAGTGATTTTTGTCCGAAAACGGCTCACCGGAAGTGACAGCTTCCATTGCAGCTTTTTCAGTTTTTGCAAATATTTTGAAAAGTATAGAACATTTACGAAGAAACGGTTAAAAACAAAAATATTGTGAACTATATCTCAAAAAAAAATGTTCAATTCATTTTCTAAATTTGACCGGGAATGACGAGTGACAATTTGATAAAAAAAACTTTATTTCACTACAAATCGGCTCCTCTACTTAAATTTTTAGATCCTTACAAAATTTAGTGGACAATTGTGTACCGGAAGTGGCAACATTTTTGATTATATAATATAGTTTTTACCAAAAGCCCGGTATGTTTCGAACATGGTACCGCCTGATTCAAACGCCAACACTTGTCGTGTCGCCAAGAAATTGTAGGTGAGAATATGTGACATTATCACTCACAGCGAGAATCTTATTAGCACAATTGTAAAACAGTGACTCCGAGCTACTCGATGACGTGTAGGTGAAATTCATAATAGGGGTATTACTTAGCTAATGATGTGGTAGATCATGACAATATCACTGACTGCGTAACATCCGCTTATAGCCGAGACATTATGTTGATGTTTTCGTTTCGTTATTTCTAAATGTGAAAACAACAACTCAGAATAAAAAAAAAATCATTTATGTAGTAAATAGAGGCTAACTACCTATAATTTAGTTAAAAACATTAGTTAGATTTATAAGCAATATATCGTAACTGCATCTCTTTTATAGAGAAACTTAATACTAAATTAATTACTATCAATTAAAATTCTGTCTGAATCACTCGATTTAAGTTATTTGTTAAATTAATCACTTACATTTTTAAAGGTAATATTTCACTATGTTTTCAATAATATAACAATTGTTTTTTAATGGAAATAAAACGCGAAAATTTTTGATTTAAAGTTTATTGAAACTAAATATATTTTGTCCTGTGTCAATTACATTTTTTATAACACATGTTTAATTTAAGATTCTTATATTTTACTAATTTTAAATCTTAATTATTTTCCAGAAAGTAATAAAATAATTTAGAGTTTTAGAAATTCAAGACAAAATTTTAAACAAAATCTATATAATTAATATGCGAGGGAGCATCTAGATGTGTATGGCATATGGGAACAATTCCAATTATAATAGATGTCTTTGTTAATTTTATATCAGTCTTACTAAAATCTATTTACATACAATTATAATCTAACACCAGATAAATTATTTAACAATATATGTATTTATACAAGAAAGCTTTAAAATCCCAATCCCAATATTTCAATAAATTAAGTTATGTTTTAGAAAACAGAGTAATTGAATACTAAATTTTAAAATAATCTAATGACTGACCTTTTTCTTGGGTTGCGGTTTTAATTCTTCTAATCCATTTATAATGATATCCTCATTACTTATTGTTGATGTTTGTGATCCGTTTGAAATTTTCCGTTCGGGAGTTGGAAGCTCATCAAATAAATTATCATAAGAATTACCAATTGATTCACAACAATAATTTAAATTACTACATGATGATGATGCACTTACGTCGGAATACGCATCATCATACGAACAGCGTCTATAATTATTTTTATTTCTTAAATATTCTATTTCTTCAAGTGTTATTCCGTACATCACATCATCAGAATAATCTGAGACAACCACGGATGGAGTTCTTACATATTTAATTTGTACTCTGGGTAGACTAATTTCTTTTTCATCACAATTTGTATTGAAACTATTTGCATCCTTAAGTTTCATTGTTAAATCGTTATTTGGAATTGGAATAACTTGTTCTTCTAGTATCATTTGACTGCGTATTGATGGACAAAACGGATCAATTGGTTCCGGAGTTATTGAATTATTAAGGCTATTATTACTATCGCTAGTTGGAAATCGTTTAGTTGGTGACTCGCAAATCGATAAAGATGTTGGTTCGGCCAATGGCAGTAAAGCTGGTCGCAATGGTAGATCAGACACTGTTAGTGTGACTCGTCTGTTATTGTTATTACTAGTTAAACCATTTGTGGATAAGTCTTTATAACTTCCATCTCGTTCATCGATATAATTGTTAAAAAATTTTAAATTATTTTTATTTGCATTAACATTCACATCTAAACAGGCATCAGGCGATAATGATTTCTTAGCACTCATTTCAATTAATTTTTCAAAATTTTGAATTTTTGTATCAAGAGCGATTTTATTCGTTTCATGTATAAATCCGTCTTCTTCTGCTTGATTTTTGTTTGTATTGAATTCATAATCAAGATTTTGATTTTCTTCCTCAGAAAATAATGGTGTTTTCTTTTGATTTGAATCTGCGACCGCCAATAGGTGTTCACTATTGGAATTGGATGTAGCTGATACGTAGCTTCGATAGAATAAACTGAAAATAATTTTTTAAAAATTCGATGCGTTAGTATAATTTTAAAATTTATAATAAATAAAATAAATAAATGTATAGGGAGTTTCGTAAAGGGAGAAACTACTGCAGTAGCTACATGCCAGAGGTAATATTAGAATTTAAGAGTGTTATTTCAAAATAGACCTATTACATTTTTGACACATTTAAAAATCCTTTAGCCATTCTTTTACAAAGAGAAAATATATTTCTATTTTGAGAGAGTGAGAGTTCTTATATGTATTTTGTGGCTCCCCGAATTAAAAAAGTCTGACATTCAGGGAGCCGTATTTTGTAAATATTTGTCTTGTATTACTGACTAAATTTAGCTGATGTTATTTCATACCATTTATTAATAGATGACATACAATAAAGCTTTGGTATACAAAGGTTTTGTGCTAAAACTTAACTTTAAATTCCAAATTAAATTAGGGTTCGATCAATAAAATTGAAAATTAAAAATTATTTTAAAAAGCTGTAATATAAACGTCGACGCCGACTGCATATGTTTGGGTCGAAGCTTTTATTATGATTAAGTGAACAGCGCATTGATTTACATTTTGGGTTGACAATATTTCAACAAGCACGGTTCACTTAATAATAATAAAAAAAATTTGGTACAAATGTAGTAAATTATTAATTTTCCGAATAACTCAAGGATTTAGTTTTAATTTATTTGTAGCTAACTAAATAAATGGCCACAAAGCGTTACGTGTAGTCAGCTTATACGAATGGTAAAAATAAAAAATTTCTTATTTGTAAAACTGTTTAAACATCTATATTATAGCTACTGCCTTGTCTTATAACATTTTACACCATTTGAATAAAACTATCAAAAAATAGCAATGTTATCAACACAATATTGTTTTTTTAAGCTGCCAATGAAAAAGTTTCTGTTTAATTGTCTTCCTATACAAATTAGTACCTATAAATTAGTACGTATTTAACCCGTTATAGCAAGGGTCAGCCACATAGTAATGCAACGTCCTTATAAACTAGTTTATTGCGCACAAAATTTCTATATGCTAAAGAATTTTTAAAGTAATTAAACCGTAATCGAAACATTATAATAATCATTTTAATTGATAAATGAAAACTCTTTTATGTAGCAGTATACTTTACGAAACACACCATATACACGATACAAAGATGACTTAATTCTAACCTATGTTTCTCTGCTTTAAGTTTTAATACATCACGTAAATCTTCGCATTTGGCTTCATTCATTTTTTAACCAAAATTAAGTCTACTATTTTTGTGTTTTGAAGTTTTGTTCCTATTATTTTTCGCCCTAGAAAACTAAGAATTATTTAAAAAAAATTAGATATAACAAACAATGATTTTAGAAATTATAAAAGTATAACAATAAACAACACCTATAGTTAACAGTAATACGATCAACATATTTAAACATTTTACAAGAAACAGCAAACGATTAATTTTGAAACCACAAAATTGAAAAATTTATCAAAATATTCGTGTAAAATTAACAAAGCGTAATCAGAAATATATTAGAGCGTTTCAAGTAATGAACTTGGGCACATTTTTTAACTTTGTTTCTAAATGTCACTGAATCAATATTTCTACAAATCCGTTGTAAAGTAGACAAACTACGAGTAATACAATGCTTTTGTTATCTTGAGTAAATAATATTCATATCAAACATTATAAAACATTCAAATAACACAAGTGGTGTAAGGTGAGACGAAATTTATTCGTATAAATAAAGAGTGTTTGTCAAGATAACTGTTACAACCAGACTGCAAAGTGATATACATTCCTTGTATATATTAAATTGAAACCTCGAATAAAGATGGCTATTGTAAATATTTGTGTTACAAATCAAGCGTAAAGTGTTGCAATACGTCTACTGGTACTTCGGTTTTGCAAAACAAATTTATGTAGATAAGAAAAAATTGTTTATCATTTATAAGAAAAAAAACATTTTAAAAATATATTATTTGATAACCATCCATCCAGTTTTACTAAGGGGCAATACAGGGTTTCAAAGCACAATTTATTCGCCCCACTGAATTACGACCGAATTATCAGATTTATGTTTTATGGATTAGCTCTTTTATTCAGTACTTTCTATAAATTCGATATAATACATATTTATATTAACCTTAAAAAATTCGGTTAAAAAAATAACTGAATAAATATTACTCCAGAAATTTAGATGTGAAAGAACTTGTATATCGTCGCATAAAAATAAGAGTATTACAAAATAAAATGTATTACTTTTAAATTATGACGAATTCGAAATCTACACAATCGACTTCATATAATATGATAAATTGTTTAGGTTTGTTAAAAACCTCCCTTAACCTCAAAAATTAGATGTTATACTGTAATTTTGAAATCAAATTAAAAAATTTCCAATTAAATCTAAAACAAAATAATTTGAACTAGTTTTGGTTGAACTTCTTTTTATAATATTCTAAAGCACATCGTCATACAAATGGTCAGCTACTTTTTCTGTGTTCATTATTACAAAATGATATGTTAGGTTTTTTTTAATTATTTTTATCTTTTAAACCGCACAAGTGGTGCAGTGGTTAAAGCTTCGGCACTTGGACCGGCAGGTACTGGGTTCGAATCCCATCAGAGGCTAGATGCAAATCAAATTTTCATCATCGATTACAATCGGTGATGTTAATAAACACAACTTAGACCTTCTGATGGAGTGCAGAATTCAGCGCCGACCCACCGTCCATTCCAATGTACAGGTTGACATAGTGCTTGCAATGTGCAGGTGGTATACTGTAGTTGTGTGAGTAGGTGAATAGGTGAGTGGGTTAATAATGTGGCGTGAATGCGTGGTATCACAATGAGCCAAAAATGGCCTAAGCCTCAACCACTGAAACCTAACCTGTCTGTTAAACGTATTGTGCATATCCACACTAGGGGAAGTTATATCCGGTAACTTCTTCGTTTGTTTCTCCTTTACCCATAAAATTAAAAATTTGCGGCCTCAAAAAACCGCTTTTATAGGTAAATGGGAAAGAAACGACAAAGTTACCGGATATAAGTTATCCTAGTAAAGCACATTTAGTAATACCAGAGACAACCCAAAAGAGATATTTCATCCTTTGTAAACGTGAAAATTTAAATTGCGTATCCATTTTCTGTAAACAGCCGCATACAATCAAATATATTTTTTTTTTCGTATACGTATACGCAGTTTAACGAAAAATCACAGATCAACAATGACATTGGAATTATCAGAAATAAATTTTGTTTTAATTTTTTAGTTCAAATGAAAAATCTCTTTTGATTGTCTGTGGTAATACTTTATTGCGGACTAAACCAAATGTTTTCGTGTAATAAAGTATTAAGTAATTTTAATAATTGGGATAAGTATAGACCACATTTAAATTTTCATTAGAATACTATTACATTTTCTAAAATTGAAATTTTCTTAAATAAAAACAGTAAGTAAAATCCATTAGCCATACTGAGCATAGAAAATAACTATTTTACAATAAATTTTAATTCATAAACTGTTCAAATAATTTAATTTAACAAAAATACAACTAATTTAGCGTTGAAAACATGATCACATCACTTCTCCTGAAAAATAACGATTTGCAAATGTAATAAATAACTTTTATTTGGATGCGACGATATACATATACATTATATATATATATATATATATATATATATATATATATATATATATATATATATATATATATATATATATATTATTCTTAGTCGAACTCACTAAGAATGGAATGAATTTCTTCAATGGAAAACATATGGATTTTAGATCTCAAAACTTACTGTTGTTATGTAATGCGCATAAAGATTGACGTCAATTGGAGATTATTACAAAAAATTTGTACCAAAACAAATGTTTGTCGCGCAAGTCGATTCTACAAATTTACAGTACACATACTATAAATGAATACTCGAATACATTTATTTGTTTAGCAGGAAGCAAATTTGAAAATGCACGCAACAACTCGTACTTTATAACTGTATATTGAAGTTAGGGCTGGAAGGACTAGGATGCCTATAATTCCATCACCACAGGGCGTACTAAACATATGTAACAAGTGGTAGTTTACGATCCTTTTTAATGATACCATCAAATCAAGTAACGATTTATCAATTATCGTAGTTTACGATCCTTTTTAATGATACCTTCAAATCAAGTAACGATTTATCAATTATCGAGTTTGAAGAGGAAGTCAGTAACATCTCGAAAAATGCACAAATGTTACCATAATATTTATATTAGCTTTTGAATGAGCAATAATGCACATAAATACACTACACTAACATGGATATGTTGGTATAGTGTATTTATGTACATTATTGCTCATTGTCTCTGTTGTCTCTGAGAGGCAGTTTGCACTTAAATGTGTGGACGAGGAGCATATGATCGCTTCCATGTTTGCACCTCTGTGAGGATCACAGAGGTGCAAACATGGAAGCGATCATAAGCTCCTCGTCCACATATTTATGTGCAAACTGTCTCTCAGAGACAACAGACAAGCACAGAAGACGTTTAGGCTTTAAAAGATAAAGTATCACTGTAAAGTTACTAACTATCTACAAAGGAACAGTAAGAACAAAGAACCTCCAGCTAACATCTAGGATGCATATGAAGTTTGTAATAAATATTTCCTAAAATAAAAAATAAAAATTAGGGTAAACTTATCGTATTCACACAATGGTTTGGTTCCATTTTATTTAAGTTTGCACTGAGCTTGTCCTAAGCCAGCAATTACAATGTAAATTGTTTATATATATTTTGGAAATCAGTGTACCTAGAATACTACAGGCCACGTTATGTCATCAAATTTATGTCTACAGTTTATTCTTTGAACTGTAGATAGTCAAGGTATATAGAATACAAGGTATGATCTTCCCGTGTTTTATTTTCATTCGCTTTGCGCATATACGTCACGTGTATTGTAAAATTTATATTTAACTACTGAGTTTGTCAAACAATAGATTACGAATAAAATAAAATGCAATACGCCACCATACACGTGACGTAAAATTTAAAAATGACATAGCATGTCAATATGCGCAATATTTTACCATGTATTCTATATACCTTGGTAGATAGTAGTCATATTCATAAAAAGAATAAATGAAAATAAACAAAAAAAAAATTATACGAGCGCAAAAAGTAAGGTTATGTCTTCTCGTAAATTACATGAAATGTGTACACATTTTATATGTATTTACATATTTAACACAATTTAGAATGCATAATTTAATAAAAAATTTATAAATTAATCAGTACGAATAGCGTTTTATTAAATTTTTAAATATATCATTAATATTTTTCTTATTGTTTGTTTACAATTTTTTTATCAATATTACAGTTTAAACACAAAAAAAATAAAACAATCTTTTTAATTTTTGTGCTGCCTATAATCAATGCCTTCTAAACTACTGGCCGCTGACACCAAATGATGACGACACGCTAAGTCGACGTTGTTATTGCTTTCTCTCGTTGCTTTGTTAGTGTAAATATCTTAAAATTATTATTGCGCAGTCTCGGTTTAGACTTAAATTGACGTCATGTGCGAAAAATGAGAGTAGTAAAAGGCCAGTAGTATAGAAGGCATTGCTATAATAGACAAAGAAAGAACTGACAGAATAAATTAACGTCATATAGCAAAATTTTTAAAGCAGTGTGGCCTAACGTAAAAAAAGTTATCCCAGACTTTCATCCCATAAAAATCAAATATACGCTTGAGGCAATACTACCTAAACTATCATGATATTATGTTATATATATTATTCTATCACGACATAACAAAAGAAGTCTAAAATAAACCGAAATATTTGAATAAAATAAAGTTTGTTGGACTAAGTGACGTAATTAAATAAACCTTTTTCAAAAAAAAAAAAGAAATTTGCTCAATTGAAGGCCAAACCAAACAAATATGTGATTAAAAACCATAGTATGTAATGGCGTTTTTGAAAAAAAAATTCGGCGTTTTTGATAAAATGTTTGATAAATTTATTTTCGAAAAAAGTTTCATAGAACTTCTATGCGTCCAAGCTGCGCAATTGAATTTTAAATTCTCAAAATCATTAAATTACTTAATATTTTAATACTCAATCGCTTCCACAGCCCGTTCTATAAAAGTGTCGGATTAGGACGAGTGTTTTTTAGATGCGGCACACTAACATCTGTATACAGGATAAGTTTCATGGAACTTCTATGCATCCAAGCTGCGCAATTAAATTTTAAATTCTTAAAATTATTAAATTACTCAATATTTTAATACTCAATCGCTTCCACAGCCCATTCTATAAAAGTGTCGGATTAGGACGAGAGTTTTTTAGATGCGGCACATTAACATCTTCATACAGGATAAGTTTCATGGAACTTCTATGCATCCAAGCTGCGCAATTAAATTTTAAATTCTCAAAATTATTAAGTTACTCAATATTTTAATACTCAATCGCTTCCACAGCCCGTTCTATAAAAGTGTCGGATTAGGATGAGTGTTTTTTAGATGCGGCACACTAACAACTTCATACAGAATAAGTTTCATGGAACTTCTATGCGTCCAAGCTGCACAATTAAATTTTAAATTCTCAAAATCATTAAATTACTCAATATTTTAATACTCAATCGCTTCCACAGCCCGTTCTATAAAAGTGTCGGATTAGGACGAGTATTTTTTAGATGCGGCACGTTAATATCTTCAGACAGAATTAGTTTCATGGAACTTCTATGCGTCCAAGCTGCGCAATTAAATTTTAAATTCTCAAAATTATTAAATTACTCAATATTTTAATACTCAATCGCTTTCACAGCCCGTTCTATAAAAGAGTCGGATTAGGACGAGTATTTTTTAGATGCGGCACATTAACATCTTCATACAGGATAAGTTTCATGGAACTTCTATGCATCCAAGCTGCGCAATTAAATTTTAAATTCTCAAAATTATTAAATTACTCAATATTTTAATACTCAATCGCTTCACAGCCCGTTCTATAAAAGTGTCGGATTAGGACGAGTGTTTTTTAGATGCGGCACACTAACAACTTCATACAGAATAAGTTTCATGGAACTTCTATGCGTCCAAGCTGCGCAATTAAAATTTAAATTCTCAAAATTATTAAATTACTCAATATTTTAATACTCAATCGCTTCCACAGCCCGTTCTATAAAAGTGTCGGATTAGGATGAGTGTTTTTTAGATGCGGCACACTAACATCTTCATACCGGATAAGTTTCATGGAACTTCTATGCGACCAAGCTGCGCAATTGAACTTTAAATTCTCAAAATCATTAAGTTACTCAATATTTTAATACTCGTTCGCTTCCACAGCAAGTAACAGTTTGACCAGGTTGCAGAAGCTCCTAGTAAATGACACATTTCCAATCCCACCAGACACAGAGTAATACTTTTCCTTATGAATTTTCATTTTTGTAACTGATGTTGATGGGTGGCCTGGATCAACCGATGGTTTTCTGCGTTTAGGATTACCGTATAAAATCCACTAGTCATCACCCGTAATGATTGTTTCTTTTGTCATTTGATGAACAAAATAGTTTCCTTCCTTCTGTATTTTCCCACCATTGCATGCAATCGAAGTGATATTGTTTGGTGAGTAACTACTAGCTCCTTAGTGATCTGCAAGCTCTTTCTGAGTTTGATACGGGTTTTTATCCAGTAAAACTTTAAGTTATTCATCTTCAAATTGTTTAACTGCACCTGGACGTGGATCGTCCTCAAGACCAAAATTGCCATCACAAAGTTTTACAAACTACTTTTTTACTGTTGACTCACAGAATGTTCACTCAAAGACGAGTTAATCAATTCCATAGCAAGCTTATCGATATCGAGAGATATAAATGATGCTGCATATATCCAAAATGGCGAATAATTTCAAAATTACTTAAGTATATTTTAATACCACCAACTTTAGAGCCGATCGTCTATTTGCACACGTAAGAGATTGGGTAGTCAAAATGATCTAGAATAGATAGCTAACGATTTTTGCAGCTTGGACGCATAGAAGTTTTATAAAACTTATTCTGTATGAAGAACATAGTGTGCTGCATCTAAATAACACTCGTCCTAATCCGACACTTTTATAGAACGGGCTGTGGAAGCGATTGAGTATTAAAATATTGAGTAACTTAATGATTTTGAGAATTTAAAATTTAATTGCGCAGCTTGGACGAATAGAAGTTCCATGAAACTTATCCTGTATGAAGTTGTTAGTGTGCCGCCTCGAAAAACACTCGTCCTAATCCGACACTTTTATAGAACGGGCTGTGGAAGCGATTGAGTATTAAAATATTGAGTAATTTATTGATTTTGAGAATTTAAAATGTAATTGCGCAGCTTGGACGCATAGAAGTTCCATGAAACTTATCCTGTATGAAGATGTTAGTGTGCCGCATCTAAAAAAGTCTCGTCCTAATCCGACACTTTTATAGAACGGGCTGTGGAAGCGATTGAGTATTAAAATATTGAGTAATTTAATGATTTTGAAACGTATCCTGTATGAAGATGTTAGTGTGCTGCATCTAAAAAACACTCGTCCTAATCCGACACTTTTATAGAACGGGCTGTGGGATCGATTTAGCAGTTAGTTTAGTTTTAGTTTTGTGAAACTTATCCTTTATGAACATGGTAATATGCCACATCTAAAAAGCATTCGTCTTAATCCGACACTTTTATAGATTGGGATGTTTAAGCAGATATGTAGAATTAGTTCGTTTTATTTAATAATTTTTTTATTAAATTTTTTGATTTCTGTGGTTCCATTAATATAATGTTAGTACTTTAGTTATGATGTGGTTGCTATAGTTTTTACGGAATGGGTGTAATTTTTGGGCTGATAGTGATCGGATGGTGAACTTTCGCTGTAGTGATAGCTCGCCTAACTCTATTTTCTGGGAGGATAGTTTTCTCTCATTATAATTTTTCCTGTGGCACTATTCTGGCTTTCCCTGGGAATAGGGAATTGGGAAAAATATTTTCATAGCATTTTTGTCTAAATTGTATTTTTCTGGCCTACTGAAGGAATAAGTTTAGTGCAAAAAATTTCAAAACAAAGTTAATTGGGAAACTTTTGTTCCACAAAATTATTATAGGGGAAAATAATTCCCAAAATATCTTTGTTTCGAAAATATTTACACCAAAATTATTCCCTCAGTAGGCCAGAAAAATACAATTTAGACAAAAATGCTATGAAAATATTTTTCCCAATTCCCTATTCCCAGGGAAAGCCAGAATAGTGCCACAGGGATGAAATATTCTGGGATGGTAAAATTTTTGGGCTGATAGTAATATCCTGGGATGGAAAACTGTCGTGATAGTTTAGTGTTGTCATCGTCGTTTTACGGGATGAATCCTGGGCTAACTTTATATACATTGAATTTCCAAAAATTATTTTTGAAAAGCTACTTCTTGCAAATGTTTTTGGATGTCCAATCAAGTTTGCCGAGATTTCCAACCAAAAAAATATTTAAATATTGTATGCAAAGTGCATCGTGTAAAACGCGTTTTAGTCGTTTTCCAATCGCCCATTTAAAGTGCTTGCAAGCACTTGTGTTTACTTCTAGCAACCCTGACCTTTGTAAAATTAAATTGAAATACATAATAGCGGTAGTTGCTGTTCCAATCGACATTTCATCGCAAGTACCTAAAAAATGCGAATGGAAAATGACACTCACAGTCTGTAGTTATTAACTAATAGTTTTTGCTCAATAAAATTCGTCTACATTATTTGACGTTTCATTCATTCGATTGAAATTGTTGTCATTGTAAGTTGAAACTACCATAGAAAGACTTTTTGCTTATTGTGTCCTACGATTGAGAAGACTTTATTACTCCAATTATAGTAACATTACGATACCAAAGTGGATCAGTATACCCCTTCCTTGCCCCCTAACCAAACATTGTTTCAAAACTAAAAGTATTCATACAGCCAGCAGTGACATACAGAATTATGTCGTTTTATTCCAATTTTACACCATGCGTACCATGCTTTATTATTAAAATAGTATAATACCTAAATAAAGTATTTAAGCATAATAAGTGTATTTCAATTGCTTTAACATAAAAAGTTAAAGTTAAACATAAAAAGTTAAAAGTTTATTCGATGTAATTTTTTTTAACTTTATAATTTTTTATCTGTTTCACGTAATTATGAAGGTATTGAATAAAAAATTGAAAATAACTAAAATAAATACTACTTCAAAACATATTTTTCAATTACGGTCAGTTTATAACTAAATATTACCACTTTTATCAAATATTGTACATGGCAAACTTCTGTTTACAAATAACTATTTTGTGACAGGCAAATGTTTTTCATATAAAAATTTTATCAGCTCTTGAAGCAGATAAAAAGTTTACAATTTTATTCACCTCAAATTTTAATTTTTTATTTTTTTATGCGGTATATAAACCAATTGAAACTCACTCTAATAGAAATCAAGAACATAAATTTTTATCAAATTAAATTAACAAATTAATGAAAAATTTTGTAGTATTCTGTTTTATAGCTTTCTGTTTAATATTTTCAATTTTATCATTGACCGAATTGCTTCTTCATTTGTCAATCTTAAATGTGATCGATAGTATTTAGAAATGTTTTTAAAATATTGAAAGGTAATATTAAAGGGAATTTTTACTTAACATTACGTAAAATCATGATAATTTTTTCGTAAAATAACATCCTGACAATTTGCTGAGAGTGTCAAAATTTGTGTAACACAGAGTTGCCTTCCTATTAGCGAAAAATTACTACTATTTCTTCAAACGTCAAATATAAATTATAAAGTACTGGGTTTTCCAATGGATTAACAAATAGGAAAATCTCGTAGTTTTTTGATGCGATCAAGTTCATTAATTTCAAAATTTCACAACCGTGATTTTTGTGTTATTTATTTATTTACTTATTTTATTTACACACTTATGATCAAACATTAATACAAAAAATTTGATAAGGTGTACTACTCATTTTAAGGATAAATTCATTTGTTATAAGTTGTACCGGCTAAGCTCGGCTAGTAATTTTGTTGCAGTGTTAAACAAAACTAGCAATGACTGGTCTTATTTCTGGCACTTTGTTACTACTGCGTCTAAAAATTCATGCGAGGAAGAAAGTATGCTCCACTTGTTTTCAAGTGCGAGGAGAATGTTAGACATGAGATGCAAAAGAGATTTTTTCTACAATCACCATCTATTTTACCTGCGATGAAAGATAGAATCACTTTCGCTTTATAGTGACTTTATAGACATTATGTCGATCAGAAACTACTATAAAGCGAAAGTGATTCGACATTATGTGTTTGATTTTGCCTACAGTATTCCCCGAATATAACGCCTAGGCATCCATTCCGAAAATTTATTTAATAATTCATATTTTAAAATTTTATTTTTTAAATCTTAATGTACAATGGGTATCACCATAATTCAATAGACTGCTACATCATCTAAAGATTATACATTAAATTTTAAAATATGTATTATTACATAAATTTTCGAAATGGATGCCTAGGCGTATATTCAGGGGAAGACTGTAGTTCTTTTTCTACACTATCTTATAAAAACACACACTAGTTTTATTCCATAATTGTATTAAAATTGTAAATATTCAGTCTAATTTTATTTTTGAAATTTTATCTAGTAGCAGAATTTTAACTATAGATAGTAGGTATAGTACGGAACGTGTCATTTTCATTAATCATATTAAAGCATCACTATAACCCAAAATAAATTATAAATGGATACTAACGGTGAAAATGAGATATGTTTAAACTCACGCGAGAAACAAAAAAACCACAAATCACCTCTTTTAAATGTAAATTTTATATCACGGAATATGAATCTTTGATTTATCTCTTAGGAACTACAAATAGTTAATTATGGACAATAACGGCTATTCACTCGGATAATTTATGCACGCGGCTAACAGTTTGCCTAACTTCATCATCGTTCTTTATGAATAATACAAGAAAAGGAATGGTATTAGTATAGGTAGTAGAAAAACTATATTTTGATTGATCTCGTTAGGTTAACTAAACTGCCCAAAAATACTTAGCTTAAGCAATTTAGGTCGAATTACGTATTGTACGTGTAGAGCATAAAGGTGGACTAAAGTAGGCAATGGTTTACGTCAAGTCTCTATATTTTATAGAATCGGGTGTCGTTAAGCATTACATTACTTTATACGATACTTTTTACTGTTACAGGTACTTTTGAAAGGACGTTAAAGGTCTCACAGAATCTAAATTTCTTTTGTATTTATATATTTTCGTTTTGCATAAATTTCTTCTTCATTTCACAATATTAAAAACACAAACATTTCAAAAACCAAAAATCCCCACATTCAATGTTTTAATTCAATAATTAAGAAAAAAATCACTTTTATAAAACCAAAAATGTTTCTAATTTTGACACCTTTCCTTAACTAAAAACACAGAATAGTTGTAATTACTTAAAAACACTGCACTAACTTTATTATATTAACGACCAAAATCGACACGATAACTAAAAGTGTATATTAGTTTAATTTTTAATGATTGTTATCAACCAAAGAGCTAATATGTCTGTGTGGTTATAATTTATCTTGATATGATAAGCAACTAAAAACAAACTCGATATTAAAAAACTGTGTTTTGCTGTTTTATTTCGACTTCTATGTACTATTTTGAAAAGAGCTTAGTTTATTAAATAAACCATTATGTGCCACTATACCCAAATAAAGCCCTAGAAATAATTTCATAAGCTAGTATAAATCTCAAACAGTAGAAAACTTACTAATTTAATTTTATAGAATATTTATATACTTTTTTATGAAATGTATTGATTGCGACCGCAGATAAATTTACATCCAAAATTAAAAAAATCTTAACACACTATTAAGAAAAAACTATTTAGTATAAATTCCTCAAAAATGATAATCGTACGAAATCACAATAATGATTAGAGGTTTCAAAATACACTCTTAACGATTAATTAAATAGATTGGTTAGATTTTGTTTACATTTTTTATTAGCACAGAGTTTTCACGTACACAACAGACAGTTTCCATCAGACCCGCTTTGTATTTTGAAAAAAATTATGGAATCTGAGCAACATAGCTCCGATCAAAAAGATTCTAACATAAATCTGTTCCAAAAAAATTGACGATTTCTAAACGATTTCAGCCTGAATAAAATATCAAACCATTTTTTTATAAACGTGGAGAACCCAGTGAAATTTGAGGTGGACCCGAATTGGCTTTTATGAAACAGATTTTACTTCATTTTACGTAGTAAAATAAAGTATAGTAATCATGAAAAATTTTGAACATTCGAAAAGAATGAACTCTAATACCTGTGATGGACTAGGGATTAACAAAACGAGATTAGTTAAACTCGTTTAGCTAATCGATCATAAATCCTCTTGCGTTGACATAATACAGTTTAGCTAATCGCGGTGCAAATGTAAAATACTATAGTGGCGTCGCGATTGCACGGTATCAATATTATAACATTTGAATTTATTATTTCAAATGTCATTTGAATTTAGTAGTTATTTATTTCATTAAATAAATATTTCAAGTAATTATTTAATAATAAACATCGTAAATATCCATTTACAATTAATTGTTATGTAATAATTAAATAACGAATGAACTCATCATTTTCAGTTTTAGAATAAACAGGGTTTATTGCAATTCACAAGTATATTTTTTGTTTGTTTAATTTTACTACTATTTGAATCAAATGCACACAAACAATGAAATGTCATAAGAGTTAAAATCTCCGACGTGTAATGGCGCTACTTGTAGTCCCTCCCACTAATCTCATAAATATGATAAATCTTCAAAAATTTTGAAGATTAGTTTAGAATCAGTTTAGTCACTAATACCCTTGACAGACTAGGGTTTAGGTAAACGCATTTAGCTAAACTAGTTTAGTTAATCTACTACAAAACCAATTAGTTTGACACACTATGAGGCTTAGCAAACTCTGTTTCAATAATAAAATACGCTATGTTTGTCCGGAATTTGTATTAAACAAATATCATTGTCATTGCTCAATTCTGAACTACTCCGTTATTATACAGCAGTATACAGAACAATGATATTACAAGAAAACAATACAACTTGTATTATGCATTTTTTTGGTTATACATTAGGGTGGACCAAATTTTCGAAAGTTCCAATTTCTAACGGGACACCCCCTAGAAATTTGAGGTTATGCTAAAAACCTAAACAGAAAAAATATTGGGTCGATCGAAGGTCGTTTAGAGGTCGCAACTTGAGCGCGAAGTTCGATAAAAACGGTATTTTTTTCAATTTTTCACTTTCAAATGAACAGAAAAATTATTTAAAATTTTTTCTCAGACGTTATAAAAATTGTCAATAGAGATGATAATTACCTTTCCAACACATCAAAGATAACGAAAATCGGTTAACAAATAGTGAGATTATTGCTAAATTTCCAAAATATAATAACAAGACAAATCATTACTATATTTTTTTATATTAGTAATGCATAATGTTTTTTCTATACAATGATATTACGAATTAATTTTTATGATGAAAATAATCAATCTAGGATGACTCATTAAGGATGTTTTGTTATACGTTGCAAACTTTTATGTGTAACATTTACGACTTGTTGTAAAATATTGCATGTCATCTTCATTTGTTGTTAATTTCTTATTTTAATCTTGTATTAACTTAACACCACGTTCTCCAATATCATTTGCGACTTTTATTTGACTGATAATCTTCCTACCGTTCTTGAAATTATCATCTTGAGGCCACATATCCGGATTTTGTATAAGAAAATCTGAGGAAATCTTGAACCGTTTTAAAAAATCGCCAGTGTTTGGCAACAAAATCTGTCGAGATGTCGACAAGGAAGATATAATAAGCTTCAATTCAGTTTCTGCGCTAAAATAATAGCTGCTCCATATTATTTTCCTGCATTTGTATATGTTGTATCGAAGCAAGCCACCACGACACCATCAGCTGCTTTCTAATCGAATAAGCATTAGAAAACAGCCTCAGCCATTTCCAAACCAGTTAATCTTGATATTTTGGGAACGCCCAGTAGTTCTCCATCTATATGGGAAATAATCACCGCTAAATGATCCACGGTCTCCGTTCTAGACAACTCCGGAAGTAATTTTCCATCCCAATTTACTACACCTGTTGTAAACTTGAAAGTCGATTTAAATGATGCTGCTGTTCGATTCAAAACGAGTTCATCAATAGAATGTCCAAAGCCGTGGACTTATATTTATCCCTTTGCTGTCTCTTTCCGATGACGAAAATAATGCTTGTGAGTCTATTGGCATTGATTTATTTTTTCTTCAAGATATCTTCGTTTACGATTTTTATCTGCCTTCATACGTTCCGATTTCCGTTTTTCTTTTTCAATTTCATATCGACTGGCCCCAGCCAAATATCCGGAACTCCCTTTCTCACGTAGTGACAAGAGGAATCGCTTATCGCCTTCACTGGTCATCATGGACAAGGAATTAGTGCGTGCGATATCGAAAATATCATCCAGTTTACTATTAAAGGCAAGTTTGCTTTCACGGTTAAGTTTTGAAGATTTATTTTTATTCTTTAGAAGATTTTTCCACTCATCATGCAATTGTTCCAATTTTGCAATGGAATGTTGTTCCTTTTTCACTGGAATTCGTGCTTTTGACCAAAAAATAGACAGTTCCTAGATTGTCAAAGCTGAACTTTCACGAATAGTTAATATTACAGTACGGTGATTGTAGAAAAGAGACACAACACTTGCTTTTTGATGGTAACTTAGCACCAATAATTTGACAGTACTCATGCCAAAGAAGATAAATTTCTGTAGTGGACCATAAACTAGCTGCCATTTTATCAACTGTAGTAGCACTTTCTTAAACATATTAATAAAACTGTTAAACGGACTAGATTTAATTATTACAATTTTGTGTCCTTTTCTCGAGAGATTTGGATTTAAACTGAAATTAATTTGCATTTATTTTGTTTATATATTATATGATACAATGAAATATATTGGCCATAGCAGGTCATAATTAATGCGGTAGGCGCATTTAAATCTTAAATACAATAATTAATGATGAACGAATCACAAGGACTTAACATAGTTGTGTTTTATGGTAATGGCATCATAAAACACAAGTATATTAACTGCTAATGACTCATACGGTTTATTATGACACCATAAAACATTCCATTGTTAATTCGTTATATCTCATTTTTATTTATTTATTTATTTTTTTCTGTACTTTTGAATATAAATTCCAGGATTTAAAAAAAAAAAATTATTATTTGGGTTTTTAATAGTTTCGAAAATTGGCAATAATCTCGCTATTTGTTAACCGATTTTCGTTATCTTTGATGTTTTGGAAAGGTAATTATCTCCTCTATTGACTATAATTACGTCAGAGAAAAAATTTTAAGTAATTTTTCTGTTCGTTTGAAAGTGAAAAATTGAAAAACATACCGTTTTTATCGAACTTCGCGCTCAAGTCGCGACCTCTAAACGACCTTCGATCGACCCAATATTTTTTCTGTTTAGGTTTTTAGCATAACCTCAAATTTCTAGGGGGTGTCCCGTTAGATATCTTAACACTTTTTTTTCTCCATACAAATGTGGACCACCACATAGATTTCTTTTAATCAAAATTATTTAATTTAAAACAAATTAAATATTTAATTTTAAATTGGACCAATTCGAAAATAGCTATCGCGAACTCTACTCGATTGCTTTAAAAAAAACAGCTTTTATTTGTCATGGTATTATAATACGCACTCTACGGCTGAATGCACAAATGTGTATGTTGGTCCAAACCACATACAAAAATCAATTTTTGACATGATTCGTTTTCGGAACCCACACAATTGTGATGGCAGGCAGTAAAAGGGATATACCCTTGCCCGGCCAGTATACACAATTGTGTATGCAAATTTTGATTACGAGAAACGAATGTGTCAAACATAGAATTATGTGTAAATTGAAGACCAGTATACATATTTGTGCAAACCTCTTAATTTTGTTTTGATCAAAAAAATAACACTAACTATAATAATAATAAAATAATTAATATGTTATCAAAAACAAATAATTAATATGTTAAATAATTTATGTGTTATCAAATTATTATGCTCTGTTTTAAGAATTCCCATTTAACTAAGATCCGTTAAAATACGGAAGACATTACAACCTGTCATTATATACATACACATTTGTGTATGCTGAAGTTAAATTGAAGTAAAAAAAAAATTGAACTCGAAAGAGATAACTCAAAAAGTAAGTGGCATCTATCATTGTTACACAGCACTAAATGGCATTGTCCTATTTATAAATTTTAACCTTCAATGTTAGATTTCGCTGTCGCTAAGCCCATTTTTATGCGATAAACTTCAAAATATTGAGAGATTAGTGCACTAAACCCGTTTAGTTGCTAAACCTAAAACAAAACCCGTTTAGCTAATCTCGAAGTTGACACATTAAGCGGTAAACTCGAAGAAATGATTAAACTCGTTTAGCTAATCGCTAGTCTGTCAAGGGTATAACGCTCTATGGCGTATAAGAAAAATATTTAAGACATGACAAGCTAAATTTGTTACATTCTTAAAGATCTTTTAAGATATGTCACACCGATATATTCTATAATAAATCAATAATTAGCTACCGCAGCCACAAAATGGAAGGTTTGTCAACTAAACCACTAACAAAAAAATTGTTGCTTTTTCCAACACCTTTTAAACGATATACTCGTACATATATAGTAACATGATTATATGGGAATGAGACTAAACCAGCGCCACGACGGTAGTTTTCAGTTCTAAGTTGCATGACCCAAATGTGCGTCATTTTTCAAGATCGTTTCCATAATATGCGACATGTATATATTCTACAATTATCGGTTTATTTACGAGATTACCGACCAGCTTCGCAGCGGTGGATTCGTGAACGAAAGTGCTGATTACAAAATAGTTGTTCTCCAACACCTTTCAAATGATATGTCACTTATTATACAGCAGTCGGCATCGGCAATCGAAGTTTTTTTTCTTATTTCAATTATTACAACTGAATACAATTTATCTAGTAATTTTTTTTTTCTTAATTTAGTCACTTGTGAATGAGAAGAGGCCCATTGATCAGCTCCATTTATAGGTTATTTACTGGAGTAGGCTTTGCACTGGTGCCCTTAATCCATTAAATCAATTGGTTTCGTTCTCTGCAATCGTCTTACTGCATGTGAAGTGTGCAACGTACCACGATGCTCTTGATTTACGCGTTGATAAATATGTTGTCCATATGAATTACTGCAAGTTTTTTTTATTTCTTCTTGAACCGTCTGGATATTTAGGTCCATATAAAGGGCATCATTCCTAATGTACCACTGAGCTTTATCTATACCACGTAGTTTATCTATACCACGTTGTTTTGAAAAGTTTGTATTATTTTGGTGTTGGTTTTCTTTGTACAGCCCCAGTGCTGTATTCCGTAAGTCCATACAAGCTTTAGCACCTGTTGATATTTTCGGTTGACAATTTATTTTCGGTTGACAATTCCAAAGCCAATCTTAGTACTTTAGCATTTAGCATGAACTGTTCCGCGGAACTGCTTATTTCTGTAATAGTATCCCTAGACAATTACACGAAGTTCTAATGTGTTCCATGAAATGGAGAAATATGAGTATAAACTTGGACAGTTAAATGATTTTCTAATAGCTCTTCTATCAGCGTGTAACTAGGCTTATTAAAAAATTAATATTTTTGCCTTATGGATCACCTTATGGACTAAGAACAGCCTCTTAGATCTATGTAGTCTGGGGTATAATACTGAAGGTATTGAAATTTAGCATGGGGGATTTACCAACATAAGGCATGATGCGGTAGCGAAACCGCTTCCTTTACATGTGGTGTTTCTAGCTAATTTACTAACTAGGCTCTGGCAACCCAGCATTGCTAGATAAATTTACACCGGGAACCTTTCACACGATATCTTTAATGAACCACTAACAGCTTTTTTAGTTAGATTGATAACTGTTCAATCAAAATCAATTAATTTACATAAACCAATCCTTAATGTAAAGAATTTAAAACAAACTGAAATCTACATCCCCAGAGATGGATAATGGGTTTTGCGCAAACCATTGTTATTCCCATTCAGAAGAAGCTCAAAATTATTTTAATCACGACCTAGACAAACGAAAATACAGAAATAAAAATGGCATTACAACTTAGTGACGAAATTGGTTTTAAATCTACAAATACATCGAGGACAAAAAATTTCGTGGTTACTGTTTTATCCGTTAGAGTTTAATTTTTTATTTGTCTGATTTTTGCAATGCGTTTGCACCACAAATGGTTTCACGTTGTTAATTTAATGGGTAATGCGTTTACACCCACAATTGGTTTTGCACAGTGTGCAGGAATTGCGTCTATTACAATGTACTTATTCTCGTCTTCGGTATACTATAATTGTATTTTTTCTTAAATTTTACAACACGGTTTTATTAAAAATAAATGTTCTTTAAAATTATTAATTTAATTTTAGTTTTAATTTATAATAAATTAACTTTCATTTTTGTTGTAACTTCTTGCACAAATTTTTTTAAAATATTATTAATGAAAAAACAAACATACATTTGCATAGGAACATTTCTTAGGTTGTTTTCAAACCCTTTTTTCTATTAACATTTAATAAACTTAAGTACGCACAACGAATTCATTTTAAACATTTTTAACAAATAACAAACTTATATAAATTTAATATATAAAATATTATTCAAACAGTTACAATATTTTGTAAAACCGAATAAAAACACGAAATTTGTAACGAAATGTGTTATCGAAATTGCCTTAAATTCGAAACAAAGTGAATCTCCCCTTTTCAAATGATTCCTAATTTATGTATTTATATTTCATACTATTAGACAGCACACAACCAAACTAATCAAAACTAAAAACATATATTTGGATGTAGTTGTCCACCAACGTCAATAAGATCCGCATGCGATAAAATTTGTGCGTTGATCAAATAAAAATTAATTAACTTTTCTACTACAATTTAAATTTTAACCCACTTTTTAACATATTCACAAATGACCAAAACTTTCAACATTCAGACCTGGTCCAGCCAAAGCTTTACCCACTTGTCCAGTAAACAACACATACATAACTTATTCGTTATGTTTTGTAATATTTCATATTTAGAAAATACGTAGAGTATATTTACTTTATCGACACACAATATACGGAATGTATCATTTTAAACAGCTAACTACAAAACTAATAATAATAATAATCGTTATTTTATCAATTATAATATTAGAATTCTTTTATTAATGTTTTTCGATTTAAAATAAAAATAGACTCATACAACATTATTATTGATCATTAATAATTTCTTAATATGGTAGATTTACGTATGTACGAGCTGTTGTAACGATCAATTGAAATTGATATAAAGCTTCTTTTGCGACAAATAGATTTTGTAAAAATAAATTATTTTTAAATTTAAATATTCTGAATTAAAAAATGTTTGTTCGGAATTCCTTTGCTGATCCACGCAGATAATATTTAAATTTTAACTTGGGTGAAACTAAAATGATAATTCGTCAGTTTATTTTCAAAACTCAAATCAAATGTATATGTTTTATTTACTAAACTAACTAACAACTTCGTGTATGCAAAAGCGGAGTGTTTTATACGACATTTGTGACAATTTTCCCGAAAAATGAGTATGGTTAAATATTGCAAAACTAAATTGTCTTAAAAAATAAAGTAAACATCCAATTATGTATTTGTCATTAAATTGTACGCTGCCGTGCTTGTGTAATAATAAATACGAAAGTGGCACACGTAAACATGTCCAACTGATATATAACTGCAATCAATAGAAAAATAAAATCACAAAATATATTTAATTTCTATTCTAAATTCTGGATACATTCTACCCAGCAAGGTTATCGGTAGAATATCTGTATGAGTATTACTCATCGACCGACTAATCGCAATATCGCCTATAATTCGCAAATATTGTCGCACGAATAACTTTGACTGCAGGCAGGAAAAGCTATGAAATTTATCTCTACTTTATCTTTCGCTTATCTTTTTAAATAAGTCCGAAGTGAACTAAAGATCGCCAAACGGTCGAATATCTCTAGTACAACCTAGAACGAAACTTTCGCAAAGCTGAAGGAAATAGCATACCGCTGGTACAACCTAGAACGAAACTTTAATAAATCCGGAAGATAACCTACGCATGTACTCGTTCGTGTATCGCAAATAATTCTCTCTCATATGTTGTCGCCAGATTAACTTTAATTTGCCCCAAGTTTAACCCCACTCACGAACAACTATATATATATATATATATATATATATATATATATATATATATATATATATATATATATATATATATATATATATATATATATATCTGCATCTACAAATTGAGTGCCAAGCCTGCTATCTATATTAATTGATATCTACTGTGACTTCCAACGGCTATATCAAAAATTTACATCATAGAATAAATTTTCGAATTTGGCATGTGACAGATTAATTCTTCCTCTACAAATTAGATGCCAAGCCTCCGGCTTCAGACGGCCAAATCTAAAGTTTTACTCTTGAATCAATTTTTGAATACTCTTGAAAATCCCGTCTCTACAAATTTCATACAAAGCTTGCACTATTAATTGATATTTACCACAAAATCAGGTGTATCTAAAATTTACCTCATATAATTAATTTGTCAAGTCTGGTTTGTTAATTTATATCTACTTCGAATTCAGACGGCTATATCTAAAATTTGCCTCATATAACCAATTGGATCAGCTATATTTATTAGTGGATCCGCCCGAAACGCGATATTTCAAGGCGTGATATTTCAAAACGCGATATACAGAATGTGCGTTGCGAAGCGACGGGAACGCAGTGACCCGCCTGATACCGATCCTTTATACTCTCACTCCAATCGATCTAAATTCCTATAAAATGAAATTAAATTTCCCCTTGCCTGATATAATCCAATCCTAAATTCCCGTTTTGTACCATTTCGCGTTTTGTGCCATATCGCGTTTTGAAATATCGCGCTTTGTACCATATCGCGTTTTGTACCGTATCGCGTTTTGAAATATCGCATTTTGAAATTTAGCGTTTACAACCATATCGCGTTTGGTACCGTATCGTGTTTTAAATTATCGCGTTTTGAAATATCGCGTTTTGATAATTCGCATTTAAAAATATCGCGTTTCAAATGGGACACATTTATTAGGGATAATTTTACAGTATTTGCCGTAGGCACTTGGCGAAACACACTTACACTTAATAAACACATTTTTATTAACCACTTTTTTGCGAAATAAAAACAAGTGGTTAATAAAAATGTGTTTATTAAGTATTAGGGATAATATCAACCATCATGAAGAATTAAAAATAAAAAAGGAATCCATGCAAGTAACGGTTAAATTTGGTCATCATAACACCTGTAATATATCTGCAATATATTGCCCCCCACGGTATAACCTAAAGAAAGAAGGCTACATTAAGTTGTTCCAGAAATTAGGAAGTAACTTCATTATCGGAGGTAACTTTAATGCAAAAAATACCTTCTGGGGTTCAAGATTAACCTCTCCAAAAGGCAAAGAATTGGCTGGCCGATACAGCTGGCCAATACTTAAACTGTGAATTTTACTTAGAAGGGAAACCAACGTACTGGTCAACTGATCCTAACAAAATCCCAAATCTAATAGATTGCCACATCACTAAAGGCATATCAGAACGCTACATCTTCATATATGATGAAAGTCTAATGTCTGATCATCTCTTGTTATTATGACGGTTAGTGAAAATGTAATAGAAAAAACAAATTCACCACAGACAGCCCACAAACAACAAAACAAATTGGGAATTGTTTAAGTAGTTAGTAGAGGGAAAAAAATAACTGCAAGTGCCAATTAAAAGTGAAAATGAAATAGAAGAGGAACTAGCCAGGCTCCTCGATGTCATACAATGGTCGGCTTGTGAATGCATCCCCAAATTATCATCCAGGAAAGAAAGCTCCGTTATTTATCCAATAGAACTAGTGCAGAAAAAACGAAAAGTCCGAAAGAAATGGCAGAATACGCGTGTGGCGCAAGATAAAACCACCTTAAACAACTTGTGCATCAAACTTAAGGCACTCATAAAAGCAGTGAAAAATGAAACAATTGGAAAATACCTTTGTTCTCTACGACCAAAAACGCAGATCCCCCCCCCCCCCCCCCCCCCCTTATCAAAACAAACGATAGGAAATGGGCTAGAAGTGAGAAAGATAAAGCTGACCTGTTTACTGAACAACTTGAAGAAACATTTCAACCTCTACGTCGGCAGATCATTTACGAAAACACTGCTGATACACGCAGAATATCTGATTTTGAAGATATCAGGCCTGTATAACATTGAAAGAACTAAAAGCCAATGCAGTGGAAAGTAGCAGAAGTATAATGATTCCGAAACCGGGCAAGCCACCGACTGATAGAAAATCTTACCGGCCAATTTCACTTCTTCCAACACTAGCGAAATTGTTTGAGAGACTGTTGCTCAAAAGATTCAAAAAAACATACAACAAAGAACCTTATCCCAGAATATTACTTTGGTTTTAGAGAGAAACACTCAACTATTGAGCAGGTTCATAGGCTAACAGATGTTTTTGAGAATACATTAGAGAGGAAAAAGGTTTGTTCTAGTATCTTCTTAGATGTGGCTTAGGCCTTCGATAAGGTGTGGCAGAGAGGTTTACTCTTCAAACTACATAGAAATAAACCAAAACAATATTATATGATTTTAAAATCATAATAGAAAATCGCCACTTTAGGGTGAAACATGAAAATGAATATTCCGAGCTAAAAAAGATTTCGGCAGGAGTTTCACAGGGTAGTGTTTTGGGACCTATTCTTTACCTGCTCTACACCAGAGATTAACCTCAATTAAACGATGTTACCGTTGCAACATATTCTGATGAAACTGCAGTTCTCTCAGTAGGAGACACTATCAAGGAATCGACAACGAATCTTCAAGAAGCATGTGACAAAATCATAAAATGGACAAAAATGTGGCGTATCGGGATCAATGAATCGAAATCCACGCATGTGAATTTTACTAATCTAAAAGTCAGTTACAAACCTATAATCATTAACCATCAGCAGATTCCGTACGCAAATAAGGCTAAATATCTAGGGATGACCTTAGATACTAGGCTCAGATAGAAAGAGCACGTTAAAAAGAAAAAAGTAGAACTTAATATCAAATATCGAAAAATGTATTGGGAAAAATTCGGAATTGTCAACCGAAAATAAATTGCTATTATATCAAAAGGTCCTAAGCATGTATGGACTTACGGAATACAGCTCTGGGGCTGTACAAAAAAAAACCAACACAAAAATAATACAAACTTTCCAAAACAAAATGCTACGTGGTATAGATAATGCTCCTTGGTACATTAGGAATGATGCCCTTCATATGAACCTAAATACCCAGACGGTTCAAGAAGAAATAAAAAAAACTTGCAGTAATTCATATGGACAACATATTTATCAACGCGTAAATCAAGAGCATCGTGGTACGTTGGACACTTCACATGCAGTAAGACGATTGCAGAGAACGAAACCAATTGATTTAATGGATTAAGGCCACCAGAGCAACGACTATTTCAGTAAACAACCTATAAATGGAGCTGGTCAATGGGCCTCTTCTCATTCACAAGTGACTAAATTTAGAAAGAAAAATTACTAGATGAATTTTATTCAGTTGTAATAATTTAAATAAATAAAATAAAATAAAAAAAAAAAAAATAGAATCAATTCACCATTTTGGCACGTGAAAGATGAATTCTTTTTCTACACATTGTATACCAAGCCAGCTCCTTTAATTGATATCTACTGCGGATTCAGAGGGTTATACCTAAAACTTTCCTCATAGAATTAATTTGCAATTAATTTCTTTTTCTACCAATTCCATACCATAAGCTTGCTCTGTTATCTGCTATTTACTTCGACTTCAGATCAGACGGCTATATATAAAATTTACTTTATAGAGTTAATCTGCCATTCTAGCAGACGGCTTTATCTAAAATTTACCGGAAAGGATCAATTTGCCATTTTGGTATGTGAAAGGTGAATTTTTCCACTGCAAACTATATAATAAGCGTGCTTTGTTAATTTAAATCATCTATTAAAATTCCATTCCAAGCTTATGGCGTTTTCTTTTTACAAAATACCGGCAAAACATTTTGATGTACATCAAAATTTTTTGATGTAAATCACATTTTCGTGTTCTTTTAGCGAAAAAAATAGCAAAAAAATTTGATGTACATCAAAAAATGGAAATGTAGATTTTTACTACCATTTTAACTACCACATACAAATATTCATATACATATAATATGCCAATCGTAAATATTGACAAATACGACAACCGCGTCATTTGAAATTTTTTCAAAATAGTTTGTTATTGTCAGTGCACCTAGAATACTACAGGCCACACTGCTTTAAAAATTTTGCTATATGACGTCAATTTATGTCGACAGTTCTCTCTTTGAGTATTATAGGCAGCACTAAAATTAAAAAGATTGTTTTGATTTTTTTTTTGTGTTTGCTGTCATATTGATAAGAAAAAAATTGTAAACAAACAACAAGAAAAATATTTTAATAATATGTTTTATTATTTAATAAAAAGCTATTGGTAAAAGTATCAATTCATAATATTATTATAAAATTATGCATTCTAAATTATGTAAAATATGTAAACGCGTATAAAATGTGTACACATTTCGTATAATTTACGAGAAGACATAACCTTACTTTTAGCACTCGTATAATTTTTTTTTTTTTTTGTGTTTGTTTTCGTTTTTTCTTTTTATGAACATGACTGCCGTCTACAGTTCAAAGAATAAACTGTAGACATAAATTTAATGACATAGCAAGCAGTGTGGCCTGTAGTATTCTAGGTGCACTGGTTATTGTTTTCGGAATCCTTTTCGGGTTTAGGCACACTACGATAAAAACACATCAAATTTTTTCGTATTCTTAAAAACGTAAAAAGAATTCGCTATTACTTTGTTAGTTTTTATCTACTAAGACTTCTGACGGCATAGATATTGCATAGATAATTTGTTTCTTAGGACCGCAATACCCTTGACAGACTAGCGATTACCTAATCGCGTTTAATCATTTTTTCGAGTTTATCTCTTAATGTGTCAACTTCGAGATTAGCTAAACGGGTTTTGTTTAAGGTTTAGTAACTAAACCGGTTTAGTGCAATAATCTCTCAATGAAGTTTATCGCATAAAAATGGGTTTAGCGACAGCGCCATCTAACAATGAAAGTTAAAATTTATAAATAGAACAATGCCATTTAGTACTGTGATACAATGATAAATGCCGCTTACTTTTTGAGTTATTCCTTTCTAATTCAATTTTTTTTGCTTCAATTTAAGTTCAACATACACAAATGTGTATGTAAATAATGGCAGGTTGTAATGTCTTCCGAATTTTAATGGATCTTAGTTAAATGGGAATTCTTAAAAAAGAGCATAATAATTTGATAACACATAAATTATTTAACATATTAATTATTTGTTTTTGATAACATATTAATTATTTTATTATTATTATAGTTAGTGTTATTTTTCTGAACAATACAAAACTAGATGGTGTACACAAATGTGTATACTGGTCTTCAATTTACACATAATTCTATTCTGAAAAAATTCGTTTCTTGTAATTAAAAATTTGCATACACGATTGTGTATACTGGCCGGGTAAGGCTATATCCCTTTTCCTACTGGCCATCACAATTGTGTGGGTACCAAAAACGAATCATGTCAAGAATTGATTTTTGTATGTGATATGAACCAACATACACATTTGTGCATTCAGCCGTAGAGTGCGTATTATAATACCATGACAAATAAAAGCTGTTTTTTTTTTAAAGCAATCGAGTAGAGTTCGCGATAGCTATTTTCGAATTGGTCCAATTTAAAATTAAATATTTAATTTTTTTTAAATTAAATAATTTTGATTTAATATAAATCTATGTACGTATAACCAAAAAATTCCATCATAAAAGTTGTATGGTTTTCTTGTAATATCGTTGTTCTATATAGTTCTGTCAATGACATTTGTTTAATACCGATTCCGGACAAACATAGCGCTACCGTATTTTATTATTGAAACAGAGTTTGCTAAGCCTCATAGTGTGTCAACCTATTTGCTTTTGTAGTAGATTAACTAAACTAGTTTAGTTAAACGCGTTTAGCTAAACCCTAGTCTGTCAAGGGTATAATAAGTTTCAACGAAGATTAATCCACAACCGGGATTTACATGGTTATCTTAGAAAAACACCGATTTCAATGGATTATTTTTATTTTCCCATAATTTTTTGTTTGATTTTTATTTCGAATTGTCAGAGTCAAATTGACTTGTTGTAATTTTTTAATATTAAATAATAACATTATAAATTAACTAAAGAAATAGAAATATTAGAAAAAATGGCTTGTTCGTCTTCTTCATCTTCATCATCATTTTCATCATCCAACGATTCATATTATCTGCTCAACAAAAATGAAGAAAAATCAACATTTAAAGAGCGAATACATACTAATTTTTACGACGAAGATGAATTTTTAAGAAATTTCAGATTTACCAAAGGTTTTTATTATATACTCAACCTAATAAAAGAGGATATAATTCTTAAGATAATAGGGGTTATAAGCTTTCACTGGAACGAAGACGAACACTATTGACTGCCCTTCGTGTAATAACGAACGCTACTCATCATTATAACACGTTCTATTGAAAAAACAATTAAATTTACAATTGCTTTGGTTTTCTTATGTACTAAAATGAAATAAGAAATTTAGTAGATTAGGTTTCAGTGGTTCACACTTAGGCCAATTTTGGCCCATTGTAATACCATGCATTCACGCCACATCATTAACCCATTCACCTACTCACACAATTACAGTATACCACCTGCACATTGCAAACTCAATGTCAACCTGTACATTGACGTGGACGGTGGGTCGGCGCTGAATTCTGCACTCCATAAGAGGGTCTTAGTTGTGTTTATTAACATCACCGATTGTAATCGATGATGAAAATTCGATTTGAATCTTAGCCTTTGATGGGATTCGAACCCAGTACCCTCCGGTCCAAATGCTGAAACTTTAACCACTGCACCACTTGTCCGGTAAGAAATTTAGTAACTTTTTCTTTTTTCGAGCATCTGTTGGTATAGCCGCGTTGTTTTGAAAACAATCGAGTAAAGTTCGCGATAGCGAATTCAACTTTGTCCAATTTAAAATAAAAAATTTAATTTTTTTTTTAAATTAAATAATTTAAATGACCTCACCTCGCTCGATGTTAATCTAGTATCAGGCTGTCGCCAAGAATAACCCAAAATTTCATATAGAAATCGCACGTGTGTTCAAATACAATAAAATTCGAGGTTTTCAATAAACAACTGCAGACCAAACCGTACAGGTTACAAAGTTTGCTCGAAACGGTAAAACTAACCCAAATCGTTAGGCTGCTAACAATTTTGGTCAACAAATGTGGCTTAAGTGTTGTACTCAACTCCCGTCTCGTAGATGTTAATAAATATTTAGATTTATTCTTTGATCTTGTGCAACAGTAAAGCAACGGTCATTTATCACGGTTTTTGGTATTTACGGCTGATACCTTTACACTGGCTAACTTAATGTTGATCAAACAAAATAAATATGTTATCGGATGATAAGGATAGATTTCACACGGTTCATTTTATTCAGGTAACATCCATTTAAATCCTATGTCTACTATATATATTGAATCGTCTCTCTCTCTTTCTCTCTAGCTTCACATGCACATCCCATGAAGGGGTTTTGCCGCCCCCAAAATACCTTATATTGAATGATGCAAATTGAAAATAGATAGGAAGGAATACCTCATGTCGTACCTATTTGTAGATTGTGTACAAGAATATTATCAAAATTAGTGTAAAATTTAATAATTTGTTTTAAAACAGCTTAATTTATATGAAATCAATTTATCTAAATACAATAAAATAATTGTTCCACCTTCTCAATGACATCGCATTGTAGATATACGAGTTAATAAATAATCTCTGTTTGTATATAATTTTAAATAAAGCAGTACACCAATGTTTGTACTATTAACCTTGATTGAAAGCAAAATTATTCTACTTAAATTTAGCGGTTAAATGCAAAACATAAGTAAAACTATATATTTAAGAAAGTTGTTCGAGCTTTTTTCAACTTTTTTTAGATTATAATTTTTCAAATTCAAGGTTGCATTTATGACTTTATATTTATATTAAATTATTTTTTTATTTTATTATTCATTCATGACATGATCAATATTTCTTATGCGTTTAATATAAATATAACTAATGTTTTAATGTTTAAATTCCACCTCGTATGAAACTATTTGGTTATTGCAAGAGAATAAAAATGTCGCATTAGCAAAATTGATCTGAAATCTGATTTCTACCACAAGATGTTAAAGAATTTTTACAACTTAATCTACAATATTATTGATCAAAAATACGCACCAATAAACTACTGTCAACCTGCTTAGCTTCCAAGATTATATTAGGAAACCATTGACTCAAGATGAAAGAAGGCTGAAAATTATGGAAAGAAGTAATAAAGTTAGTTAAAAAGCAATCGCCGAAAATACATCGAATATATAATGACGAGATTATACAAAGATGGCTCCAATGGCTCTCCATAACAGTGTAATGAAAATATCAGCAACGCCTATTCTAAATATTACAAACGGCCAACCAGCAGCTAGGAAATGAATAAGCGAGGTCTGGGTTTATTCCAAGAAACAGATGTACAGATCATATCGGCCAATATAAATTTTTAATAAATGCGGCTTTATTTGGATAATTATAGTCCAATAATTGAACAAACGTTACGCAGTCAAATTTGCACCTCGAAAAAAAATCAAACCCATAAAAGACATGTAGAAGCAACTGTACATATTGTCAATAGGATTAACCGAACTGATAAATATCACAACGAACAAGGATGGGTAAAACTTACACCGAATGAATGGGAAAATCGAATATTGACAACAGTATACGGTAGCAAATGATTGACATCAGTCTAGGTCCAGTGCCCAAATCATATCGCAATAGGAAACTAACCAATTAGAATCTATTTTCTTTAGCAGTGGGGCTTTTTTTAGTGGAACCTCATCAACCTTGGGCTATAACTGAAGTTAAACGTGAAAACCTCAGCACTAGCAATTTTGAACTCTTTCTCGATATCTGCTCCGATAATTAATAAAATGGGTTGGAATAAGCGTCTTCGTGTTTTAGCTCAAATTGTTAGCGACATGGCCCAGGGAAGCAAACAGATTTAAAAATAAGCTAGATTCGCTCATAGAACATCGTAGATAATACGATTAAATTAACAACCTGCCGGAATGATTGCTGCGCGCATTCACGAAACATGGGGCATTGGAGTGTTATCATCTTGGCAAGGCTTAAGTCCAGTGCTACTTCTTTGTACCTAATTCTTGGGCTAGAAGCAAGCTCTTATTTAACCTGAAAGACGGCCGACCAATGTTTGAATAATATTTTATATATTAAATTTTATTATTTGTTAAAAGTATTTTTATATAAGTTTGTTATTGTGCGTACTTCATTTTATTGAATATTAAAAGAATAAAAGGTTAACAACAACCTTAAAAATCTTCTTATAAAAAATGTACGTTTGTTTTTGTTTTCATTATTATATAAAAATTGTGTGCAAGAAGTTAAAAAAGAAAAAATGTAAATTAATTTGAAATAAATTAAAAAGTAAAATTAGATAATTAATTTTAAATAATTTGTTTTAAACATAATATTGTGAAAGTAAAAAGAAAAATATAATTAGTGTACCGAAG
Organism: Nephrotoma appendiculata; assembly: GCA_947310385.1. Lineage (NCBI taxonomy): Eukaryota > Metazoa > Arthropoda > Insecta > Diptera > Tipulidae > Nephrotoma > Nephrotoma appendiculata. The sequence goes on from OX371223.1 coordinate 194,171,937, forward strand.
ATGAATAACATTATTATGGACGAAATTGTTGCACACTGGTAAGAAATCTAGGAAAATACCAGACTTGATATAAATGCACTTCAACAAAAATTAACATTCGTAAACCGTTTGTGGTGCAAACGCTTTGCAAACAACATGAAACCATTCCTGGTGTAAACGCATTACAAACAACCACAAAAAACTAACACCAACGTAAAATCATTTGAGGTGCAAATGCAACCACAGTAATAAATTAACCAATAAAAACTAAACTCCAACGCAAATAACAACCAGCAGTGGGATTTTGTACGCTATATCCTCACGAAATTCATGAGAATTTGTATACGTTTACCATACGTTTACTATACAAATTCTCATGAGAATTTCGTGAGAATGGTATATGTTTACCATACAAATTCTCATGAGAATTTCGCGAGAATTGCTTACAAAATCCCAGGCTAGACTATACAGATCCTAGATTTGTTAGAAAACACTATTTATTTTCTTCCACGCCCTCCGACTTAGCAGTTTTTACCAAGCACAAAGCCTGTTAATTCCATCACTATGTAATTTTATTATCAGCATCTGCGTGTTTCATTTTGTTAGTAAGCTTTCCAAAAATAATCATCTAAACTACAAATTATAAAAAGCTCGCCATTTTTGGCAGTAATTACTGTTATGCGTATGCTACGAATTGTGTAAAATCTCAAATAACTAAAACGCAAATAAGTACAAAAATGAGTGTGACCCTTTTTTTATTAATCTTATTCAATTTTTACATATTCCAGCAAAAGTAAAATATAGTTTTCAAGCTGCAAGAAATCCGATAAAATTACAAAATTCAATTCATATGATTCAATGCAACTGCATTGCACATCTGCTTTACAGATAACTTCATTGCACGCTACAGTGGGTCACAGCCAAAATGATGCAAGCAATTTTTATTTTTTTCAAAGTAAATATCCAAAAAACAATTATAAATATCTATTTTCAGTTTACATTTATTATAAGCTTCATTAATAATTGTTAATTTCATAAAACAAAACAAATGAAAAATTTCAATTTATAAGAAAAGTACAAACTCAATAAACGCAACCCTTGGTAATTGCAATACTCGATACTTGCAGCAATGTAAATTTTCTATTATAAAACTTTAGAATTGCAACCGAATAAAATTTTACCTCGATAATTGCAATTTTAATAAGCATTATTCGATTTCGCGAATAAACACTATTTGATAAATTTTCCAGTTCAATATCATTATAAGAAAAGGATTATGGTTGCATGATAATATGAAACATTCAATTAATCATTCGACAAGGTATACAATGCGGATGAATCTGGTTTATTTTAGAGAATTCTTCCAAATAAAACGCTTGTTCACCATAAATAAATTTGTGCACCAGGCCGAAAAGTTTCTAAAGAACAGATTCTTTTTGGCATGCACATATGCCTCGGGCAGTCACAAATTAAAACCTTTTGTAATCGGAAAGCTAAACCTTAGAGTTGATGACCTTAGAGTTGTTCAAAGAATAGTTTGAAAAACATTTTATTACGGATGCAAGAAATTCAGTAATTTGGATTACTTCCTACACTTAACAAAAACTTAAAATATATTTTTTTGTTGTTTTTGGTCGCTCATTTTTGAAACAAAATGAACTGGAAGAAAAGGCACTCTTATTGTTAGATAACACTTCCTGTCACCCAAAAGTTTATGTTGTTTACTTTTGATGGACTTATACATATAATGTGCCTTCCACCAAACTGTACCGAATTGATTCAGCCAATGTATCAAAACGTAATCAATTTAACCAAATTAACATATAAAAAATGTATTAGATGATTTGCACAAGAAATCAAGTGAACACGATTTTGAGACTGCATTAACTTGGGCCTGGGAAAATCTCGAGTCAGCGAAAAGTTGCTAGGTTTTGGAAACGAATAATGCCGGAAATTGATGATTATGACTCCGAACATGACATCCCATTAATTGTAATCCGTAATAGAACGGCAGAAGAGAATGCAGACAATTTTAATCCAATATTGACTTTACAATATAAAATTTCGCCTAACGAAGTATCTAAACATGAAGTTAACGAGTGGATAACCGAAAACTACTTGCCTAAAAAGATTAACGGGGTGGGGTTAACAAGAGTTAGAAAATAAATCCGAAAAAGAAATCAAAATTTTGTAAAATGTTCAAGTTAAACATGAACCTAAAGAGGACGTTTTCTGAATGTCTCTGAATTAAATTAAATTGTATACGAACGAAGTTATAATTTTCTGTGATTTTTATTTTAAAGACATTACTTTGTTGAAAAATTAACAGTTTTCATTAAATTTTTCAATGTTTGACTTTTACTCGATATTTGCAACTTTTCGATTTTTGCAACACCTGCGAACTTTAATTGGTTGCAATTATCGAGTTTGTACTGTAGTAACAAAAATCAAAATTTCTACGTAAAATAGAGGAATTTACTTCAATAAAAATTTTAACAATAAGTTTTCATTTTTGAAGTACAAAGTCAATGCTTGCTTCACAGTGACGCCGAAAATATATAAATATTATTTTTATTAAAAATTAAATTGTCTTAATTTTTAATTTTTATTTTTAACTTTTTGGTAATTAAGCTAGAGTTAAAGCAGATAAGTTTTTATAAATTCAGTTAATATACAATTGTTGTTAGTTAAAACGGCTTCTTAAAACTTTTACCATCTAAATGTTCTTTGCTAGATAAGGAAGATAAATGACATTAAAAGCTTTCCTTTTCAAGAAAGAAGTTTAGTTAAATGGTCTTTCTTAAATTCTGCGACCTGAGCTCACAGTACCAAAAACAAATGTATCGTAATGATTAGTGACCGCAAGCTTAATCAAACTTCAAAGACCTAGTTTACACATTAGCGGGTCAATATCCAGCAGCTCACTGCAACGCAAGGAGGAATATTTTACAATTACTTTGGATTGTAACTGTCACATAAAATTAGCTCGAAAATTAGTTAAATTTGATCACAAACTGTTCATCCAATACAAAATGAATATGCCATTTAATATATAGGGCCAGTACGAGAGAACTCTATCTTCACAATGGATCACTGGAAAACGTTCCAGATTCTTATATTTGATTGTATAATTCCATTTTAACCGAAAGGCGCCTCAGATTTTTACTACACAAAAAACATAAATCTGTTACCGTTAACCTTGAACATCCAACTAGAAAACATCAGTGGGATTTTGATGACGCAAATTTGAATCAATTCTTCAGTGACATTGAGAAATTTTCAACACCACAAAGATATATTTTTTGTTCATCTATCACAGAAATCATGCTTGCTTCACCAGTTAATCTACACCAAGTTAAAAAATTTGAAAATGATGATACACGCCGGATATATTGGATTGGCTATCTTAAGTAAATGCAAAAATATATTGATGATAAAAATCAAATTCCAATCATAGACAGACACAACTAGCTCAAAACATCAAAACGTAGCATATATTGTATCCAAATTCACAACAATGGGTTGAGATGTTAAACTCTAACGATGAAAATGTACATGTTACATTGTAATGTAACATAGTGTACTATGAGATGGATTATGAGATTGGCTGGCAATACACAGAAAACAAACGAGTAGTCATCCTCTTTAGTTTGATGATCACTTTTCAAAAATCACAATACAGTAATGAGTTTAACGTTACTTCCAAACAATATATTGTTTGAATCTAGTTACTATCCAGGAAAAAGTAACAATAACCCAAAACAGTTTCATATATACTTTACAGTCAAACGCGAGATTAAAGAGTACCCCACCAGTATGTCCTATAATAACACCGAAGCAGCGATAACGAAATAGCTGATATGTTTCCTACAGTTTATCAATCAGTTTTTATACCAAAAGTATAAATATTAAATTAAGGTTCAATGATATAAACAATTTATAAATTATCCATTCTATTGTCACTGACGAAGACGTTCTGACAGCACTGAAAGACTTTAACGATGGATGTGGGTCGAACAATTTTATAGAAGTATGCAAACCCTAATACGGTAGACAGACACAAACTAGATATTCATGAATTCTTGATTATCGCGATATTTCTCCTGTCTGCCATATCACGATTTTCATCAAAACAGGATTATTACGTTTATATAACAGGATTACATATTACAATCGGGTCGTAGGAATAAGATAAATGTGAAATATAAGAAGAAGCCAGTAGGATTGTATGAGGCTGGGGAGCATAAGTCATTTTCATTGAATGTATACAGAAAAATTGTTAGATAGTAAATTAAAACAACTATCACTGAAATTATTTATACATTTAGTTTATATTAGCTTATTGTAACTGATTCGATGTAATTGAAAATCGGCAAATACGCATTGAAATTGTTTTATTTCATTAATTAAATATGAATTTGAACATTTGCAGAGTACAAAATCGGGTTTGTATCTGTCACCATAATTATAAAATCGCGATTTTATTTGTTTGACATGCAATCGCAATTGGAAGAAATCGCGATAATTTTTGTGTCTGTCCACGGTATAAGAGCTAATCACTAATCTAGTGTTTTTCCCAACCATTGTAAATTTCAAAAAATTCCACCTATTTTTAAATTGAGTAAAAGAGACCACATCTCCACAGTACTAATTTAGTTGTAATCACTAGTAGTGACCAATGAAATTGAAAAACATCATCAATTAGCGTGAAGTTTTTGTACATACATTGTGATTTTCATTCACGTTCGAAGAACTCGTGTCGGGAAACTCAAAGTAATCAAAGTTACCTAGGAAGTTCTCCAAAGGTCACCACATTGGACCATGGATATTTTAGTTTTCATTCACCGAATTACAGATATCATAAGTAATTCTTATATACTCAAATACTGGGATCACATTAAAATGTTTCATGCCATCGAAAAAACTTAAAACACTGTACCTTTACAACAGGACAACAGGCAAACTTAGTTAGTGGTTGTGTCCGCAATAAGTTGTAATTGGATATCAATAAATTCAAGATAATGTTTCTTCACAGAAAAAGGAATACCATAATCAACACTTACTACAACAGATAAATTTAACTATTGCTTAAGCTAGTTCAATGTTTGGTCAAACGTCAGTAAATTAGTATTCTGCTCACATCAAGAGAATCGAAAGTGTGCGAAAACAGTTTGTCTTGTTTTTGTTTCAAAGAAAACCGAGTGGATGGCCACAATATACCTTTCCATGAGAATGCAGGTCAACTACCTCCATATATAAAACCAGGTGCTTGAATTATAATCTATATGCTCTCAATAATAGAAAAATTCTCTAAATAAATCCACCATACTTTCCGAAAATCGTTCATTTAATGTTCTGAGAAGGAGACTACGTATTCAGTGATTGTTGCACCTTGAACACCATTCCACAAACTATGGAGGTAGCCCAATAAATAGAATTTCATTTCACTAAAAGGATTTCTTTAAATAAATAAATAGTTTCGTTAGAATTTTTCCTTATACGAGTATTGAATCGTCTTTGTGGAGTGACGTTTGTTGCAAGTTGCAACTATTCCAATCTGGAGAACAGAGTATCTTTCCGCCGCAAATATTTTATTTTCTATGCGCAATATTCATTACCATAAAAATTATTAATTACTAATTTATGAGATACCTCGAATGCTAGATATTCATATAATCAAATCCAAGATGATAAAGGCCCGTTTGTTCCTCGGTTTTCAGTATAGAAATAATTCTTCGCCTGTTATTAAATTTTATTTTTAATCTATGGCAAAGAGTAACGTTGAGAAACCTACCAACGGATTATTGTAACACTTTTTTAAAGTTAAACTTAAGTCAGAAAAGTGAAAACAAAAGTCCTTGAACTTGCTAACCAATCCCAGAATGTCTGAAAGATATGTTGGAAAAATATCAAATTGGTTCATCAATCAAATTCATTCATCAAATTGTGTTCTGTAACATAAACGGTGATTATTGTGTCTGTTTTAGAGGTTATTTTTAATATTCGACGCACGATCGTGTGCCGAACAAAATTTGCCTGCTGGCTTAAAAAATATATATGAATTTAGTACAAGACCGTTGTGCGCCGGTGTCCCAGTGCCCGGTTAGCACTCATGAATCGACTTTTATTGCGCTTACTCAAAAATAGATAAACAATTTACACAAAATCATACATAGAGAAGAGATCTGGCATATTAAAAATGTATAATGAAACAGATTTATTGTAATACCGTAACCCACACAATATTAAAGTCTAATTCAGAATGATGGATCACGCAAATGAATCTACTCATATCTACTCTAATGTACCCTTTCCTAAATAACACTGATAAATGTTTATATCGCTAGATTTATTGTATTATTATCCCTCCATTTTAAAATTATTTTGATAATTTTAATGATAAAAATCATACCACAAATTTATCATTCATGTGATAAACGATAATGTGTTAATTTTGTCCCAAGAAGAAATCTGTGCTATCAGTTTGCATTGATAATACAATATTTTTGTATGTCATTATACTAATTCTTAAACATTACTATTACTTAAACATTACTATGGAAAGTGAAATTTAACACATCCTTATGATTCTGTCTCTGATCGATCGATATCATTTGGCGATCGATATAAAAACTACAAATGCGATTAATACAGGTGACAATTGTTCCACATTTTTTAATAGGGGCTTTAAAATTGTGTTTATTTATTACACACTTCTTAAAGCACCTTGTTTTATAACATGATTATGTAAGATTACGGTTCATCAGACCAGACAGCACCTTAAAGTAACTTTACAGGAGTATTAGTACGAAACTACTGTATAAAATTCATTTCACACCAAATACATTATTTGAAAATAAATAAAAACAAATGTAGTAAGATATGGCAGACCGAAAGATTATAAATTTTTATTACACTTTGGGATTGAGTTCTGTGCGTCATTACCTAAACACATACACACAAAATAAAAAATATAAATGTGTATATAAAAAACTAATATGTAGTAATAATAATAACATGTAACAACTAGTAACAATAAAAACTAGGCATAAGCTCAAAGCATAATCAACGAATATAGTCATACATATTGATGAAGCATTTATGTATATTTATTAATATAATATTCTTGTAATAGTATTACCTCTACACGGTTAAACGATAGTAATTTGCAAACTTTCTAACATGACCATTGATTAATGTAGATCATAGTGCAATTGTATTTGAAATTTACTTATCGTTTTTTTAAAACAACAATTTTTAAACATTTTTTAACAAAACACAAACCACAAGTAAATAATATGGAAAATATACAAATTTATAGCACAACACAAAACTTGCTTAAGATCACAGATACTATTAAGAAAATTTAACCTTTTCCCAGGTAAATCAAGTAAATTTTATTGAAAACTGTTTATAAGTTTGATTCACTATAATAAATTCTTTTTTGTTTTATTGAACTTTTGGATAAGTATTTCTTGTTATTTTGATAAAAATTAAACTGTTATTAATGTTATCACACAAACAAGAATTGTAAAAAACCGAAATACAAATAATATTAAATGTTAGCTCGCTAACTTATATTTTAATACAACAAATTTATTCAAATAATGAATTTTATTTGGAACAAAATTTTATAAATTAAATTTTAATAATAAAAATAAAAATTACAATAGGAAAACAACATAATAAAGCCGCGGAATAATATTTTATCATTGTAAAGCTGCGCGCGCAATACTAAACTAATTCTGTTTTATTTGATGTTTTAATAACAGACACTGTTACACTTTTCAACGTCACCTCTCACTAACTCGAATTCAATATATATTCTATATTATACATACATGAATTATATTTTATTTCAAAATAAAATAAAATTTGAAAGTACAGTAGTAGGTAAGACACTCATCTCGAAATGAGGAATTGCTGCGCTGCCTATGTTGCTGCGTATATCGAGCAGCTGATATAAGATAGAACACTAAGACAGGCCCCTTCAGCCAAAGACTGAATACTACCGCTATTGTCCCCATACGTAAGACGATTTGCTTATTTCTAGGCTGGCTATCTACCCGTTTAAATTAGATTTAATTAAAATTAAAATTGGTTTACAGAGAATGAGTGTTTGCAATGAGTTGCCGTATATAGGGGTTCTTTTTTAAATTTTTCTTAATTTCGTATTGTTGCGTGGTTTTTTGTTTCTTTCTTCTTGAGATTTTTATGTTTCTTATTAAAGTTCAGAATTATTTTTATATCTGCATTGAGGGTTCAGGAAAACGGCAAATTTAAATAAAGCCAACCAATTTGACTAACTCGATTTGAAAAACGAAAGTAAGCCATTTCTCAAGAGATTTGAAAAAATGGACTCCGAATGTGGTCCTGGAAAAATGCATGTAAAGCTCAAAAAATAACTACAGTAGGTAGTTATTTTTTGAGCTTTCAACAAATGGAACAAATATGTGTCGGTTTTCTACTGATTCCTCTTTGACGCTCGAAAACAAAAATTGGTTTAACTGAAACTGTTTAGCAGATAACATACATGAAAGAAATAAGTGCGATTTAAAAAAAGCGATTTGAAGCGGTGTTTTAAGTGTACATCCGAAAGGACCAAAATTGTCGGTTACAAGTGAAACGAAATATATAAAAAAGTCGAAAGCATTTGTATGGAAGATGATTACACATTATTCAATGTATAAAAATGTTGATGATTTCTCAGATAGATTTACCGATGAGTTAGCCTTTTGAAGTGTTAATGTTAACAGGCGTGTTTGGTCAACTAAGCAAAAGAAATGATTGTCCGAACTGTGAAGCAGCTCCATGTATGAGGACGCTCCACCAAGCAAGGATTTGGTCAATTAATCGTTTCCATACGGAACCTAAACATACTTTTCATGAATAAAATTTATTCACGAGGTTTGTTATCATATGTCTGTACATGGTTTTCAGCAGGGAACTCTAATTGGATCTTGCGAGAAGACAACGATACAAAACACCGTAGCATACTCTGTTCGGAATTTAAACTCAAAAGGGCATCACAACATTGAATTGGCCATCTCAGTCACCTGAGCTGGAATGGTCTAACATTCCAATACTCTGTTCAGAATTTAAACTCAAAAAGGGCATCACAACATTGAATTGGCCATCTCAGTCACCTGAGCTGGAATGTTCTAACATCACCATTTTTCGATAATTTATCAAGTTTATTTCTCATTTCTGTAGGATAAAATTTGTCTCTGTTTCAATTTTTATATCATTTAACAGTCTGCTAGTTTGCAACATTGTGATGTTTCTATACTGCCTTTTTATCACCAAATAATTTATTTTCGATTCGAGAACGAAAATATGTGAAACAGGTATAGTTCAAATATATTCTAGTAAGTTGTGATAGCAATATAGAGAAGAAATATTTGATAAACGAAACAGAAGTCAAATTAATTCTAGCATAAAGAGACGTAGACTTCGATAAAATATCGAAAAATGGTGATGTTAGAACATCCCAGCCCTGATGCTAATTCGAACGAAATTTATGGACACTCATGAAGATTGAACTGAAAATGTACTACATAAAAAATTTCAGCGCGTTGTCCGGAAGATATGGGCACATTTATCACCAGAGTATGTGGGGGGTAAGGGACATCGGTCTAGAAGGCCAATACACCAGCCTAAATGTCAACCTCACCTGCACGTGGTGCTCTCTGTCAATTAACCAACGAGGCTATGGCGACCGAGAAACGTCGGGATAACCGAACACCGAGAACCTAGCAAATGATGTTCTCTCCACTGACTCACTGCCAATTTTTTTTTTTTTTTTAGATTGGTAGCTGCTTCAATAACCAGTCCTTAATGCAATGAGTTTACAAGAAAATGGAATTTTTACCCCAGATGGTACACCAACTGCTCAGTTGGTTAATGCACTCTCTATCTAGGCCTGTTCAAAGGATTCTGGGGTGAGCCAACCATTGCTATGCCCATTCGATCGAAGTTCAAAAATATCTAGATTTCCACCTAGACAAATACAGGTCGCGACCCAGCAGGAAATCGAAAATGTTGAACTACGCAGAAGACTGAGTGAAATGGAAAAAGTGGCATCACAATTTAGCAAAGAAATTGCTAAGTTAAAGAAAGAAAATGAGGAGCTGAAGAAGACCAAACTGACAGAGGTTGTGGAAACTCCTTTTACTAACTCTAGAGTTTCATACTGATGAGGAGGAACTTGCAAGAGAAACTGATTGGATGCACAAACAGAAGAAAAAACCAAGGAAAAAATGAAAAGCAAAATTCTCGCTAGAAATTGAGCAGCACTCGTAAGCAAAAGTTAATGAAACTGTCGAGCCTGTACCCCAACATTACCAGCAACAAAAAAAACGTAAGGTTGCAATTGTCTTATATGACACTCAGCATAAAAATTCCAACGATCGATACGAGCCTCCCGAAGAAATAAACTGTAAAGTTGCTGCTAGCCATAGTCTGGCGGATATAGCATCTCGTAATTAGGTACTTTATTTTTAATGGCGTATATAGAATATGATGGACATATGAGAATACTGCCGTTCATTGTAAACCGGAAGAAACTCGCCAAAGCTAAAATTTCTTCAAATTGACCGATGTGCATCCTGCTTAAATTCTGGAAATTACTGCCAGGTCCCCAAGCGAAATCTTTAAGAAGGTGTATTTCCAAATCATGCTCTTCTCTTTTAACTAAAAAAGGATTGACCCAAAAAGCAGGTGTTCTTGTTTTATTTTTCTCGAAGCAATTTTATTTTATTTTCTTGCAGATTTTTTAATTATTTTAAAACTTTTAACCCAAGGGCAATTTTAATTTTTTTTGAAGATTGTATTTTGAAAAATATATATTTGTTCGTTGCAAGAATACCAATCTACAAATGATTGTGAATGTCAAATGTATGGTAGATGTACCACACCCGAAGCCATATTTGATTTTTATGTTACCCTAATGTTACTCTGTTAGTGACATAACATATGATGTGGTGGAGTGGCCGTGTTAGTAGTATAAAAAAAGGAACTGACGATGGAAGTATTCCAAAACTAGTTTTTTAGTTATTAATTTTAATATTTGTTAGAATGAACGTTTTTTAAATTACTGTTTTTTAAAATTAAAAGTTGTTTATTAAAAAAATAATAAATATACAAATTTTTAAAAAAAAATTAAAAAAAAATAAAAAATTAAAATTCTTCCACCAAAATTTTTCTAAATATAGATAACATTAGATTCGGAATGCTCAATGCTATCATTTAAAAATCAATATACATATGTTACAAAATATGTGTTATCATTGATAAAACATGTTTTGTAACATATATTGTTTTTTAGATGATAGCATTTAACATTCTTCCGAATCTAATATTATCTATATTTAGGAAAAAAAAATGTTGGTGACAGAGTATGTTTTGCTTTTAACCTTCCCATATATGGTTAATTAATATAAATTAAATAGGAAAAAAGACTTAACTGATGTGTTAAGCAACGATGGAGCGTTGGCACTTTTTGTTTTATACGTCCATGCGCTCGTTGCGTATGTTTTCGTTGTTTACAAAAGTCGTTTATTGCGTAAGTTTTGTCCGTAATTTATCCAATTTCTTCGTTTTTTTACGCGGTAAAATAAAATAGAACCGTCGCGGAGAACCTGGTAAATCAGATTCGCATGTAGGTTTCTTCCTCAGACTAAATCTGTTCGTCTCTAAAGAATAAAGGAAGTAAAACAAGGAACACATACACCCAAATACCATAGTCGCATCACTTTATGTGAAGTAACTATAGTTGTGTCACTTCACTTGAAATTTGCCATTCTCACAGTCGTTTTAAACGACACGCATACTACAATAGAAATATCGGGCAGCACTAATAATTTCCTCAAATTTGACAAACCATTCGATGTCAAAAATCTAAATATTTACGAATATGTTATTGTAAAAAGCACGTAAATTGAAAATAGGTCAGTAAAATCTAATTATTTAATTATTAAATTGATTTCCAGAAACCATAAACTAATTTATGATGAAGGCAAAATATCTATCATGTAAAAAATTTGTAATTTTCCACCGTAATTAAAAATTGAGAATGAGTGGTTTGGGCCATCCAAATGTTCCACGGGAGAGAAATTAGAAATTAGAATGATAAATTTATCTTATGCAGTAAAATATTGGTAAAATGAATTACAAAATAAATTGTAATAAATTGTATTACAATTTATTTTGTAATTCATTTTACCAATCACACATAAAAATGTTTATTGTATTAAATAGTATTGTTCATGTTTTACGAGCCTCCATTTCACAGTCACATAAAGAACACACCAAGAGTCAACAGAGAGCGGCGAATTTAAATATGCATTAATTTGTTTATGTATTATATAAAAACGATAGTATATTATAAAAAAAACATTACAATTTTTGGAGTTTTAATAGAAAAATTGTAATATTAAGAAATTGTAAATTTCTTAAAATTTTTCTAAAAATTGTAATGTTTTTTATAAATATGTATGTTATTGGTCTATAATTGTTTATATTTACTATCGTTTCTATATAATACATAAACAAACTAATGCATACATATTTAAATTCGCCGATTGCTGTCGACATTTGATGTGTCTAGTCCTTAAGAAAACGATATGACAATAGTCGTATAAAACGACAATAGGCGTAAGTGCAACTATTAGCCTTTAATCACCGCCTACTTCACTTCCTATGCAAGCGAAAGGTGATATTTCCCAAGTAACAATGAATTTTTTTAAGCATTTTTGTTTAAAAAAATGCTATATGGTTTCGGTTTGCCGTCTGTCCGTCTGTGTCTACGATAACTTGAGATCGGATAGAGATATCAACTTAATTTGTTCACTAAAAGTTCAAGCAATTCATGGGAAAGTGCCCTATTGATTTGGACATTTCTGTGTTCAGGGTGTTCTGAGATACGTAGGGTTTTGTTGACCCCCCTCCTTAAAATTGATAGATTTTTTTTTTTATTTTTTATTCTATTTTGGTTTCATAGTGCATGTGAATGTGGAATAAAAATATATCTCTTGTGGATGTAGGTTTGTGTGGGTGGTATGGTTATGGGGGTGGTAGAAGTGGGGGTTTGGGAGGTGGAGGGGTGGAATGAGGTGTTTTGGGTTTAGTGTGGGAATTTGGGATTTGGTGGATGAGGGTTTGTGTGGTGTGTGTGAAAGTGTGTATGGAGGTGGTGTTGATATGGGTGGTGCGGGATAAGGTGGAGGGGTGGAATGAGGTGTTTTGGGTTTAGTGTGGGAATTTGGGATTTGGTGGATGAGGGTTTGTGTGGTGTGTGTGAAAGTGTGTATGGAGGTGATGTTGATATGGGTGGTGCGGGATAAGGTGGTGCGGGTGAGATGAGTTTTAGGGATTTGAATTGGATAGTGGGTGAGGTTGGTAATAATTTTTAGGTGTATGGTGGTTTGCGGTTGATTGGGGTCGGTTGAGTTATGGTAGTTTGAGGTCGGTTGGGCTGGGTGTAAATGGAGTTAGGTGGGTGTGGGTGGGTGTGATATTTGAAATACGCAAATCACACATCACCTCTTTATAGGCAACAAAAATGCTTATAGAGTTCGGTTCCGAACCTTTCCGTTTTTTTTTAACTTTTATCAAGTTTACTGCCATATGACCCACCCCGCTGGGTCACGCATTACTTTCATTATGACGCCGCGTGCACCACCGGTGGGTTACATGTGCATATGAGTTTTAACTGCCATGTGACCCACCGGTGGATCACGCGTTACTTTCATTATTACGGCACGTGTACCACCGTTGGGTCACATTCGTATGAGTTTTTAAAGTAAAATAGTTTTTCGGCCCTTGATTGAAAGGAATGTGTCTATACCATGGCACCTCAGTAAAGGTATTTATTGATCCGCATTTTTCTAATACATTTTTTTTCCCGTGACAGTAAACGTGTTATAGCAATATTTTGTCACTTTTTTGGTCACAGTGACCAGTTTCTATAGATGACTAAATAGTTTATTCATATGTCAGGAAACCATTTTTTTTACCAAAAATATAGCTAATTTTCGGATATGACTAAAACGTATAGACGGGCAATTTACTCACAAAAAATAGCAGTGTAGCCACTACGACAGCCATTTGACTTAATAGCAAATAAGTCATCATAAAAGTTAATATGCTATATTGTTGTTGATTTGCATTTATGTGGGCAAATTAACAAGATAAAAAAAATAGCACAATAGCAAATATAACAATAGTCACCGCAGTAAACGTTAGTATTAACAGCAAAACAGTAATCTCAAAAGATGTTACTCTCTATTATTGCTTTCGTCTATTCGTATTCAGCTAAATACCAAAAATAACTATACAGTGTTGATAGCAATTAATTGGTTATTCTAGCAAATTAGATGTTTAGAGAACATAACGAAGAACGATAAGTTTAAGAACTATTTTGGCATCAACTGCAAGTTGTATTTTAACATTTTTAATATTAGCAAATATAAATACTGACAGTACGAGATGTAGAACAAAAGAAAAGCTAATCGGCAAATTTCGTGACAAAATAGTAACTTTTATAGCATTTTTGTTATCAGAGTAGCTGTTAGCATTCTACGTGACCATTTTATCATATTGATTTTACTGTATCTTCTACTACAGCTGACTATGCCATGCGTATTTTGAAAAATTAATTGTTCAATGAAAATTTGGTGGTGAAGATAGCGTTTTAATCATAGGGAAAAGCTACATATTTTGCTTTTCCGACGACTAATTTGCTATAACTGCTAATGGTAAATCTTTGGTGATAAAATTGAATTTTTGCATTGCATTTTTGTCTCCAGAATAAATAATTAACTATAGACTAAATATTTAGCAATCCACGTGAATATTATAACATATTGAGATTATTGCTTCTGCTAAAGCTATTATGTCATGGCTACCATCTTTTTCCGCTATTATGCCAGGGCTGCCATTTTCCACCCCCTTGAAGTTATCCCATACTTTCATCCCACGTTTTGTTTTAAATACCACCCTATCGCTTTAATTTTTATCTTAGCAGCACAAGTGTTAAAAACTCATCCCATACTTTTTACAATTTATATACATAACACATACGTCTCGGCCCACGATTATTTTCATCCCATTCTTTTTGATTTTCTCATCCCATACTTTTTGTTTTTATTCAAATTAATATTTTACTGAGCGGTCTTCGATATTCTACGAATTTAAGCAACGAAAATTAATCTGGGATGGGTACTTTTATTAAAAGGTTCACCGATTTGTCATTGTCGATAGTTTCTGTACCCTGTTGGTCAATTTATGACAAAATATAAAGTTCCGCCGATCGTGGGAATTCCCGCTATTCGAATATACGTGACACGGGAAATGTATCGGTTCCGTTGAAAAGTAAAAAATTTCTCCAGCCTTAGGATTTGCAAGGTCCGCAAATTTGTTAATTTAGATATATTCTGGACTCCTATTGCTATCTATCGAGCGAGTATGACGACCCGCTGATCGTGGGAATTACCGCTATTTAAATTTTTGTGCGCGAGTTCGGTGGAACTTTATGTTCCGTCATAAATTGACCAACAGGGTACAAAAACTATCGGCAATAACAAATCGGTGGAAATTTTTAATAGAAGTACCCATCCCAGACTAATTTTCGTGGCTTAAATTCGTAGAATATCGAAGACCGCTCAGTAAAATATTAATTTGAATAAAAACAAAAAGTATGGGATGAGAAAATCAAAAAGTATGAAAAAACCGTGGGATGAGACGTACGTATTATGTATGTTACGGTCAAAGTGTATAATCCGGTGATTATATATAATTTCCGGTTATTATATATAATTACCAACGACGTCAGTTAAGTGTATAATTTTTTAGAATTATTCACTTTGACCGGTTATTATATATAATTACCAAACCCCCTTGGTTAAAGTGTTCAATATGAAAGTCTAAAACTATAATAATAATAATTCATTATGATGTATTCATTAAATCTATGAAATGAGAGTCCTGTATTCTCGAAATGGTTCACCCTTCACCCCACGAAGTATTTTTTATAGTATTAGTGCATATTGGAATAGTAGAGACCAATTTACAATCTAATTTGATAAATTTAATTCTAAATTGGAAAAAACTGTTTTATTGCTTCGAAATCTATTAAATGAGAGTCCCATATCTCGAAATGGTTCACCCTTCACCCCACGGAATATTTTATATGGTATTAGTGCTAATTGAAATTTGGAAAGTAGGGAATAACAGCTTTACTATTGGCACAATTAGCTTTCGCGAGTTAGTAAAGCCATTACTCCTACTATTTCAAATTCCGCGAGTTAGTAAATCCATTAGTCTACTATTCCCCCTCCCCTTATTTTATCCGATGATAGATTTTAATTAACTTAAAATCCATAAATTAGAATAAAACTATTGTTTTAATAAATATCATAATATGTAATTCCGTTTCTTCAAAAATATAAAATAATTTAGTATAAAAATATATCGGTTGTTTCATTTTATCAATTTCATTTTTATCCTTCAAACCCAGTCTTCAATAATTTTTATCTAATATATTGTAAATCCATAAATTCATTAATTGATTGGAATGTGCGACCAAACTTAAGTAAGATTTCCGGTTGACGCCGGGCCCATCCGCACACTCTTTTACATATAACAAGAAGATTCATTAAAAGATATTTTTTTATTCCATTAAAAAAAATCTTAGAAAAACTTTTTTTTTTCAATTTTCAAGGTGCTATGTCCCCTTAATATATTCGATCGAATTTAATCTGGGACGTTACTCAAGCATTTCTTAGCCGATTATGTTAGGATTGTGTATGTTGGATGGGAATGCAATTATTAAATTATCATTGAAAGAATTTCTGGAATATGGCCACCTGCACAGTAAAAAAAATGCGTGAATTTTCATGTGGACAAAAGTTGCCGACCCTTTTCACGTAAAATTACATGAAAATTCATTGAAAATTAAATGGTTTATCCCGTAAATTTACTAGTAAAGTTATGTAATAAATTGTATTTAACCTTTTTCTTTGTTTCATAATTTTGCGCGTTAAATATTTTTTCTCTCAAATTTAAAGTGGAAACTAAAATTGGTTGAATTAGTTTGTAATTATAAGATAAATTTCATGTAATTTTAAATTCCAGTTGAAAAATACAATACGGTACTAGTAAATTTACGGTATAAACCATTTAATTTTCAATGAATTTTCATGTAATTTTACGTGAAAAGGTTCGGCAACTTTTGCTCACATGAAAATTCACGTATTTTTTTTTACTGTGTGGGACGGAACTTGATCAATTCTTAACCGATTATGATGGGATTGGGTATGTTGGATGGAAGTGGGATTCTTAAGTGATTTTTGGAAGAATTTCTGGAATATCGCCACCTAGGACGGAACTCGATCATTTCTTAACCGAATGTGATGGGATTAGATATGTTGGATGAAATGGTATTATTAAATGATTTTTTAAAGAAGTTGTCGAATATGGCCATGTGGGGTTTGTTGGTTGGAAATAGGATTCTTAAATGATTTATAAAAGAAGTTTGGGAATATGGCCACCTTAGACGGAACTCAAGCAGTTTTAAACCGATTACGGTGGGATTGGATTTGTTTAATGGAAATGAGATTCATTAATGATTTCTAAAAGAAGTTTTTGAATATGGCCACCTGGAACGGAACACGGCTATTACTTAACCGATAATGATAGAATTCGGCACGTTGTATAAATATGGTACTATAAAATAATAAACTGCTGTACTCGCCAGAGGATGAGAAACCGAATCATAGTGTTCCTCTTTTCTGATTATTGCAGTAGTCAAGAGTGTAATTATTGGTTGTTTTATGAAATTAACTCCCATGCCATTTATGGTCTTGTATTGCTAGTACCTCAAAAGTATACATTTCCGATTGGTTCGATAGGTTTAGGAAATCTCACGGTCTTAGAAGACATCATATTCCATGTTCCCGTGAACACTTTTCGAGGTCGTTGTTGATAAGAATACTATAAATGTATCCCCCTTGTGTAGAGTTAATACCGTGATTTTTAGTGAGAATAGGTAGTTGGCTTGCTGCTCAACCCACTAATTACATGACTGGGTCACGTACTAGTGATAGATTTTAAGGCATCCAGCCTTATCAGAAACATCACGAACGATTTGCTTCAAGAAAGACGTCTACTTTTTACTGAGTTTCGTCCTAGTTTAAATTACCGAGTTCCATCCCAGGTGGCGATATTCCGCAACTTCTTTCCAAAGTTATTGAAAAATCTTATTTCCATCCAACATATTCAATTTCAGCATAATAAGAAATTATCGAATACCATTCCAGGTGGCCATATTCCATAATTTCTTTAAAAAATCATTTAAGAGTCCCATTTTCATCCAGCACTCCCAACCCCATCATAATCGGTTAAGAATTCATCGAGTTCCTTCCCACATGGCCATATTTCAGAATTTCTTCCCAAAATCTTTTAAGAATCCTATTTCCATCCAGCATACCAAATCCCATCATAATCGGTTAAGATTATTTAGCGCGTTCTGTCCCAGGTAGCCAATATTCCAGAGCTTCTTTCAAAAATCATTTAAGAATCCTATTTCCATCCAACATACCTAATCCCATCACGATCGGCTAAGATTTGATCGAGTTCCATCCCAGGTGGCCATATTCCAGAATTTCTTCCAAAAATCATTTAAGGATCCCCGAATCTATCCATCATAATCGGTAACCGTAAAATGGAAAAATAGAATTGTCTGTTAAATCGAAGGGCCGCTAAATCCAGCGTCCGTTGATTCGGGGTCCGTTAAATCGAGGGTTTACTGTATATCGCTAAAACAATTTCAAATTTTTCTATCGCCTCCAAAATTACACTCCCAAATTTCACGAATTCCGCAAGGAACTGTAGTGTTTGGATAACCGACTTTTAGTAATTGACAGCGATGGCATACGTCGTTTTTAATTTTTGTTCTTATATTTTACCAAACATTTGCGGTTCAGGTGGAGCTTGAACCCCGTTTGTTTTTTTTTGTATTAAATTTCAGACCACCGAACACAAATGTGTATGTAAATAACCATAGTAATGGTTTTTGTTTTTTTCATGTTTCTCTTTCGTAACGCACACAATTGTGATCGCATGCCGGAAAAGGGATATGATGTAATTTTATGTCGATGACTCAGAATTTTGAGTAAAGACATCAGCAAAGTTAATTAAGGGAAATATTAGGTGTATTGATGGATTGTTATATTAGGATTCTATTGATTCTATAAAACATAAATTTTCATATTATCAAGATATTTTTCGAATTGGCTTAATTTGGTACAAAAATCTTAGGTGTACAAGTAGAAACTCGGCCCTGAAGTTGGTTCCATTAAAATATACTTGAAAGCATCCAATTCGCCCGCCATTTTGGATATATGTAGCTTAGTTATTGCTGTTTTTATGACATAATTTTCACTCATTTTCAAGCTGTCTTTCCGTGTGCATCAATTTTAAGAGATGACAACATTTATGTCATTGCATTCTATTCTATTTTCCAATGAAAAAAATGCTGCTCAAGCTATGGCACTGATTAATTCGACTTTGAGCGAACATTCTTTGAGTCATTCAACAGAAAAAGTGGTTTACAAGACTTCGTGATCGCAATTTGAGTCTTGAGGACGATCCACGTGTAGTAAAACAATTTTAAGACGAAGAACTCAGTTTTACTAGATAATCAAGAAAAATCCATGTCAAACTCAAAAACCGCTTGCAGGACAGTTAGGAGTTACTAACCAAGCAATATAAAAAAAGGCATTCATAAAAAAAATGTTCTATTAATTTTAATTATTTCATTTGAACTATTATAGCTTTATGTTTAATTATATGATTATTTAATATTTAAATTTAAATTATTATTTTTATACTATTTTGACTGTATATATTGTAAATATGTATTTGTATTATATTCTTAATTTTGTATATTTTTTAATGTATTGTGTTATTTTATAAATAAAAGCTTCCTAGCTTAATTACATTCATAATAAATAAATATCACTTCGATTGCAAGCAATGAGAAAAATGCAGAAGCAAGGAAAATGGGTCCTCATAAGCTGACCGAAGAAAACGAAACCGATGAGTTGAGATGATTTACATGAATTTGCTTACTCGATACTAAAGCGAAGCCGTTCGCTATGGCACATTTCAAAATAGGATGTAATAAAACAGTACATCACAAAACAGTACATGGTACACTAAAGTGCATGTTACTGAACAGGACCTGTGAATACGTTTAGTTATTAGAGAGTAATTAGACAGTATACTATATAGAATTATAATTGCTTTAAGTTATTATAAAATATCAATTCACCTAACAATACTCGATCGTTGCAAAATAGATCAAAAATTTAAATAAATGCATATATAAATAATATATTTATTTTATTTATATATTTATTTAAATTTTTGATCTATTTTGCAACAATAAATAAAACTTACACAATTTTTTGGAATTAAAAACCTGCAAAATTAAGTTATTAAAATCGTAAAATTGACTATTAACTATTTTGCGATGTTCTATTTTAATACGTACTGTTATGCAATGTACTCTTCCGTACCATGTACTTTAGTGTACCATGTACTTTTTTGTGTTGTACTGTTTTAATCGGTCCTGTTTCGTACCATGTACTGTTTTGTGATATCCTGTTGTGAAATATGTCGTTTCGTAAGGGACCCGTACAAAAGAAAGATTTTTTTGCAAAAAATCATTACGGGTGACGAAAAGTGGATTTTTTACGATAATCCTAAATGCAGAAAACCATCTAGGCCGGCCATCAGCAGCAGTTGCAGAAATGAATATTCATGCCAAGAAAATATTACTGTGTGTCTGGTGGGATTGGAAAGGAGTAATTTACTACGAGCTTCTGGAAGCTGGTCAGACTATTATAGCTGAACGGTACCAGACACAATTGATCAAATTAAGTGATGATCTGGAGGAAAAAGGACACTTACGAGCCAAGGAAGATGGAAAGTGATATTGCTGCATAACAACGCTCGGCCACGTATAGCAAAATCAAACCAAGAACTCATCTTCTCCTTAGGCATGGAATTTTTACAGCATGCGGCGTATTCTGCAGACTTGGCTGCCTCCGATTACCACTTCTTCAGATCGTTTTCGTTGTATTTGAAAGACCAGCGGTTCACGAAAGTTGAAGATGTGTAAAAATGGCTCGATGACTATTTTGGCAAAAGTAAACTTTTAAACTTGAATTTGACCTTAAAAAACAAAGTTTCTACTTGCACTCCTAATATTTTTATTTTCATTTTTTTGTTTTCGTGCAAAGTCCTTCGTGGTAAAGAAAGCAATAAAAAAATATCGGAAATCTGAAAAAATAACAATTAAAAATTATAATTCCAGTACTTTGTTAATAAATAATTTATAACATTATTGCAAAAATATGCATTTACTATTTCAATAAACATTTATGTGAAAAAACACACGTAACATTAGTTTGCTAAGCAAAAAAGTACATCCATTCTTTGTGTTGTTATGGTTTGATTCCATTTTTCACTATTATTTAACTTTCGTCACTTTGAAATTTAATAACTAATTAGAATTGTTGTAATTTTGAACTGATGATGAGAAGTATATTTCGAAATCGATATTCAAAAATAAAATTCAAGTATTGTTACTGAATAAATAAATTACAAAGTATTTTAATTAGTTAACTTATTTTATTAAACAGCCATTATCTTTCATCTTTCGAACCATACTATTTTTGTTTTTAATATTTCCCGTCATTATGTTTTGATTATTAGTTTTTATGAATATATCCGTCTTCTACAGAATGGAACACAGACGGATTACAGATGGAAAACAAATAATAGCTGGCAGAAATTTGCCTACAATTTGCAATTATTTTCTAAACATCCAAACTTATTTAATGAAAGAAGAAAGTGGTTGAGCTACTATATATAAGAAAGGTATCAGATATGTAGATAATTAAGATGCTATAGATAAGGTTGCCCGATGCTCGACCACTGCAACTGATAAGCAAACTGTCTTTGTTTATACTTCAATTGTACTAAAAAAAACAATTTAATTCAATTATTACAAATTTTATTTATAAAAAAATATCTTTAACATAGTTTTGTTTCGTTGAAACAAAATATTATTTTCAATTAAAATTTACTTTTATATAGTACATTTAACAAACACATTTTTTTAAAAACTTGTTTTTTTAATTTGCAAAAAAAATTTTATTTTGCAAAAATTTTTTTGCGAAATAAAAAAACAAGTGTTTAACAAAATGTGTTTATTAAGTGTAAGTGTGTTTCGCCAAGTGCCTACGGCAAATAGTGTAGTACTATTAGAATTTTTATAAAATCAGACATTTATATTCATGATTATTACAATCTAAAATAATTTTTCTAAATTTTGATTTAAAATATTTCAGTCAAATTTAAGTTGTTTGTAAATTAAATTGTATCCTTAAGTAGGTTTACATTTTTCAATTGTTTGCCGGTATTTAGAATTGAGTTTGGTTTCACTAATAATGTTTTCTAGCTGAAAATAATAAATATAATTTCACTTTGCATGTATGCAATTAAAATTCATTGTGAATTAAAAATAAACCAAGAAAAATTTAATGAACATAATCTTAAATCGAATTTTTTTAAAGTAATTCTTCAATAAAACCACAGATTGATTTTAAAATTGATTAATTGTATGTAAAAGTTCACATGAATATATTTCATTCGCCTTACAAATTTTTATACTTTTATAAAAAGGTTTTTTAAATCTCTAGGAAAAACAAGGTACACAAATCACCATCATTCATTTTTCGTCGATTAAATTTAAGTTTGTAATAAAAATCGTCTATTATATGTATTAAAAAATTACAACTAAAGAAAATATAATTTCAAAAAATTCAGTTTAAATACAGAAAAAGCGTAACACTTATTTTGCGCTATTGTTCCATATTACTAGAGCCTCCGGTAGTAAGATTATGTCGTAATATTGCACGTACATTTGAGTAAGTTTGATGATCATTTGATATCGAAACATCGCCATATGTTTTTTTACGTTTTAATGAGGCGCGGCGTAATTCTCCCGAACAACTGTGTCCTCGCATTTGAATTCGTTCTACTTGCAGAATCGGTTCGTATTCGTGCAATTGTGTTATATAGTATTTATCTAATTCTATATACGACAACCCATGTTTTAATATTTCAAATGCATTTCTGAAAATTAAAAAAAAAAAAAAAAATCAACTATACGACAACCCATGTTTTAATATTTCAAATGCATTTCTGAAAATTAAAAAAAAAAAAAAAATTAACTTATAAATTTAATGAGCAGCGGTAATACAGGATGGGAACACGAATACTGCTACAAAAACCAATGTGAATATTTCTGTTATATATATTGTTTCAGAATAAAAGCCTTTATATAGATTTTATTATGAACAGTCCAATCCTGACGCAGATAGAATAGGCGTTGTGCAACTGTATAATGAACTATATTTTCTAGTTTTGACACAGAACATTTAGGACTCAAACAAATCGGGATGCACCCAGTCCGTGGATCATTATGCGAATTATAGACAGGTTCAATACATATGACCCTGTCCAGAGGACTGCCATTGATAACAATCGAAGCACTTCAACAAGACAATTAGCGGGAAATGCAGCTTTAGTCCGAAGGAGTGTTTCGCTTATTTTGTAAAAAGGTTTGAATTTGTTTCCATATAAAATGCAAGTTACATGCTACTTGAATGCAAAATATTCATCAATTCGACTAGTTTTGTTGAGAGCGAGGTAAACTTCATAAATTGCTTATTTATGCCTGACAAGCAAGACCACCTTATTAACGGTAAATACATCTTTTATTTCTGGCTTTGGAAATTGTGTGAGCCAGAAAACTGATACCTAACGTTTTCTTTGTGTTGATACACACACATACTTGTTTCTGGAGAATTAACCTACCACAAACTTCCGCAATCAAAAGTTAAAGTTAAGTTAAATTAAAGGTTTTAAAATACTAGATGCTGTGAATATTGTTAAAAAGAGAAAACAGAAATACAGGAAGGGAATCAAACTATCAAAAAAGGAGGCCTCCCTCTTTTTATACCACCATTACAGCAAAGAGAATGTTCAAAACATTTATGGAATAAAAGAAATCCTTCACATGAAGGTGAAAATCGAACCAATGAGGAGAACCACAACACGCATACCCCAATACAAGAAATGTCATGCATTTAATCACACCCAAAGATATTGCAGCCGGGGTAATCATATTACCTAGGCATGTACAATAGGGAGAGATGTGCCAGCCAAGTGTACAAATTGTAAGGGCCAACATCCGGCTAATTATCGAGGCTGTGAGGCTTTGTTCATAACATCGGGAAAAATTTCCATAGTATTGATAACCATGCTGTACACCAATGAAATCGCCTCAAAATATAAAAACTCCGTCTAATTTTTTCATACTCGAGTTGAAATATTTCTTACTTCAATACCATGGCATTTTCCCGATGTTATGAACAAAGCATGAGAAGTGAGGTTTGTAAACAACTATAAAAAAAGAGATAAAACAAGAAATCAAGGGGAGGAGGGGGAGGGGGGAGGGGGGAGGGAGCTTCAAATATCAAATCAGATGGATCAGAGCCCACAACCAAGCAACACGGGGCAAAGGAGATAATTTGCCCAGGTAGTGAAAGGTTTGGGTTCAACCAAACATATGGACTCCAAAAATAACAAAATTATGGAAAAAATTATGACCCGCATTGTAGCTATTACAAAGCGGCTAGATGACCAAAGTAATCTGAACAACATAATATTTGATCAACTGAAAAAAGTCAACTTCCACAACGCAATCCAACAAAAAATGTTAAGTAAGAACACAACTTTCAAAATAGCAATCTGGAATGCGAATGGGATTATGCAACATATTCCACAAATAGAAATATGTTTTTTAAATTCAGAAAAAATCGGCATTTTTCCCTAAATATCATTTTTATTTTTTGGCCTCGGCAATTTACTTAAACCACGTTTTAACTCACCCCACAAAATAGGTTAAAAAGAGTACACAATGAAAAAATTAAGAGTATTAATATAATGAGATTTAGGTATCAATTTTCAGGAGCAATACCCTCCTCATCTTCATGGTGAGTCGAAGGAAGATACTCAACGGAAGCATTCCAACAAACCCTTTAACTTTAAATAATACAATAATTATTTAGTAACACGGGAATTTTGAAATAGTGATGGTGTGCTTATGAAAAGAAACACCGATCTGTATTGTGGATAAACAACAGTTCACTCAAGTAGATTTTCTCATAAGTTAGAACATTTAACACATCCTTATCCTGTAGTACTAGAGACCCTCGCAGGTTCAGGATTCCTCACACCGAATCGTGTCTTATGTTGCAGAATTTTTCGAATAATTAGGTGATAGTCGAATGCAGTTGCGGTAGTATGCACGTGTTCGAGAAATTCTGTTGCTGCGTTGTACGGAAAAATTTGTGAACATCCAGATAAGGGCATACTTAACATGAAGCATGCTATAGGTAACCAGCCTAACAGCTACCCTGGGTTGTAAACATCTTATCTTATCTTATTTACTCCATCTGTGCAAATAAACAGAGTGAAATTTAAGCAATCTTGTTTAAAAATAATTATTTGTCGGAAATGATTAATTTTTACATAAAGATTTATTGTTTAGTGATGTACCTGTTATTTTTAAGCACAAAAAAACATGTTTCAATTTTTGATAATGTTGATTTTGTAAAAAAAAAATTATTTAAAAATTTTATAAAATTACCTATATTGCACACAACTAAGCTTGCGTTACTTTGTTTTCTCTTATTTACAAAATTTCGCATAAAATTTCCCCCGTAAACACATGAAATCGCGCGAGTTATATTTTGGTTCGAGCAGTCGTGGGCAGGGAAAAATAAAACTTGCTTTCCTTCCTTTTTCGAACTTTCTTTTTTATAACGAATTTATTTCTTTATTAATTACACTGAGACGACTTATGTCGTCAGTTACCAAATATACTATGATTTTTTTACAACGTTTTTTTTAGAAAATAAAATAAAATGAAAATGAAATGCGATATATTTTAATCGATATCGTTTTAATTGAAATTATTGTTTTTTTTATGACTGCGTGAATTTTTATGAGTAAGACGTTGTCACCATTATGTTACCATTAACCTTCTCACCATGTTGAAACTCCAATGCATGAGTCGAATTTGTGATGTGTTTGCGATTTGTGTATGTATCGAATTATGTATTTTGTAATATTCTCACCACTATTGTTGGTGAGGTGAAGGCCTGTGTTGGTGGTACAGGGCGTAACTCCGACCCCTCCTCCCTCAAGAGACGACCGTATGTTTATATGGTTGATTTGGTCATCAGAGTAATCAGCAGAATGTGGATTTGATTTTCGTTTGGTGCATGCAGGAGAGTATCTTATAAAGAGTAAGTATCCAAAAATGCCACTTATGGTCCATGTAATTGTTTGATGGTGAGTAAATGCTGCAGAATGATGTGGTTTTTGAAGTTATTCCATATTGATTATTGTCCAGTTATTGAGTCGTGTTAAATCTATTGATATCTCAATTGCGTTGGTATTTATTTCATGGTAAGGTTGTAAATTGATGACATATTCATAAAATATTGGTGCTGTATTGGTGTAAACGGTATTGTTTATAGTTATGGAGCAATCCAATAATTTTAATAACTTGATTCCTTCAATATGTCTTTGGTTTTTGAGACCACATGTTGTTGTACATTCCATTGGCGTATTTGTATTGATGAATATATACTGTGTGAAGAGCTGTATAATATTTTAAGGGAGTGCAGATTTGATTAAGTTGCAGTGTGCTGGTTGGTTCAATACGATCCTGGCCACACAACTATTGTTGGTTGGTTGACGGTTATCTTGTTGCCAATAGTATTGATCTTCGATTTCCTCGCATGGTTTGTTCATATATTGATAAATTTGATCATTAAATC
This sequence comes from Nephrotoma appendiculata, assembly GCA_947310385.1. Lineage (NCBI taxonomy): Eukaryota > Metazoa > Arthropoda > Insecta > Diptera > Tipulidae > Nephrotoma > Nephrotoma appendiculata. The sequence continues at coordinate 194,198,900 of OX371223.1, forward strand.
AGAGTGAACATATACGTCTTGTGATTGTAATTGATCATCGACGAATTTTAGTTCTTTTTTATTTAATAAATGGTGTGAAATAATTTGAAGTTTTGCATGAGTTATTGTGTCTAATATGTTACTAAATGTTTTTGTAATTGGTCTATCATAAATGAGACATGATGAATATAGTGTCCGAATGATGTTATTTTTAGCATATTCTGACTTTCGTTCTTAAATAACCCTAATTGGTTCTTCATTTGTCTTGTCGATGTGTCTAGCATTTTTTAATTTCGTTAAATCTAGATATCATCTGAGTGTTAAGACTAACTTGTTCGTTTATTTTATGTGTAAGAATATCTTCATTCAAGTTAATATTTGTGAGTGCGTCACTAATTTCTTTGTAGTCATTTTGATCTAGATTACCTGTAATACCTTTAAAAACTGATGCCAGTCCGTCTACAAGACCTCGTTTGTAGCGTCTATCATACAATTTTGATCTATGTTTAATGTTTTTTATTGTGGCTACTAATTGGAAAATCTGTTGATAGTACTCCAGCTCTTTGATTGTAAAAGTGTAGTTTATTGTTCTTTGTTGTAGTGTTCAGTATTTTATGTACATTTGTCTTTATGTTATAAATTATTGGATCGTATGAACTGAGGTTGACTATATATGTAATAGTCGGTTGTATCCTGTTATAATACGAGCCTTGCCTAATTGGATTGGTATTAGTCCATTATTGTCGTCATAGTTGGTTATTGACATTTGTTGATCCTGTAATGCCGTCAACCTGTAATATACGCTTGATTTTATTTTTGTGTAAACTTTGATTTTGGGTGTTAGTTATTGTTACTTTGTTATTCTTAAGAACTTGTTGTTTCTTAAATGAAGGTGGATTTTATTCCGTCTATTCGTTCTGTAGAATATAAAGTCGTTCTGTTTGAAATTAATGGGATCTTTTCTAAATTTATTAAGTCGGTTTATAACTTTGATTTTTGCATTTTGATTCTTACGATGAATCAAATCACATAAGCTATAACCAGCGAGTCTGTAAGAGTCAGTAACGAAACCTTACAGAATTTAACGAGAACGTTTTGTTACAGAATATTTGACAGTTTGACCACCGAATCTGTAACACGATTATTTATGTCAATTAAATTTTGAAATGTTAATCTGCAAAATTACAAACTAACCACACCACAATTTTGGTCAAAAATGAGCTGATGAAAAATGTACATAAGATATTATATAAATTATTAAAATATAAATAAATATTTGTACACATAAATTATAAAAATGTAAACATACCAACATACCGCCATTTCAAATATACAATTTTGACGTTTCCTTCAGTTTGGGCGATAATTTTCGCTCGTGTTACAGATTGCTAAATGACAATTCAAATTTAACGAAACTGAACGAAAAGTACTTTGAGTTTCGCTGGTCAGTAATGTCAATAAACATACATTTTTCAGATGTCGCTTTGTTACTTAAATTTCTTACAGACTCGCTGGTTATAGCTATAGTCTTTTGTAGTTATCATTTTGTTGTTTTACATATTCGTGTAACGGATACGTCTGACTTTTCAGGGAATATTTCTTTAACTTAGTAATGGCCGTTTTTTAGCTCCATGGGAGTGAAATTAGTTAAAGAGTGGATAGTGTGGTTATATACTAAAATAACTTTCGACAGGGGTATTACCAGTTGAATTTTTTAGGGTAGTGAAGTCTAACTCTATATTGTGAGTTTTGTATAAATCCTTAAATATGTTATGAAACTCCGTACGGTCTGTAACAATTTTACTAGGAATTCCATGAATAGACATATAGATGATTGTCACTAATTTAATGATTTCTGTACTACTAGTCTCTGATTTGAAATGCTGTTCCATATTTGGAAAAATTATCGATTATCGTTAGGAATTTATGATTTTGTAGAAAAAATATATCTAATGAATTATCTGGAATGATTTTGTTGGAGTTTCTCTTAATACGAGTTTTGTGTAATGTTTTTGTCTATCGTATTTATTTATTAAGCATACGTCGCATTTATTTCTGAATTAAACCTTTTAATTTTGGAAATAGTATTTTCGTCTGATTTGTCTGTAGTTTTCTAAAGTTCCACGATGTTCTTGGTTTTCATGTAAGGCTTGGATTATTTAGATTTGTGGCATAGAGTCCTCGATATCTTCTACCATTGTTTTACATCTTAAGATCTTAAATTTGGAACCTTTATATTTAGATTTAAATAATGTGTTTAAAGTTCTAAATGTTGCTTGATCGCATGCTGTTCCAGTCAGCTGATTTGGTTGTACATATTCAGTGATTATATCTTCCAATATTTGTTGTGTAAGTCTATATCCCTCGGAATCATCTCTATTTGGTGGAACCCACTTGCAAGATCTAGCATCGAAAAGTACATGCACTTCCTGCGTTTGTATAATACCTGTGATATTAGGTAGTTGATATCGATCTTCTATAGTCTGCTCATTATGCTTCCGATGGTCAACGACCAATCGCCATTTGTTCTTGCCACTGCATCATTTTTTTTGAGACGATCCAAATAGGACTACTCCAAGGCCAGTAGCTTGGGTGAATATAACTCTCTTGTAGCATTTTATCTATTTGTTGGGTTACCTCATCTTTGTGGATGTGAGGATACCTGTATGACTTAGTGAAGATCGGTTTCTCATTTCTTAGATCGATACTGTGATTAACAATGTTTGTAAAACTCAGGTTTTGAGATTCTTTTTGAATAATGGATTCGTATTCTACGCATAATTTTTTTATAGCGTTAGTTGCTTTTTGATTCAGATTAGATATTTGAATTAAATCACAAATATCTTGGATACTCGTCGGTAAGTCAGAGCTAATTGACGAATGATTAACCTCGATCTGCTAGTTTTCGAAATGTTCAACTTTGATCGGTTGCTCAATTAAAGCAGTCTATTCTTCATTTGAAAATTGATAATTTCTACAAATTCATGCCAGTTATGTGAAGTTTATAATCCTTCGGGGATTATCGTGTTCGTTGATTTTCATTGGTTTGATGTATATTTCTCAGTTTTCCACATCAACGGGTACTCTAATTATCATTTTATTTCTGGTTGGTATTTCAGAGGTGATTGATAGTTTGGTTTATAGAGTAAGTGTATTTTAACTTTATTAGTTGTTTCTAACGTAGAGCTACTAAAATCCAGTTTAATTCCAAGTTGTTTAATTATATCGAGACCAATAAGTCCGTTGAAACAATTATGAAATTTAAAAAGTAGGAATTTTATTGCTTTTGTTCTGAATTCCTTAAATCCTGGAATCAAAACTTGTTCCGCCAAGGAGTGTTGTTTGAATAAAGTTTTTACTTTTATGAGGTCAATTTTTTGAATTTTACTTGGGATAATAATCTTTGGGTCTATGAAGCTCCGATTAGCTCCGGTATTAATTAGGAATTTTAATTTGGTATTTGAATTAATTTGAATATGGATATATGGTAACGGGCTAACTGTTTGATGTGAATTGAGATTCAAGTTGGTTGAGATTGGTTCTCTGATACAGAAGGCAGAAAAACCGTTTCGTCGGACTCTAGAGGAACATCTTACGGTTGATTTACGTCAAAATTTTGAACATATTCCGGATAATTAAGTGAATTTCCTTGGTACATATTAGAATTTATTTCTTTAGAACTTTGTAGATGACTATCGTATACTTCGTTAGGATCCATAATACTGGTATCCCATATTATAATTTTATTGTTGCTCTATGTTAAATAATTCTCGAACTTGGTACTTGGGAGGTTCTGTGGGAGGGACTAAAGTGGAACCTTGGTTATTTTGGTGGAAATCGTGTAGGTTGTTTGTATCCATTTGAATTTGACATGGTGTCTATTGCTTCTGATTTATAGTTCCGTGCAGGTGTCTGTAGATGGGTTGTGAATTTAAATGTGTTTGACCTAGAGGTCGAGTTAGGGGTTTGTGGTAAAAATAGACTTTACTAGGATTCAGACATTACAAGGATTATTCATGGGTGCATATTGATTGTATTGCCATTGAGGTGTGTAATATTGATCAGATTTGAACTCGGGAGTGTTATTCATCAATTTTGATGAATGGGACGGCTTATTTGCCAAAGGTTTTTTATATATAACATATTGTGTTCCTCCAAAGGTATAAGTTTAGAGCTTCTGACATTGTGTTTGGATTTCTGGCTCTAATTAGGGAACCCATTGGTTCTCTTATTTCAGCCAGGAACGTAGAAAGGCACATTTTTCGGTACAATGTTTCTTTCTTATGCTTTATCGTTAAGGGTGAGTTACTGAGCTTTACATGATTTAGAAGTGCTGATTGTATTTCGATTATACGACTCTAATACTTTTTGATAGAATCCTCACCCTGTAATATAGTGTGTTAGTCTCTGATTAGGGAAGTCTAATGATTGATTTCTTAACAGTCTACCGTGGGACCATACGTAGTTAGGACTTCATCCGTGATTTTATTGCGGATTGCCCTAAGAAACGTAATAGGTGTGTTCCCAACTCCCATTACGGTTTCGCATCGCTCAATGATTTCATCAACATTGGTAATGAAATTGTGTAGCATGTGCCTTGACCCATTAAATTTAGGAAGGTATTTTATCGGATCCGGTAACTTTATTGTCGTAAGGACGGAGTTTAACATAGCCATGGCTTCTTAAGCTTCGTGAGCCATTTCTGTTTTTGGTTCTATGCTTATTAAATTATCTAAGTTATCTAACCTATTTGAATTATCGAACTTACCTAAATTATCTAACCTATTTGGATTATCAAACTTTTTTAAATTATCTAGGTTTCATTTCGTTTGTTTTTTTTTTGCTAATTTTTCGATTAAATTTATCAAAATTCTACTTCAACACTCATGAACCTCACTTTATATTTATTTTTTATTTTAAATTACTATTCCACTTAAACTTTACTATTCCACTTGAACTCCACTTAACTTTTGTTTTTACTTTTAACTACTGCTACTGAATCAATAAATTCTGCGAATTCTTGAAATTTATTATTATCAAGTTTTATTTACAAAAAAAATTCATTTAATCTTTATTTAACTACACCTGATTAACCGTCCGATTTTGAGATATATATTTCCTCCGGGATTAATTAGGAAGGGTTGAATGTTAGGGATTGATCAATTATTTAAACAATATAATTACTCACCAGATAACCATCAATGTAACTACTACGTATTTATAGTTCTCGTGCATGTTGTAACTCGAACACTAGGCAGCAGTTTATATCTTTGACTTGTGATATTAATTTTCATTTGATTATTAAGTTCACTAATGGTCGTATATCTTTAATTAACTTGTTAATTATTAAATGTCTACACCGAGAGCACGGTTCAATAGTCTGATAAACCGCTGACTAGTCATTATTATGACCGTGATAAACACTTTATAAGCACTTAAATTTGTAACTTATCGAATTATTAAAGTTTTTTTATGCACTTGAATTACAGATTTTCTGAAAAAAATAATATACCAGGCTGCGTCAGTTATATTTTGGTTCGAGCAGTCGTAGGCAGGGAAAAATAAAACTTGCTTTTCTTCCTTTTTCGAACTTTACTTTTTATAACGAATTTATTTATTTATTAATTACACTCCTAATGTTCACTCATGTACAAGGGGATACAAAATATCGGGGTATTTTGGCTTCAAACCGAGCACACCCTATAAATCGATATATTTGTAACTCCATTGTTTTGGATTTTTTCGGGGTTTTTTTGACATCTGGTTTGAAAAAAACTCAATTTTTAAAAGCCGGTAAAAAATTTAAAAATATTTGTGTGAGCCGGAAATTATACATTATTAAAATTTAAATAACACTTTAGGAAATATATCACTTTTATATTAAATGCACTTGTAAAGGGAATTGACGTTTAAAATACTAAACTGTCAAATTTATATGCCAAGTCAAAAATAAACGCGTTCACTCGTGTAATAAAAAAAGGGATATTTTACTGAAGCAAAGATAAACGGGGTAAAATATGTCAAAAATATAACGATTTTTTAGTAGTGTTACTTTCGCTAATCCGCTTAGCTTAGCTAAGAAATGTGAAAGCAACAACTTTTGGATTTAATTTTTTAATGCGTTTTAATTTTTCTGTGTTGGTTCATTTTCTTAATATTTATTTTATTTTTTTTTATTTTAAGAAATAGAATAAATTAAATTCGGTATTTTGCTATCAAATAACAAATGCTAAATTATTATTCAATATAATTTTTTTTAGAAAAATAGAAAAAATAACGCCTTGCTGTAAACACCATAACCATAAAATGATTTTATTTCCCCTAATCCTAAAAATTTTTTTCTTAACATTCTAAAACAATCGGCTTGAATACAATGCAATTGTTGTTGTAATCTTTTGAAAGCAACACAGCTTTTTGTCTGAAAACCATCAGTGAACACACGGACTGAGACGACTTATGTCGTCAGTTACCAAATATACTGATTTTTTTACGTTTTTTTTTTTTAGAAAAAATAAATAAAATGAAAATGAAATGCGATATATTTTAGCCGATATCGTTTTAATTAAAATTATTGTGTTTTTTCATGACTGCGTGAATTTTTATAGGTAAGTCGTTGTTACCATTAACCTTCTCACCATGTTGAAATTCCAATGCATGAGTCGAATTTGCGATGTGTTTGCGATTTGTGTATGTGTCGAGTTATGCATTTTGTAATGTGCTCACCACTATTGTGCGTGTGTGTTTAGTATTTCTTCATTGATTTTTTGGGTTGTAACAACAACACCTCGCGTTTAGACTGTATGTTGTTATTCGTCTAAGAATGTGTATATAACATTTTAGAAAATTTGAAAATAAAAGGGTTTGAGGTTTAAAAACATTGCTCAAATAATATTAAATTAATTATAATTAAATATTATTAAATTATTGTATTTAACTTTATTTATTTTAAGCACTAAAACAATTTTTTTTTCATCTTCAAATAAATAAGAAAAAAATAACCGTAAATAATTTTATATGCGTTGGTGTGTAACAACACGATCAGCGCTACAAATTTTTGTTGAAAACGTTCAGCGGAATATCCCTACTCCAAAATTAGTTTGTAGGCAAAAAAGTAACAAACGAGGAAAATCAACGCCCAAAAAGTACTCGTCTAACAGGCACATTCTTGGTGAAGTGAAGGCCTGTGTTGGTAGAGGGCGTAAATCGCGCGCGATTTTTTATATGTTTACGGGGAAAATTTTATACGAAATTTTGTAATTAATAGATTTTGAAATTAGGATATTTTGTAATTATCGCTTTCAACACGATTTTTTTTTTAAATTCATGGGAAATGTATATCACATAAGAGTTATCGTCAACTAAATGATACAAAAAATCAAAAAAAAATCGCACGATCATATTGTTTACCTCTTTCAGCCTTGTAGGGACATATGGTCCTAAAAAAAGTCCTGATAAATACTAAACAATTTTAGATGCTTACAATACGAAGTTTCAAATATATTTTTAGTATGATGTTGACTGATTGTTCACATATATGTTATTGATGATGCTGACCGAAAAATCTAAAAAGAAGAAAACAAAGTAAAACACAAAGTGTATTGTATTTGTTCTGTAACAAAACAGTGGGGTCACAGCCAAAATGGTGCAAGAATTTTTTTTTTTAAGTGAATATCCAAAAAACAATTATAAATATCTATTTTTAATTTACATGTATTATAAGTTTCAGTATTAATTGTTAATTTCATAAAACAAAACAAATATAAAATTTCAATTTATAACAAAATAGTAACAAAAATGAAAATTTCTACGTAAAAACATGTCACATCTAAAATGATGCAGTTTTAAAAATTCTTTAAACAATTAATTCATATGTTTGTAACTAATATTATCACATTGTATAATTAATTTATTAATATTTGGTAGGATATCCATTTTGTTTTAGAATCGCTTTGAGTCTTTTTGGCATCGAATCTACGAGTTTTTTCGTGTACTCTAGAGTTATTTTACTCCACTCTTCTAACATAGCCTTTTTTAAGTTTGCTACATTATTAATCACATATTTTCTGGTTTCACTTTCAAGTTTAGACCATAACTTTTCAATAACATTGATGTCTGGTGATTTGGCATGTATTTTCATGACATGAGGAGTATTCCAAATGAGCCAACTTTGAACAATTCGAGATTTGTGTTTCGGATCATTGTCCTGGTAGAATCGAAAATGATACTTAATATTTAACTTTCCAACACTTTCCTCCATATTTCTCTTTAGTATGTCTAAATATACATTTTTGTTCAAATTGCCTTCGATAAGCTCTAAATTACGCCATATATGCCCATAACATAATATGACCTCCACCGGGTTCCAACAGTGCTTCGTAAATTTTTAGCTGCTAGCTCCATATTAGTCTTTCTCCATGCGTAGTTTCTTCCGTCTGATCCAAAAAGGTTAAATTTACTTTTATCAGCAAATAAAACAGTGTTCCAGAATGTTGCATCTTTCTTTTTATGGTCTTGGGCAAATTTAATTCTAGTCTTACGATTAATTTCACTGATGTATGGCTTTTTCCGCATTGTTCTACCATGAAAATTTGGTTCTCATAATATTCTGCGTATTATTTTGGGATGGAATATTTTATGTAAATATGTTCAGCCTCCTCGGCCAACTTTGGAGCACTTAATATGGGTTTTCTTTCATTTTTCAGACAATCCATCGACAATCTTTTCCGGAAAATATTTTATTGTGCACTTTTTTAGGCTTGTTTTCAACATGGTCTTGATAAATGAAGCGTCCGATAATATGCTGAACAGTAAAAGAACTTGTTTTCACCATTTCTGCAATTTTTCTGTGAGTTTTGCGGTCTGTAAAGTGTTTAATAACTAATTCACGAGTTTCAATACTTGTGAGACAATTCATTTTTTTCAATTATTACAAAACTTCACTTATTTGCCTATATTGACGCACTGTATTAACTATAATCGCACAAAAGGTTGCTTAAAACTAATACTCAAAATTGTTTTCATTGAAAATTTTGTTTTGAGTAGGAAAAGTACCGCTGTTTTCAAAACAAAGAGAGTGCATCAGTTTAGATGTGACGTGTTTTTAAGTGGAAATTTTGTTTTTTGTTACTATTTTGTTATAAGTTGAAATTTTTCATTTGTTTTGTTTTACGAAATTAACAATTAATACTGAAGCTTATAATAAATGTAAATTAAAAACAGATATTTATAATTGTTTTTTGGATATTTATTTAACAAAAAAATAAAAGTTGCTTGCATCATTTTGGCTGTGACCCACTGTATATATTCTCTCTTTCTATGGCTCATTCCACACTAGATTTCTTTTGAAATCATTTCTTTATGCAGTACTAATAATTAAAAAATTCTTACTAAAACGCCTAACTAAAAAAGGAGCCGGGCCACTGAAAAAACAGAGGTCTCTATACTACAAAATTGTCCATTAAAAGTTTTTGCCTGCTTCTGAAATCTGAATCTAATTTTAATCAAAAAGATCATGTCTATGTATGTTTAACAAAATGATTTTTTTTTGTCTTTTTTTTCGGTCAGCATCATCAATAACATATATGTGAACAATCAGTCAATATCATACTAAAAATATATTTGAAAACTTCGTATTGTAAGCATCTAATTTTTTTTTTAGTATTTATCAGAACTTCTTTGGGAAGCTATGTCCCTACAGTGTTGAAAGGGTTAAGGGGTTTTGTAATTAGGAGATTTTGTAATTTGGTACTTTTGTAATAAAGATTTTGAAATAGGATATTGTGAAATGCCACATTTGCGAGAAACGCGTGCGCAACCCCTTCTAAACTACTGGCCGAAATGACATACAACTTTTATTTACTTTATGTATTACATACAATATTAATAAATATTATTAGACATTTGCAGTAAATTAAATATTTTCTAGATGATTAAAAAATATTTAAAGTTGTGAAATAAACGTTGAACTTGGAAAAAATAAATTTAACTTTAATTTTCATTTTAATTGAACTTTTATTAAGTAAGCCGTTTCCTAATTTTCAAGATTTCAGTTTTACATTTATTGAGTTGTTTAATTTAAAGTTTGAGTAGTGAAATTTATTGCGGTCGTAATAGGGAGGCAAGGTGTATTATTTTTATTTAATTATGTTGCCCTCTAGTTGTCGACTTTTAAGCTGTATTGCATTGGAAAATAAAATAATCAAGGCCAGTTATGAATTTAGCTTTGCTTGTTTATGAATTTATCGTACCAAAAAGAAACTATTCATCTCATCATAGTTGGCTGTTTTCTCAGTAGTAATTGTAACTTGAATTCGATTTAAGGATGAAACACACCAAGCAACAGCAGCAGCAATGAGCAGCAAATTTAAGTATTGCCTTATTCGCTTATCTAATGATAGAAAAACCTAGTTTGAGTGTATATACGTATTTCCAATAAAAGAAATCAAATATTTTATGTAATTTAAAAAAAAATTGTCTTAATTTTTTTTTTCATATTTTTCTGTAAGGAAAAAGTTAAAGGAATTCTATTGGGTATGCGCTGTTTCTCTCCGAATTTGTGACGCTTGACAGTTGCTTACATTATAATCTATTTCTAATATTTCTATGGTTGTCACAGGCCAGTACTCTAGAAGGCACTGCATCAGTGCATCTAGAATACTACAGGCCACTGGTTTAAAAAAATTGCTATATGACGTCATTTTATGTCGTCGGTTCTTTCTTTGGCTATTATAGGCAAAAATTAAAAAGAATGTTTTGATTATTTTTGTTAAGCTGTCTGCACAGAAAAAAATAAATATAAACAGAAGTAAAGCTGCATACAAAATTTTTACGCATATTTTCATAGTAAAATATGGGGTCACGATCCGGTTCTATGTTGACCAAATTTAAAATTACCGTTATTATCTAAACGAAAAAAAAATGAAACAAAAACAATATGAAAGTCAAAGAAATAGTTAATGTATATTCGAAGAGTTGGAGATTCTAAGTTTATTATTTAAGGCGTAAAACGAGTTTGTATTTTGGGGTTACAATCTAAAAAAGTTGGTTCAAAATTTTGTATGCAGCTTTACCTCTGTTTATATTACTTTTCTCTATGCTGTCTGTCTATTGATAAAAAAATTAACAAGAAAAATATTTCAATAATATATTTTAAATTTTAACCCTGAGTGCCAACATGATTTTAGAGAATTAGCTAAAAATGCTTAATAACAAAAACAAATTATAATTACATAATCATTTTTGTTTATTGAAAACAAATATTAAATAGTAGATAAACTTATTTTATTTATTGAAAACAAATATTAAATGGTATATAAATGTATAATTAATTATTTTTATTTATTCAGAATGCAATAATAATGCTTCGCTGCTATTGAATGTAATTTGTTTCTCTTATATTTGTGTTTCACAGTAGAAAACAGCTTTTTATTTACGAATATAATTAAATTCGCTAAATAAATTTCGACTTAAATAGTCTTCATCAGTGTCATTCTTCTTTTGAAAAATATGAATTGAATTAAAAATCAAACATCATAATTATTAAAAAACAATATAAACTTGCAAAATTTATAAAGATTTATAGTATGTCGATTTTTTTATTTTTTTTAAATGTTAACTTATATATTTTAAATATGGTGTGGGTTAAAAATATGAACACCCACAATAAATTTTGCAAGTTTATATAGTTTTTTAATAACTATTATGTTTGGTTTTTAATTCAGTTCATATTTTTAAAAAGAAAAATGCAACTGATGAATGCTGCGTTTTTTTTAAACAATCGAGTAGAGGTTCGCGATAGCTATTTTCAAATTTGTCCAATTCAAAATTAAAATTTTTTTTTTCTAAATTAAATAATTTAGATTTAATAGGAATCTATGTATAACCAAAAAAATCCATCATAAATTTGTATAGTTTTCTTGAAATGTCGTTGTTCTGTATAATAACGGAGTAGTTTAGAACTATACAGAACGGCGATATTACAAGAAAATCATACAACTTGTATGATGGATTTTTTTGATTGAAAATAGGGATTCCTATTAAATTTAAAATTTAATTTAAAAAAAAAAAAATTAATTTTAAATTGGACAAATTTGAAAATAGGTATCGCGAACTCTACTCGATTGTTTTCAAAAAACGGAGCTGAAGACTATTTAAGTCGAAATCTATTTGGCGAATTTAATCATATTCGAAAATAAAAAGCTGTTTTTTATTGTGAAACACAAATAAAAGACAAATATTTTTATTTACAATATGTGTAAATTTTTCCATTTATCAACATAACATATCATTAAAGCGCGATCGTGCTCCTTGGCATTTTTGACAAGTGTATTGGCTTGTATTCGCGCTCCTTGGCACTCAAAGGATTATTAAAAAGCTATTGGTAAGTATTAATTCATAATATTATTATAAGATTATGCATTCTAAATTGTGTAAAAGTTTAAACACGTATAAAATGCGTATACATTTCGTGTAATTTATGAGGACATACCTTACTTTTAGCCCTCGAATAATTTTTTTTTTTGTTTATTTGCGTTTATGCTTTTTATGAACATGACTGCAGATGTTTACAGTTCAAAGAATAAACAATAGACATACATTTGATGACATAGCAAGCAGTGTAGTATTCTTATAGCGAATTCTTTTTACGTTTTTGATGTAAATCAAATTTCCAATAGTAAAAAGAATACGAAAAAATTTGATGTTTTTATCCGGATCCACTCGAAACGCGATATTTCAAAACGCGATATTTCGAAACGAGATATGACAAAACGAGATATGGTACAAAATGCAATATTTCAAAACGCGATATGGTACAAACGCGATATGGTCAAAACGCGATATTTCAAAACGTAATATTTCAAAACGCGATATGGTACAAAACGCGATATTTCAAAACGCGATACTTCAAAACGCGTTATGGTACAGAATGTGCATTGTGAAACGACGGGAGCGCAGCGACCCGATTGATACTGATCCTATATACTTTCGCTCCTATCGATTTTTAAATTTCCATAAACTGAAATTAAATTTCCCCTTCACCCGCCTGATATAACCCGATCCTAAACTCCCGTATTGTACCATATCGCATTTTGTACCATATCGCGTTTTGAAATATCTCGTTTTGTACCATATCGCATTTCGTACTCTATCGCGTTCTGAAATATCGCATTTTGAAATATCTCGTTTTGTCCCATATTGCGTTTTGTACCGTATCGCGTTTTGAATTATCGCGTTTTGAAATATAGCGTTTTGATAATTCGCGTTTTAAAACATCGCGTTTCAAATGGGACCCGTTTTTGTCGTAGTGTGCCTAAACCCGAAAGGGATGCCGAAAACAATAACAAAGTATTTTGAAAAAATTTCAAATGACGCGTTTGACGTATTCGTCAATATTTACGATTGGCTGGTGTTACACGAGATTTTAATTTCTGGTTTCAAACTAAGTCGTAATAGATTTTTTATTGTTAATTTAAACCTTTATATTAAATGAAAATACCTAATTTTTTGTATTATTTTATTCTGTTCTCTCGAAAATAAAATTTACACAAAAATCTACATCTCAAAATGCCCTTAAATTTTTTTATTTTCATTTATATTTTTGTCATTTCGGATTCACGGACAAAAATTTTATTTCGCACAATTTTTGTCCGTGAATCCAAAATGACAAAAATAAAAATGAAAATAAAAAAATTTAAGGGCATTTTTGAGATGTAGATTTTTGTTTAAATTTTATTTTCGAGAGAACAGAATAAAACAATACAAAAAATTATGTGTTTTCATTTAATATAAAGGTTTAAATTAACAATAAAAAATCTATTACGACTTAGTTTGAAACCAGAAATTAAAATCTCGTGTAGCACCAGCCATTGGCATATTATATGTATATATATGAATATGTGTATGTGGTAGTTAAAATGGAGGTAAAAATCTACATTTCCATTTTTTGATGTACAGTGGTACAATAAAGAACTCGCACAGGTAGTAGTTTGTTTCTTAAAAAGCGTGTAATATTGAAAATAACCGAAATATAATTAAACAACATACTAGATTAGGTTAATTATTTATTTTAGAAGAAACTTAGAAAACAAAAACGATGAAAACAAAGTGTTTAAGTCTATTTTCATTACCTTATATAGAAACAAACATCAAAATTATTCCAAAAAAGAACTCGCACAGTGAATTTATTTACATAATACATACATTCTACTACTAAACTATTGCACATTATTGCGTATCCTTTTTTGCCTTTCGTTGCAATACTCTTTATCTCAGTATTCATTAATAAATAGTTTACTAAAAAACGAAGGTTTACTGTTCTGGTTTATATTAAGAGTGTTTTGCCTCTATTACACCAAGAAAAATGTACTGTCAGTAAAAAATACTGAAAAACCAAAAAGAGAAAAAATGATATAAAATTTCATTGGAGTGAAGAAGTCAAATGATTTTTTTTTGTTGTTATAGCAAGATTTTATAGCTAAATTTTGAATTAAAAGAAATTTTATTTTAATTAAAACAAATTAAATTGTTAATTATGTTTAATTTTTTAATCGATTTAAAATTGTTTTCCGCTGTTTTTGCTAACTTTGAAAAATAATATAACCAAAAATGACAGAAAAGAGCGTTATACCATAATTAACTATAAAAAATTTGATGATACATGTGTGAGAAAAATATTTTCCATCGCTACACAATATTTCTTCATATGTATTGAAATGTTGCCATAAAAAGAACTATCGATACATATTTTTTAAAATTATTATGGCAACATCACAAACACATACACAAATATTTTGTCAGTAAATTTTACTGATTTTGTTTTTTGTTTCATTCTAGTATAAAGAATATCTATATTTTTATCTCGTTTCGTTTTTACTGACAGTAAAACTTTTTTGGTGTAATAGAGGCATTTAAACATGCGATCTGGCAAATATTCTACACCGGAGGAAAGAAAAATCGTTATTACCCTCCACAACCAAACAAAAAGTTTATCAAAAATATCAAATATTGTCAATAAACCTAAATCTACAATCAAGGGAATTATTGATCGGTATGGAACTACTAAAAGTGTTCAAAATAAAACAAAAACTGGCCGCCCATCGAAATTAACGCCCAGAAATAAACGGTTTATTGTACAAAAAATTAAAATAAATCCAAGAGAGAATGCCCAACAAGTTACGGATGATTTAAAGGAATATCAAGGACTTGTTGTTTCTGCAGAAATCGTACGAAAAGCTTTGCGAAACGAAGATTTTCACAGCAGAAGTGTGCGAAAAAATATTTTTATAAGCAAAGTGAATAAAGCAAAACGATTAAAGTTCGCTATAAAATATGTAAATATGCCAGTTGAGTACTGGCGTCGATGGGTATTTACAGATGAGAGTAAATTCAATATCAGTGGTTCAGATGGAAATTGTCGAGTGTGGAGGAAGCCAAATAGAGAGCTGGAGCCAAAAAATATGGTTGGAAGTATAAAGCATGGTGGAGGGAACATAATGATCTGGGGCTATATGTCAGCTAACGGTGTGGAGAGTTTACAAATTATCGATGGAATAATGGACCAGTATAAATATATTAACATCTTGAATGGAAATCTGTAATCTAACGTCTTCAAAATGGGACTTTCGGCAGATTATATTTTCCAGCACGACAACGACCCAAAACATTCAGCTCTGAATACCCGGTTATGGTTGCTCTACAATACACCAAGCTACGTTAAAACTCCACCACAGTTGCTAGATTGCAATCCTATAGAGAACTTGTGGGCGGAATTGGAAAACAGGTGCGGCGTGTAAGGAATCACACAGAGCTGAAACTCGCTTTGTAAGAAGAATGGGCAGCTATAACACCAGAATATACAAAAAAAACTTGTGCATTCGATGCCAAAAAGTTACACAAGTAAAGGGCTATCCAACAAAATATTAATTTCAAGCGTTGAGGCGATGATACGCCCATTAAAATAGGAACAAACAGGCTGTGCGAGTTCTTTCTTGGAATAATTTTTACGTTTATTTGTATAAATAGTAATGAAAATAAAATTAAACGTTTCATTTTCGTCATTTTTGTGTTCTAAATTTCTTCTGAAATAAATAATTAACCTAATCTAGTTTGTTGTTTAATTTTATTTCGATTATATCCAATATTACACGGTCTTTAAGAAAGAAACTACTGCCTGTGGGAGTTCTTTATTGTACCACTGTACATCAAATTTGTTTGCTATTTTTTTCGCTAAAAGAACGCGAAAATGTGATTTATATCAAAAAATTTTGATATACATCAAAATTGTTTGCCATTTTTTTTATAAAAAGAAAACGCCATTACACTCCGATTCTGAAGCACAGTCACTGACTGAAAAATGTTCTTAGGTAAGACTTTTTGTCTTTGTTTTGGTTTACTCTTAATTATAACATAAGACTCTTTGTATTCTGCTCGTAGTCTGTGATCAATAAGACCACCAAATTTTGTATGTCTTACCATTGTGTTTATAATTATAAACACAATGGTCGTCTTACTTAAGACTTTTTTTAAGACCAATGCCAATTCACCCCGATTCTGAAGCACATTCAGTGACTGAAAAATGGTCTTAGGTAAGACTTTTTGTCTTTATTTTGAGTTTTGACTTGATTATGGGACTTATTCTATTCTGCGATTACGTAAGACAATTTGTTAAGACCAACGCCAACTAGGACCATGCGTAGAAGTAGAATACGAAAAGTGTCATAATCAAGACTAAACTCTAAACAAAATCGAGTCTTATACATATTTGGTGGTCTTATTGGTCACAGACTTCGCGCATAATACGAAAAGTCCCATAATTAAGTCTAAACTAAAAATAAAGACAAAAAGTCTTACCTGAGACCATTTTTCAGTCACTGACTGTGCTTTAGAATCGGCGTGTAAGACTATGCGCAGAATACGAAGTGTCGTAATTAAAACAAAACTCAAAACAAAATCAAGTCTTACGTAAGACATACAAATTTGGTGATCTTATTGGTCACAAACTACGCGTAGAATACAAAGCCTCATAATTAAGACTAAACTCAAAACAAAAACAAAAAGTCTTACCTATAAGACCATTTTTCAGCCAGTGACTAGGCTTAAGAATTGGGGTGTTAGTATTATAGGTGCGCTGCACACATTCAGTCACACGCAACACACATACTCTATCATGTTACACATTCAACTGTTTCGGGAGTTCCTGCTTAAATAAAAAACTGATACAATTTGTATTAATCTATTGATACCTGAATTTTCTTCACAAATGCATAACGAGTCAGATAGGCTGGAACCTTCTTATTTTGAAAACATCTGCAAGGAGGGTTGGGTCTTAACCTTTATTTAGGAGCATGGATAATGGTAGTTTAACCACATTTCAGACAATTTGACCGAACGAACTTTTTCATTGAAGAAATTTTCATTGGAATTCGTTATAAAATATTATATGTACAGACACAGTTTGATAAAATACCGATTTTAATTTACATACATAATCATGTCGATTCAATGAATTCTTCTATTCTTCTTGAAAAATCTTCTTCACTCAAACAGAAGAAATCAATAATAGAAGAATCTTCTATTTTGCTATTCAGTGTAGCAGTGGGATCCTAATCTTCTATTTTTATTATTGAAAGTTCCAAATCGATTTTTTTTCTTCTATTTGCTCTTGCTATAATGTCAAAAATGTATTATTACACAAAACCAAAACTGTGCCCTAATTCTCTAAGCAGTAAGATAATTTGTAAACGTGTAAACGATAATTTATCTTTTTTGCAATATTCGCATTCTCTAATTGCACTCCAAGATAAAATTTAAAACGGTTACGATAAATAAATGTCAAAACTTCACACTCTTCGTGGGTTCATATTTAGACTTTGATGGCCCATATCTTGTGTTCCCATTTAAATGTCAACATTAATCTTATGAATATAAGTTATTCCAAATAGCATCTGTTCCCAAACTATAGTTCAACTTGTTATGGGCTGTGATAAGGGCAATTTTAAAGGTACAAATTTTATACAAAATATTTAACTTGATTCAATATAGATCTTCTATTCTCAATATCTTCTATTCTTCTATACTTGTGTATGAAAATTATTAAATATCGAAATAGAAGGAAAAAATAGAAGAATTGCTATTCCATATTAAAAATAAACAATTATTTTGATTTTTTCGTTTGAAGGTTTTGACTAAAAATAGAAGATATAAAAATGAGACTTTTATGACAAGAATAAATAGATTTTTTTCGATTGTTATCAAAAGCGGGTTGTGTTCTGATTAAATCTTCACAATTTAAAAATGAATTTTTGTTTAATGCGAAGTGAAAGAATCCGCCAAAAGCGTATTGGTTCGTAAGTAAATTTATTAATTATTTAATAAAAATTAATTAAATAAATTTTTGTAGACAAAAACCAAAAATGAGACTGAAGGATATAAGAATAAACAAGGATCCGTTTCAACTTATTGTAGTGTATTCCACAAGTACTTTTGATTGCAAAAGGGAATTGTTGTGATATTTGTAACCGATTTAGTAGCAAAATCCAGCTTCAACTCAATACCATTTAAATTACAAGTATGTATTAATTATTTGGAAATGCAATTAGGGTACATAAATGAGTCTTATTACTTATGTGCTTGCTACTTTGCATTTTTTGTGGGCAAGGGAGCTATCAAGCTTCCGTTGGTAGCAACAATGTGTTGGGCCTGTAACAACCTGGTGTGTCAAGATGTATTCACAATGTAACTTGCCTTATAAACAAATATTTGGTGCCAAAGCACAGAACATTGCCTACAACTATTTTAGAAAAAACTAGAAACAAATCAAGGTATGAAAAAAATGTATCATATTTATTAATTTATAAAATTTCGTAATGTTCCATTAACAGGTTTCAGGATAAATATGGAATGAGGAATATAATCAGTGCTATTGACGGTGTGCAAATAACCATCGCCCCACCAGAAAATTCTGTTGAGACACCTGGCAATTTATACATTTGCAGAAAAGGATATCACAGCATAAATGCGCTGGTAAAGTTAGGGATGTGACATCTACTAGCGCATTAAAAATAAGCTCATTGTGCATATCCATACTACGGTAACTTGAATCCGGTAACTACTTCGTTTCTTTCCCCTTTACCTATAAAATAAAAAACATTTATAGATAAAGGGGAAAGAAACGAAGTACATTGCCGGATTCAAGTTACCGTAGTATGGATATGCACATTGAGTTTTTTTCCATGAAATTTTAGCACGGCATACTTTATGAAAATAAAAATAGAAGAAAACAATTCGATTTGGAACGTTCAATAATAAAAATAGAAGATTACAATCCCACTGCTACACTGAATAGCAAAATAGAAGATACTTCTATTTTTGATTTCTTCTGTTTTAGTGAAGAAGATTTTTCAAGAAGAATAGAAGAATTCATTGTATCGACGTGAACATTAACGTCAAAACGAAATTTTAATTATTTTTTATCCTTAACAACTCAAAAAATATAATTGCTAGAAATTGTTGCATATACATCAAAGCCATCTAGAATCACACATAGCCCACAAAATCATATTGAAAAATATTCGGAGTCGGTAGTTATTTGAAATTCAAATCAAGATACGGTTAGATAACTTATAAAACAAACCAAATGTTTGAAAAGAACATTACAACAGTCAAAAATTTCTTTATTTCGTATTGTCGCATTATTTTTAGTAAAAACCTTCTAAGCGAAAAAATCAAAAAATTTGTTTCTTTTTAATATGAATAGCAATTCTTCTATTTTTTTCCTTCTATTTCGACATTTAATAATTTTCATATACAAATATAGAAAAATAGAAGATATTGAGAATAGAAGATCTATATTGAATCGACCTGAATATCTCTTGCTAGCATTGTTTCTGAAATTTCTATTCACCCTAAACAAAAAAAAGCACCAAGTTTAAAATTCTCAACGAATTTATTATGAATTTGGTTCAGGCAGGAATATAATAATTTTACTCAATTTCATTGAAGATAAAGATAGGCCTAATTTAAGTAGGTATTAGCAAACATCGTCTAATTTACTCATATTACCTAATAATAACCTTTTAACAAATTTTTCAAATGCGACTCATACATATTTCATACTTACAAGAAATTTAAATTATATTTGAACATTAAATACCCCACGACAATGGTTATACACTTTTGATATCCCCGTTTTTCAAAAACTAGTATTGCCCCACCATTTGTTAGGGCTTTTTCAATAAATTTCACAGCTTTATAACAATTTGGTAAGACCGTGGTCAAAAACGATTCACCAAAATTTAATTCTAGTATCTCCAGATCATTTAACCTGGAATCACGTTTCTGATCAATATTTATGATATGGGTAAATCCATGTGCTCTTAATTTGTCTGGTGTCCATGTGTCCTCCGAGGTAGCATCTAAATATATTCCAGGAATTATTTGTTCAACATCTAACAAGTTTTGTAAATTTGTATATTCAAGCAGCAGCTTGTGTTTGAAGCTTGTGTATGACATCGTCTGTAAACAAGAACATTACCAATTGGTGCCAAATTAATGAAGTGAAATTGAATGCTGGATGTTTGACCTATTAAGTTTTTTTAGATCAAATGTGGCAAAAATATTGCCAATGCATCCAAGAAGCAATACATTTTATTTAAATCTAATTTTAAGTTGCCAATATTTTACAAATTTACGATATTATTCCCTTTTGGCGCAAATTTCAGTAAACATAACCTAGATTATATATATAAACACAAAAACTTTTTATTTACAGAAAAAATTACCATGGCATTTGAATGTTTACTTTGTGATTCAGACAACATTTTATTAATTACACTATTAATTATTTTCACATTAAAAATACAAAATACAGAAACACAATTTTTATTTCAAAAAATTAGAAAGCTTGTATAACATTATTTTACAATATAACATGTTCGTTCGTTAGAAATGTCAGGCAACTAATGTGGTCTTTCTTTGAAAAATGTACAACAACAATGACAATCACATGGCCATATTTAATTCCGATTTGGAATAGTTTCAGGCATTTACATGTATAAAATTGTTTCTTTTACAAATTTTTGCTGGTTAACAGCGCATTGGCTGGTGCTACACGAGATTTTAATTTCTGGTTTCAAACTAAGTCGTAATAGATTTTTTATTGTTAATTTAAACCTTTATATTAAATGAAAACACATAATTTTTTGTATTATTTTATTCTGTTCTCTCGAAAATAAAATTTAAACAAAAATTAACATCTCAAAAATGCCCTTAAATTTTTTTATTTTCATTTCTATTTTTGTCATTTCGGATTCACGGACAAAAATTGTGCCACATAAAATTTAACAAATTAAGCCGCAATTCCATTACTGCGGCTTTTGTTTTTGTGCAGAAAACCAGAAAGAGATAATATCAAAAATCCGACAGAGACAGACTATATTTATTTTATAGTGAAATTTTAAGGGGAATATTTGACAACTACGAAATTATAACAAAAATTAGTTGAAAAATGAAAATTATTGTTAAATCAATTTCATTTATATCTCTACATTACTAAAAAACCTAAATATTATTTGTAGGCACCGTTTTATTATGTTTTTTAATTATTTCCTTTCAATAATTAAAAACTAAGAAAACGCTTTCCTATAAAAAAGTTAGGGGAATATTTGACCGCGTTTGTAACATAACCTAAAAAATATCACATGCATTAAAATTATGTAATACGGAATAAATAATAAAAATTAAATATTGTAAAATATTTTAGTTTGAACTTTAATACAAATTTATAATGAAAACGCGATTTATATCACACTCCACCAAACATATAAAATATATGAGCCAAGTTCTCACCATAAAAATATTACTAAACTAAAATTTGCTGAGAGTGGGGGGTATTTTTCATTTTGGTTGCCATAAAAAATACTTCGATTTGTATTTTTTATTAATAGTTATGGCAACCAAATCGCTACAACAACAAAAAATTTAAGTATAATAAATTTTCCTGTTGCGCCGCTCACACACATAGAGATTTTTGATTGCATCTCTTCCTGGTTTTCTGCACAAAAAAAAGCCGCAGTAGTGGAATTGCGGCTTTAACAATAAAAAATCTATTACGACTTAGTTTGAAACCAGAAATTAAAATCTCGTGTAGCACCAGCCAATAGAATTCCTTTAACTTTTTCCTTACAGAAAAGTATGAAAAAAAAACTTCAGAAAAAATTATTATTTTTTTCCCAAGTTTTTTTTTCATACTACATATTCTGTAAAGAAAAAGTTAAAGGAATTCTATTGGGAATGCACTGTAAATAAGAAGGATCCGCTATAATTGTAGAAATATTCAATATGCTTGAAAGAAAAAATCATATTTAGTAATGCCAAAAATTTTTTTATAGGATCATTATTAAATTATTTTTAATGAATTCAAATGCGAAATTTACATTTTTTTTCTATGGCGTCTAAATTTATTATGAATCCTCAACATTTATAAATACGAAATAATTTTTTTTTGTTAATTTTAAAAATGTTGCCATAAAATTACTCAAATCGAATACATTTTACGGCAACATTTATTTTAATGGCAACTTTTTATATATTCTATTTATATTGGAGGTTGAACCCAGGTCGAGTCAACTTGTAGTTATCTTTAGGTTAACCTTGAAGTTAACTTCTAGTGTTTATATTGGAGAGTTATCTTGAGGTTGAGTCGAAACCAGGTTATAAATGCCAAAATAATTCAAATTTTTTCTTTCCAAAAATCATTCTAACTTTTTCTTTTGAACTTTCGAAATATAAAAAATCGCAAAAATCACAAAAATATACTGCTGAATTTAGACACAGACGCGTTCGTACAAGAAAAATATGAAAAATCGCCATTTTTATTTTTTTACTTTACCGATTATTTTTTGTTGTTGTTTTTCGACTCGACTCTGGGCGTTTATATTAACCAGAGTTAACTCGACCTAAGAGAATTTTTTGATGGAGTCGAGTTAACTCCAAGTTAACTTTTGGTGTTTATGTTGAACCTAGGTTCAACCTCCAACATAAACAGTATAATATACTACGTATATATTAAGAATTCAATCCGGATTGAACCCGGATCGAAATTTCAATAAATACGGGATCGAGTCAACTTCGCGTTAACTCGATTCGATCCACCAAATTTGTAGAATCGAGTTAACTCAATCCTTAAAAACACCAATATATATGGAATCGAGTCGAAAAACAACAACAAATAATTTTTATAAAAATATTAATAATAAAACAACGCCATTTTTATTTCATTTACGTTTGTTTGCGAATGTATAATTTGTTTTTAAGTATTTTAATTTTTATTTGAATTTAAATAAATTTAGAAATATGTATTTAGAATAATTTTTTTGACGTTTATTTCAACTCGGTTTCGATTCGATCCAAACATAAAACGCCAATATATACGCTAAAAAAGATAACTCGGTTTCAATCCAAAATTAACTCTAAGTTGATTCGATCCGGATTGAATCTCTAATATATACGTAGTAATAGTGGTTTTTTCGGTGTAGTGGCTTAAAAATTGTCTGCAAAATGTTGTTGGGATATTTATGACCAACAAACTGTTGTTAGTTAAGGGGAATAGTAAAGGAGTAGGAAACGTAGAAAGAATCACGACGAAAGAACCAAAGTGTGGAATGCCGGAATGAGGTATATTGTCAGCACATATACTGTTTATATTGGAGGTTGACCTAGGTTCAACCTGGGTTGAACCTTCAACATAAACACCAAAAGTTAACTTGGAGTTAACTCGACTCAATCCAAGAAATTTCTTAGGTCGAGTTAACTTTGGTTAATATAAACGCCCAGAGTCGAGTCGAAAAAATACAACAAAAAATAATCAGTAAAGTAAAATAAATAAAAATGGTGATTTTTCATATTTTTCTTTACGAGTGCGTCTGTGTTGAAATTCGGCAGCATGTTTTTGTGATTTTGCGATTTTTATTTTTCGAAAGTTCGAAAGAAAAAGTTAGAATGTTTTTGAAAGAAAAAAATTTGAATGATTTTGACATTTATAACCCAGGGGTGGCATGTTGTTACATCACTTTTTTCGATATTTATCGAACATTATATCTCTTTTTCCTAAAATAAAATTGCTTGCTATTTCGCTTTTCAATTTTGCTTTCTATATTGCTATCGCACGCTACTAGAATACATTATTTATTTATCTTTTTTGTTTTTCGATAAAGTATCACTCATAAAAAACTAAGGTGATGGAATAAGAGTAAATCAACATAATGTTTCATTCGAATAAATAGAGATCGCAATAGAAACAATGCTTTGTTCATTGATAAATGAAAAAACCTTAAATTTTATTCGTGATGAAAGAGATGTAAATTTCGATAGTATCGAAAAAAGTGATGTTACAACATCCCATCCCTGGTTTTGACGCAACCTCAAGATAACTCTCCAATATAAACACTAGCAGTTAACTTCAAGGTTAACCTAAAGATAACTACAAGTTGACTCGACCTGTACATGAATTCTGTTGCCTTTTTACAATTCAACTTGAATTTTACCGAAACGCCATTATAGTGGTGTACATAACAGCCGTCAAACGCTTATTTAAAATTAGTTTTCAAGCACATCTAATTTACGTTTATGATTATCTTGTTTTACTGTAATATTAGCGATGTGGCACAGAATCGCTTGAAATGGTAAGTGATCGCATCGGCTGTCCCATTTCCGAATTTTATTCAATGTAACAAATCCGCAATTACACAACATTTTAATACATAAGATATTTTGAAAATACGTCGCACAAAATTACAAATTATTCTCACAATTTTAATACATCTATTAAATATTAAAATTAATTCGAAATTAAATTGTTACAAATGGCGCGGAGTCTTGTTTTGATGTTTATATTTTGACGTTTACTTTTGTATTTACGTATACAAAATACGTATATGTATGCGTAAAAATCTGACAAAAAATCGCGATTTTTTAAAGTTAACCCGGGTAACTAATCCGGGTAATGGGTCAACTATAGGTAGAATAAAAAAAATAACAGAAATAACGTAAGAAACGAAGACAAAAAATTATTTTTCTAATTTGACTTTTCGGCTATAGATTACTTAAAATATTAAGTTCATTCATATTTTTCATGTAATATTTTTTTGATGTATTTCCTAAAATCTTGAGTGAAACTACAATAGTTTTGAGTATAAACGTATTACATATCAACAAATATATGTGTTTAAAATTATAAAAATATTTATATGCGGTTTAAATTACCGCAATTCGATAAATTATTTTTTTAGGTTAGGTTTAGAAAAATACAATTCTACGGTGTAGTGAAAATTATTTGTGATTTTATATTCATATTTGTATATGTGTACATGAATATTTTATAAATAGAAAAGATAATATACACGGACAATTCAAAATTCCCATACATAAAATAATAAACATGCATATTACATTCAACGCACAAAAATTTGTTCGAGTTTTGTTGTTGTATTTGTTAAGTTTTTTATTCTTGGACGAAAATTTTCGCTCGGTTATTCTTTTTAAATGACAGCAAAATAAAACGCAATTTTTCTTATAGTTTTTATTTTCCTTATTCTGAGTATGGTCGAATACATATAAATCCTATCTCTCGCTCTCTTACGTTATTTTTTTTATTTTATCTATAGTTCCCGCATAAGTTTTTTTTTGTAAATGAACGTGTTATGTCAAAATGTTACCCTGACAGCTCAACCCGTGTAAGTTTTTTTACCCTGACAGCTGAACCCTGGTAAGTTTTTTTTGCCTGACGTTTCGAATGAACTCACTATAAATATAACACTGCCCCCAATGAAATTCCTTTAACTTTTTCCTTACAGAATAAGTTTACATCGACATATTTGGTCCAGGACTATACACTATATCTGACCTAAACACATGATGTAAACGCTAGTTACCCAAATTAGGTTGGGTATCTTTTTTGTGTGGACTGACCCAAATTAGGTCGATCAAAAATGTGATGTAAACGATACCGACCTAAAGGGTTTTCGTATCATGAAATAGATGTCAGTTGCGGCATTGATGTTAATTAAACAAATCAGCATAAAATTTAGTATTATAGTTTTTAAATGAGTCAAATTAAAAAAAATTAAATGAAAGAATTTAATTTCGAATATGTTACAGGAATTATTTATGAGAAAATTATGAATTGCGATGAGAATATAAGCAATAATTTTAGTATTATTCAATAGATGGTGTACATAAATCTCGTTATGTAACCCTATAATCGACCTATAATTTTTGTGATGTAAACGGGACTAAAATGGATCGCTATTCAGGTCAGTCCACTAATTTTTTTAGCGATGTAAACTAGCTCACAGAAAAGTATGAAAAAAATTTTGAGAAAAAAAAATTTTTTTTTTGTTAGGTTGGTGATTTCCTTATGAAAAATGTTATCAAACTTTTAACTTTTTCCTTATGAGGAATACAATGAAGTAAACTGCATTTGCAAAATTGGTTGTTGTTGTTGTTTTTCTGCTTGTCACAAATTAAAAAATATTCAATGCATATTTGTCTTTTAACAATTAGTGTTGTATTTTGTGTCCTGTGAAAAAGTAATAAATAATATATAATATAATAATATAAAATAACAGGTAAACAAAAAATAATTTTGTAAAATGAAGTTAGCTTTACTTTGACTTTTCCCTATTCATTGGGTATGCTCTTCATAAGGAAAAAGTTAAAGGAAAAAGTTAAAGGAAAAATTATTTTGCATTGGTGATGCAGTGTATTTTACTTCGAAATATAACAAAAAAGTCGAATCTTGTTATGGTACTATTCCATGGAGAAAACAGAAAATTTTTGCTGAACATTAGAGAAAGACAAGAACTAAAATTTACACTAGAGCGACTGAGACACAGCATTTTGATTTTATGGTAGAAAAAGTTGGGGAAATTTTGAAATCAAGAAAAACTAACCTTACATTTTTTAACTAAATAACTAAAAATCTTTATTTTTAAAAATTGACAATTATTTTATATCGGAAAAATTAATAAAAAAATTAATATCATTTTTGAGATGAGCAAAAAATATGTTGTTTTATTATTTTGATTAATTTACGAAAATATCTAAAAAATGTTCTACTATAAAATAAGGAGGAGACATTTTTGACAAGTTCGTAAATTAACCTAACTGTCACAGTCGTGCAGCAGCCAAAAAATTTCTCAAACATTTTAAAAAACAAACAAATTATGAAATAAATAATAAATTAGATAAATTTAACATAAATATTTAGTTTTCCACAATAATAAATCTAGTGAAAAGTAATTAAGTTTAAAATTTGAGTGCTGTAGATACTTGTAATGGTTACTCCAACGAAAATGTCCTCTCGAATGTCTCATATGCAAAACACCGTTGCCCCACAGTAAGAGTTAGTTTTGATTGTAAATTTCATTAAATGTCCTAATTTGTTTTGTTTTTATTGTAGAATGACGATGAAGATGAAGTAGATTGTACCGTAGTACTAGGTAGTAGTGTAAATGTTTCGGTACTGGAAGTTGTTTCTTCAATGAAGAGTTGAGTTTGTTTGCAACAGTTCATGGACACAGGACAATGTAAGTGGTGATGATTGAATACCGCTTGGCTAGTCTTTCAAATTAATCTGTGTTTTTTTTATATATTCGTGGAAAATCAACAAAGTGGTTGCATTTCAAACAAGTTTAATCGATACATTGGCCAATTTGGTTACTGGCCATCTTAAATATGTCAAAAATGTCCAAGTATTTGGTGGCTTATTAGCATCGAGTAAAATTTATGATTACCGAGTCGATATCGTGCACAAGGAAGTGATTCGAATGTGGTGGTTTATCGCATGAATGTCCGCGGTAAAAAAGACTGTGAAATAGATGAGAATGATTGGGAATCGAAAAGGGTGATCCAATTACTGAGGGTAGTAATGATGCTCAGGATCCGAAAGCAAAAAAGTGACGTCAACAAAGTTCAACCGTAACAAAATGTAAAGCAACGATAAATCTTGAACTAGATACGGTACCTTTCTTGGATCCCGTATTTGCCGATATAAAATTCAAATTAAGCAATATGAATAGTTCGAGTCGAGCTTTTTGAAATACGGTGGAATCGAATAACTCGGAAATTTTATTTGATTACGATAATCCGTACTGGGATAATACACCAAATGGATTTATATACTCAATGAGGATGCACCCGTTGTAAAAGAAATTTTGTATGAAATACAAAAGTCTGGACGGCCCGTTTAAATTCGGACAATATTTAGGGAATACAATATTAGTGATAAGCCGCGCGACATGAATAAGTACGTATTTGGCTGGAAACCTCTAAGTAAGAAATCGCTCTATAACGATCTTTAATTTCAGAATGCTGCAATCAACCGTAGGTCATAATTAAGCTGATATGAATGAGCTACAAGAGATGGAACTACCGCGTATGACATTCGCATACATGCAAATGCTGAAATTAAACAAGTGCAAGAGTTGTTTACAAGTAGCGGGTGCTAAACGCACCCAAATCGTAATTTATTTATTACAACCGTCTGATACGTCGACGAAAATTGGAATATTCGTATCGATCCCGTCTGGACCCTCTTATTGGAAAATTAGACCATCGGCACCGGTTCGCACGGAGGGACAACAGGTGCGGCGAACCAGTCAAACGGTAAAAGCAAATCGGAATGCTGCAACTAAGCGAAAACCGAAAAGAATCAATGTAATTGAAATTGCGGAACCTGGTAATAGCAAATGTGATTGTTAAAGAAAAAAAAAAATTCGATAATAGGGAGGAATTAGGTGAAAACATTCCAAACGGCGTGGAGAATAACAATGATGTGTTCGACAGCAATACCGATTTCCAAAATGATCATCTGAACGATGATGAAAACCCAGTTCTAAATTTTAACTTGAGTAATTTAATGTCACAGAACAGTTTATGACTGCGAAAAGTATGTTTAAAATCCTCAATTCTCGTGTATTTTATATTTATAATTTTGCTTATTTTTAGATCGAAAGAATTGTCATACCGTGTGCTACCAAATCCAAAATCATAAATATGGAGTTAAAGCTGTCGTGTTGGAAAGTCGTAAATGAACTATCACAAGAACAATTGGTCCGCAAGCTGACGGATTTCGATAAAACGTAGTCTCAAGAAAGTATCTGACCACTTAAAGAATAATAACGAGTTATTCGATAAGGAGTATTCAACATTTTATGAATTGTTCAATTAAGTATTTCTTTTCTTCTTTTTTGTAAAAATTAACGTATATTTAATTAAAATATTTAATAATAGAAAAAATCGATTTTTCGTATAATTATAAGAACATATAATGTTATACATAGACAGAAATTAAATTTGGGTACTGAACAAGGGATGTGGCAAATCAAAAACGGTATCGCCATGAACACTTTTAGCTAACGCTTTTATCGAAGCTGCGATGTTATCTTCCGTTATTTTATCATCATCGTCCAAGTCATGCTCATTTGTACGCATGCCACCTGCAAGCATTGGTATTGAAATCGGAAGACTTTTAGCTAAATTAATTGTTGTTTTGTATATTGTCGGATCGGATTTATACCATCCAAATCATCAATATCGTCGTCATTGTTACCGATATCGTCGATCGAATTTAAATCAAAATCGACAAGCGTATTATTCTGACTAGAATTAAAGTAATCATCATTGGTGATTGGCATCGATATCATTCCTAAATCATCTTCCAAATCGAAAAGGTAATCGGCGTCCGGTGTATATTTATTTAGTTTTGTTGACGTCATTGCACTTATTATTGTATTTTTATTACAACTGTTCGTTACACTTATGGGTGGTTTATTATTAAGATGTTGTTTCTGTTGTTGCTGTTGCATCTGGATTGTGGAAGTTTTATTAATGTTTGATGCGTTAGTTGGCGGTAATCCAGATGATGGCCACTGATATTTTGTTGTTCAAATGGGGGGCTACATTCAATCGGTGCTGAATCGGGCGTTGTAGGTGGTGTATCTAAATGGGTTATCTTTGCTGACGACGTTAACTTATCAATATTTCTATTATCATGTGCGTTACTAATTACAAGTATTATACTCTTGCTCGCCACGATATTTAAATTCATTCAAAAGCTGCGTTTCCTTTTCATGTTACTCTACGAACCTCTACAGTACGCTACCATTCCATTTTTTAATAAATATAATTATTTATATAATATAATAATTATACGAGTATAAGAATATAGGTAATAATTTTTTAATAAAATATTTCTCACAGATGTGAAACTGTAAATGCTGTGTTTTTAATATTTTG
Organism: Nephrotoma appendiculata; assembly: GCA_947310385.1. Taxonomy (NCBI): domain Eukaryota; kingdom Metazoa; phylum Arthropoda; class Insecta; order Diptera; family Tipulidae; genus Nephrotoma; species Nephrotoma appendiculata. The sequence goes on from OX371223.1 coordinate 194,229,170, forward strand.
TATACGCAGCGTAACGTGATTTGTTGAAATGGAATGTTTGTTTGAAATTTGAATTCGTAGGAACCATTTTAGTCTACCCAGTTAAAATACAAAGACGATTATATACCATATGACCAGCAACAGAAACGTGTACAATCTCTAAAAAAAATAATTTCAAGAACCTAACCAATTAGTCATTGCAATGTCATAACTAGATAGGATACTTGTTTGCAGGCAAAGGAACCAGTTTGGTCTAGTTAAAAATAACCACGTCCCAATACAAAGACGATGGCGAGCAATGTGGACAGTTGGTATAATTTTGAATTGAGACATTTTTAACGAAAATGTACAATCGGTAGAAATCGAATTTAAAAATCGCCTAACCCACTAGTCATTGCTCTCAAACTAAAATCAAAACTGCATTTATTCATCACTCAAAATCCAGTAAGACTATTTTTATATGTTTTAATGAAATACGTTTCGAAATATTTTTCAACCCGTTTATGTTTATCGGTTGTTTCGGGTAATCTCGCACCTGAAATTAAACAGCTATAATTAATAAATTTTTTTGTGATATTTTTCCATTTTATTAAAAAAATCATCATCATTCAGCGCAAGAAAACTTTTAGTTCAAAAATTATAACCACAAAATCACAAAAGTTTCTAATCTCCTCTCAGAACTTTACACTATAAAAATTTGTATAAAATAAAATTAAAAATGAGTAGGGATTTTTTTTTTCTGTTGGTTGCTATAAAAAATACTCGAGTTGATACTTTTTATGAGAAATTTATGGCAACACAACAACAATTTGGTCAGCAAATGCTCAGCATGCTATAATCGGATGCGCCTTCTCTCAAATAGTCGATCTATATTTTTGTCTCGTTTTAATTTTGCTGAGATTTTTGCTGATGATATTTTTTTCCTGTGGAATAGTACCATTATACTTGGGTATTTCAACTAAAGCTGGATTAAATTGGGCGGGGTTTAGTTGTATATGAAAGATTTGATTGGGTAACGAGTTGGATAAAAAATAATCCCGTCCGTGAACTCAGCAAAAGGCAACAGACAGAATCCATAGACTGGGTTCAACCTCCATAATAAACAGTATAACAGAATTGACATCGCAAATGAAAACTTTGCTTAAAATATCCATAATTTATTTTTGCGAGCCGGATTATTTTTATTTCGATGTCAAAATTTTCGAATTTTGAATGTCGTAAGGAAAGGGCATATAAAACAAATACAGCTTAGTTTATCAATTTATGAACAATAATTTGTATTAAAATAAATTTGGCCGTAATTGTTTAGTAATAAAATATAGGAAATGAGTGAAAGTACGGCAATTTCGAATATAAATAATTTAAAGCTAAATGGTAATTGTGATGTTAAAACACCATTCTTGATTGGAGTTGCTGGTGGTACTGCCAGTGGAAAGGTTTGGATTTTATCTTTGAATTGTGTTGTTTAAGGAAAATTAATAAATTATATAACCTATACATAATACAGTCAACGGTATGTAAACGCATTATGGAACAACTTGGACAAAACGACGTAGATCATACTCAAAGAAAGGTAAAACCGATTATTATACAAGTGGGGTTATGTTATAATGGGTAATTCTCGTTTTCCATTTTAGGTGGTATGCATAAGCCAAGATAGCTTTTATAGGGAATTGACACCAACGGAAAAAACGAAAGCGGATAAAGGTTTATTTAATTTTGATCATCCCGACGCATTTAATGAAGAGCTAATGTTGGAAGTTCTTCAGAATATTTTAGCTGGGAAAATTGTTAATATACCACAATATGATTATCGTACGAATTCACTGTAAACAAAACTAAACTAATTTTGAATAATAATAGAATAATAATCAGAATTGCCTCTCTTTCAGATGCCCAAATAAAGCCATTTCAATATATCCAGCTGATGTTGTACTATTTGAGGGCATATTGGTATTTTATTTTCCGGCTATTCGGGATATATTTCACATGAAATTATTTGTTGATACGGATTCTGATACACGTTTAGCACGTCGTGTTCCACGTGATATCAAAGAAAGAGGTCGAGATTTAGATCAAGTTTTGACGCAATATATGACTTTTGTAAAGCCAGCTTTTGAAGAATTTTGCTCACCAGTAAGTACATATTATTATAAAATATATTTTATGAGCATAATAGTAAATATATAAGGTTTTTTTATTGGTATATGGCACATATAAAATTAAAATAATTAATTGCTTAGCTTTCGATGTCAAATCGACTAAATTAGCTTTGATAATGATGTCGAATTGACATCGAAAGCTCAGCAATTAATTATTTTAATTTTATATTTGTGCCATAACCCTATACCGGGCCTGCCCACACAATTGTGTGGGTCAGGCAAACGAATCATGTGAAACATTTATACCCTATTTACATGCGACCAACATTTTTCTTCTGTAACAGCAATACGCAAGAGGTATAACATTGAATTTTTGCGCATAAGAGACAAGAAAATATATCCCAACAAAATTTTGCAAAAGGTTTTTAAGCTACTACACCGCCAAAACCACTATAAAATGATGCCATAAAATATATTCGATCCGAGGATTTTTATGGCGACATTTTTATGCACGATTTACATGTTCCAATTTTTTTCCCCAGCAAATTTTTTACTGAAAAATAGAGCTGCACGCAAATAACAAAAAGCTACTAGTTAAAAAGAGTCAACCATATGTAAACAACATTTGCTCAAATTGAAAAGAAAAAAGTTCAATTTTATTTTACTGGAATTTGTTTCATGCTCCTCTCGCAAAAGAAAATCGTAATATACTTAACCCTTCATTTTTTACTGGAAAATAAAATTGGAACACGTAAATCGTGCATTAAAAGTAACAAAAAAAATTATTTCGTATTTATAAATGTTGCGGATTCATAATAAAAACCGACGCCATTGATAAAAATGTAAATTTCTCATTTGAATTATTTAAAAATAAATTAATAATAATGCTATTAAAAAATTATGGCATTATGATTATACATATTTATTTCTTTCTCGCACATTAAATATTTTTATATGCTATTTACCTACAAAAGTTCGCAGAAGAAAAATGTTGGTCTCATGAAAAATGTTGGTCTCATGTAGAAAATTGTTTTTTTCTGCAAATTTTTGGAAGTACATAAATAAGAAGTATCAGCTATATAACCCTTTTTCAAAAAAAAAAAAAAAAAAAAAAAATATGACTTAATTTAAGTCCCAACCACACAAATGTGTGAGTATAAAACCATAGTATGTAATGGCGTTTTTTATAATAAATTTCGCTTGATTTGAAGTACAACCAACACAATTGCATGTATAGTTATAGTGTTTTTTTTTCAGGCGAAAATAAGTTTGAAAGGAATGCACAAATGTGTAAGTTGGTTCAAAAAACATACAAAAATAAATTTTTGACTTTAGCCACACCCACACAATTGTGTTACCGGGCAGGAAAAGGGGTAAAAATATTCAATATGCCAGAAAGAAATACATATATAGTAATGGCGTAATTTTTTTTATGGGATCATTATTAATTTATTTTTAATGAATTCAAATGCAAAATTTATAAATACGAAATAATTTTTTGCTTGTTAATTTTATAAATGTTGCCATAAAAATACTCGGATCGAATATATTTTATGGCAACATTTTATAGGGGTTTTGGCGGTGGCTTAAAAGGTAGCTTAAAAACCTTTTGCAAAATTTTGTTGGGATAGTGGCTTTTTGTGGTTTAGGCGGTGTAGTGGCTTAAAAATCTTCTGCAAAATTTTATCGGGATAATTTTTTTTTCTTGTCTCTCATGTGCAAAAGGTCAATGTTATATCTCTTTCATTTTGTAGAAGGAAAATGTTGGTCGCATGTAAATGGGATATTACCATATATTAAATAACTTATATATAAGACATTCGTGTTCTTTTTTCTCTTATCTTATCGCATTTACCGTAATTAGATTTTTTGTCACGATGTCGCTTTTGTCGTTTTTTCGAACTTCGAAAAAAAAATATTCGAAGTGAAATAAAATTGTCAAAAAGTTTACGATTTTTGGTTGTCAAATTCTGCGTTTATACCACAGCTAAAATAGCAATGCTAAATGCAAATGACAGCTGTGGCAACGGTATAAACGCGACGTTTTCATAGCTCAGCCAGCTAAAATTTCGATTTTATATGAAAATGACATTTGTAGCATTGCTATTTTAGCTGTGGTATAAACGCAGCAAAAGAAAATAATGGAAGTTAAAAAAAGGTTATCATTTTTAATTATCAGGATTTTTAATTATCATTTATTCATGACATTACATAATGGTGTTCCTGGACATATTACGTTTACATTGAATTTTAATTTATATTTCATGTTTCGAACTATTATGTTGGTTAGGTTTCTCACATTTCCCTTCTAGTGCGGCAAGCAATACTAAAATATAACAAAACAAAATTTATTGAGAATTGTTTAAAACAACGGATCAATTAAATTACATAATGGTTCCTGGACATTACGTACCCCTCCTAACATATACAGTTCGTTAAAACCACATGTAATATGAACAGCATAGCATGGACACGATAATTTTCGAAACGAGAAAATTCCGTTTCAAATTGTCCAGTCAGTCGACCGTAAACAGAAAACTGCTTGCCAAATCTTCCATAATGTATTGCCGGTCTTCCTCGTCCGTAGTTGATTCACCACTTAAGAGCTCAACATTTATATATTAAATAATTCCTATAGATTTAAATCGAACATAATGACATGGTCTATACATTTAAACGGGGCGGCATGTACTTACCACCGGTAACCAAAAAATACGACAACAGTAACATGTAAATATTTTCATTGTGGATGGCTGAGCAAAAATCATGATAGACTTTAGATTTTTAATTAGGAACTTCCAATATTCAGAACGGTGAACTATACATCGTTTCTAGCATTTTAACAAACTACACTAAAAATTGAGGCTTTGTTTGGCTAGACATGACATTTACTTTTTTATTTTGACACATAGTTTTTTTTTCACTAGCTGTGTTGATTTTCGAACTTTTTTTCGAACTTGTACTAAAACAGCTAACTTCATTCTTGTCTTATAGAAAAACAAATTTGGAACACGATTTTACAAGGCAGTGTCCTATATTGATACTATTTAATATTTGATATTACATTATTCACTAATTTATTAACATTTATTTTAGTTTTTTTAATTTTTGATATAGAACAAATTAAATTCAGTATTTTGCTGTCAAAGAACAAATGTCTTTTTACAACAAGATGACAAATTGACTACCCTTCGAAAAAAAATAGAAAAAATAACCGCCTTGCTATTTGGAAAAAAAAAATAACCAGTCCAATACTGTTCACACCAGTCGAAAATGTTCCACACCCCAAACAATTGCCAACAATTCCTTCTCTATTGCCGCGCAGTTTTTTCAGCCTTGTTAAGGACAAGACACACCAAGCGGCGGCGCGTCAAATTCCAAATGTTCCATACAACTCACGCGCATATCCATTCACACAAAGTACGGCGCTGCGTGTTTTTTGTTTTGGATAATTTTGAGAATTTTAGACTTTTGTTTTATTAAGGCGGTGGTACATGTACAGATTTTGTCTTTAAGGCAAAAAAATTTACCTTATACAAAATTGAGAAATGTTCAATTTAAAATTGTTGCCTATAAGGCGATTCAAGATGGCCGACTTTTAACCAATCAGCTCGCATAATTTTTTTTGCCTTAAAGGCAAAACCTGTAAATGTATCACCGCCTTTAGTCTTTAATATTGGTAAATAATATGAGTGCATACGGGAATGACGAATGAGAAATGTATAGACCACAATTGAAATATGATTATTTTTAGGTTATGTTTGGCAGCGACGAACGATTTCTTTTTGACCGCTTGATGTGGGACATAATTTCGCAGCGGCGGATGCAACTTCATTCGATAAAATTTCTTAAAATTACAATTTTTCTATTATTTTTTATTTTTTTTTATTTTTAATCCATGCCATCTGTTTTGGGGCCGAAGCACTCTCTGCTCTTTCACGGTTTATTTTTCCGTCTTACTTTATGCATCCCAGCCAAATCGAAGACGTACGGCGGCTATAGGGCCGATTTAAGATACCATCTGCGCATTGCATAGCTCCATGCCAACCTATACTGGACATAGAAGACGGGTCGGCCCATGGGTTTTGCACGCCGATAGGGGGTCGTAGTTGTGTTCCTTTTATCACAGATCGTAATCTGTTGATGAAAATTTTCTTTTGCACCAACCCCTATCGAGATTCGAACCTGGTACCTCCCGATCCAAACGCCAAAGCTTTAACTACTGTGCCATTTGGTCGGTAAAATATAATAAATAATTTTTCTTGGTTTTCTTGACGCTTGTGTGTCTAGTCCTTTAGGGGTACGACTACAGAAATCGATCGGACAACCCAGGTTATTTGACTTTTGCGCTAAATCTACACCAATTGCTGTATCACTAGCATCGCATGTAACAAAAAATTCTTGGTTGAAATTGGGATAAATTAAAACGGGTGATTTTGTCACAGCTTTCCTTAAAGTATGGAAAGATTACTCACAGAATGTACGAGGGTTGCCTTTTATATTTCGGGATTGGACAACCCTAGCGTTGCAATCTGGCAACTGACAGCTCTATCGTAAAGTTTGACATTTTTGAGATTATACGTACTCAGAACGTTTTGGCATTCGAGCGCTATTTGTGTTGTTTACAGTACTCATTAACTCAACATCTCGGCGAAAAAACGGAATTAAATCGTGAACATTTTCGTGCGATTATTTTTTACAACTTTCGACGTGGATTAAGGCAGCAAGAGTGCATGGATGAACTTAATTCAATTTTTGGCGATGAAGCTCCATCAAGGACCAGTGTTTATCGATGGTATGGTGAATTCAATCGAGGTCGTAGTTCACTCCAAGACGAATTTCGTGAAGGTCGTCCAAAATCAGTTGTTGTTTCGGAAACCATTGATGCTGTGCGCGAACTGATATTGCAAGATCGTCATGTGACCTATCGTGAGATTGAGACAACCTTAGGCATTAGTGGGACCAGCATACATTCAATATTGCATAAACATTAGAATGTCAAAAATTTTGTTCGCGTTGGATCCCACACAATTTTTCAATCGCTCAAAAAAAGACTCGTCGATTGGTCGAAAGAAAAGCTCAAAAAATACGATCGCGGTGTTTCAAAACATGTCTATGACCATGGACGAATTATTTAATGACATACAAAGCCGAATACATTTCTCCATCATGTTGTTTGTTGCTGTAAAAAATCATTAAAACCCTGGATGTGTAGTGGTACAAATTTAAAATAAACGTATAAGAAATAAAATATTGTTTATTCTATTAATAGTGACATATGCATCCATACACATTTTGTTTTTATTATTTTGCTTTCAACATTTTGTTTTTGAGTGTATTTATATTTTTGTCGTTTACTTTTTCCCCTGATATAATCGTGAGGGAATATAAAATTGAAATGCCGTATGATGATCTACAATCTACATAATATTTTCTATTTCATAATTTACAAGAGCTGTGTTTTGTAGGAATAGAATAAACGCACACACACATACCAAAGATCGCGCGTTGCATAATTTTTTTTATTTCGTTTTCCAAAATTGTGTTTATTTATAAAGCGCTATGTCTATCGAATTATTGAGTGCTTAAAGCTGCACCAACCAAATTGCCCGCCTCAATGAAATCTGTACGATAATTTGTTAGACATTAATTACAATTTATTACAACAAATCCCGATTGTATTACAGTTGCCATTTTACAGGAACGAGTGGTCGATCTAGCTTACAAATAAACTTACATCGCCAAAACTGTAACTTTATATGTAGTTATGATATCGGGATGGTTCTTGGAGCAGAATTTATTACAAATTAATTACATTGAATAATTTAGTTCAAGACCATCCCTATAACATGCCTAAGCGTAAATTTCATCCCAAAACGATTGTTTATTTCATAAACGCCAATTTCACCAACTTTAATAAGGTTTTTACACCAGACTGCCACCAGATTTTGGACCAAATGTTGCTCCAAAGCCTTGTCGGTAGGGTAGGTCAATCTTATCCAGGTATGTAATAAATTATTTTTGTATAATACTAGACGGACTAGACATAAGAAGATGTAGGTTTCAAATTGCAATATATAGGTTGGCAAAGCCACATTTAAGAATTTATTACACCAGAGTCACTATTCTGGCTTTCCCTCGGAATAGGGAATCCGGAAAAATATTTTCATAGCATTTTTGTCTAAAATGAATTTTTAGACTGAAGGAACAAGTTTAGTGCAAACATTTTTAAAACAAACTTAATTGGGAAACTTTTGTTCCACAAAATTTTTATAGGGAATAATAATTTCCCATTTAACTTTGTTTCTAAAATATTTACACCAAACTTATTCACTCAGTAGGCCAGAAAACTACAATTTAAACAAAAAATTTATGAAAATATTTTCGCCAATTCCCTATTCCTGTAGGAAAAGCTCAAATAGGCCTACAGTGGTACTATTCTCGTGATTCCCCGGGAACAGGGGAGGAAGAATTTATATGTAATTTTTATTTAAACATTTTTTTCTGGCATACTGAGATAAAAAGTATGTATTAATTTTTTTGAAAACAAAATTAAATGGGTAATAATTTTCCCTGCCAATTTAGGTATGGAACTATTTTTCTTATTTTATAAATGTATACATCAAGCTTTACTCCTCAGTAGGCCGGAAAAATGTTTCAACAAAAATTACATATAAATTCTTTCCTCAGCTCCCTATTCCCGGGAAACCACCACCAGATATTGGATCAAATGATACTTCGTTAACCTAGTGAAGGGAAATCAACATGGTTCAGGGGGGTAACAAATTATCTTTGTATCAGGTTAGACGGCTTTAAAGGTAAAGGCTACATATATGTAATTTAAAGGACGACTTTACCATATTTAATAATTTATTACATCAGACAGCCCTAATATCTGATTAGTTCTGTTGAAACTTGGTGGTAGTTGTAAAGGGCAGGTCAACTTTATCGAGGTGTGTAATAAATTATTTATGGGTTAGGTTAGGTTAGGTTAGGTTGGAGTGGCTGCTATCGCACACTTAGGCCAGTATTGGCCCATTGTGATACCACAGGATCCTATCTTCCCTTTACTCCTGCTGAAACCATTCAGAGCTACTTATGTAGCGTAAAATATCTCGTATTCCACAGCCCGCGAGTTCCGAAAGGCTGTCCATACCGTACACACCTAAATACTTATGCCTTCTGTATGATAGTGCCGGACACGAGCATAGGAAGTGATCTAGCGTCTCTTCCTCCTCTTCATCTAAACAACTTCTACAGAAGTCATTCGTCTGTAGACCCAGCCTTCTTGCATGTTCCCCAAAAAGGCAGTGTCCTGTCAGTATCCCTACGACCAATCCTAACTCTCGTTTTCCCAGGGATACTAGTGCTTTGGAGCGCCGCAAGTCCAGTTTTGGCCAAACCAGTTTTGCTACTCTGCACGTGAGGGTGTTGGTCCACCTCTCATTTGCCAAGGCGATTGCCTTTTTACTGAGCGCCGATCTAAGCGCTGCTATAGGCCTCCCCAGACCTGCCCTTTCCGGTTGCATCTGGAGAGTCGTACCGTACCTAGCTAGTTCGTCCGCCCTGCAGTTTCCCGTGATGTCCGAGTGACCAGGGACCCAGATTATCTGGATACTGAAATACTCGCTCATCTCCTTAAGAGATGATCGGCAATCCAGCGCCACCCGTGACTTCAGACAAACTGCCTCTAGCGATCTGACCGCCTATTTATGGGTTAGTTTACACGGAATTTGATGTTTATGGGTTAGTTTACACGGAATTTGATTCAAAAGCTAAATGCTACAAACGGGTTACCCACGAAATCCATTATGTCACGATCCTTTTTGACAAAATCCATTTTGACAAAATCCGTTTTTGACGTAATCATCTTTTGACAAAATACATCCTTTTCAAAATCCATTTATGATAAAATCCATTTTTGACAAAATCCATTTCTGTCAAAATTCATTTTTGTCAAAATCCCTTTTGTCAAAATCCATGAAAAAACCATCGAATCCATCGTTTTTGTTATTTTTTACAAGCCCGGGCTTGTAAAATATAACAAAAACGATGGATTCGATGGTTTTTTCATGGATTTTGACAAAAATAACAAAAACGATGGATTCGAATTTTTTTTTCATGGATTCTTGGATATTTTTTTCATGGAAATACGAAATTTATTTTATTTGTACGATCATGAGTTTAGTGACATTATACTAGAGGATTTTGACAACAGTGGATTGTGTCATAAATGGATTTAGTAAAAATTGGAAAATAACAAAAAAGGGTTTCAACAATCATGGGTTTCAACATCAATGGATTTTGTCAAATGAGGATTTTTATAAAAAACTACGAATTTTAGCAAAATGGATTTTGGAAAGATGGATAACGGGGGGATCCCGGTACAAACTTGTAATTTAAAGGTCGATTTTACCACCATTAATAAATTATTACACCAGACCACTACCTAGATATTGAGTCTTATGTTAATCCATGCCTTGTGAATGGTAGGTCAACCTTATCCAGGTGCGTAATAGATTATTGTTGTGTCAGGTTACACGGAACTGTAAAGGCTTCAAATATGTGATTTAAAGTTTGATTTACCACATTTAATAAATTATTACACCAGACCGCCACCAGATATTGGGTCTAATGTTACTCCATGGTCGTTGTGAAGGGCAGGTCAACTTTATTCAGGTGTGTAATAAATTATTTTGTAGACATATTACACGGAATTGGCTCAGAATGGTAAATGCTTCAAATGTGTAATTTATTACACCAGTCAAATGTTAAGTCCTTTACCATTTTGGTGGGCAGATCAAGATTATCCAGGTATGTAATAAATTGTATTTGTGTCAGGATACGCGAAATTGACTTCAAAGTGCAAAGGCCTGAAATAGGTAATTTAAAGGTCGATTTTATACAACATTTAATAATTTATTACACCAAACCACAACCAGATATTCACAAGGTCCATGCGGAGTAATCATTTTACCTAATATCTGGTAGCGGTCTAGTGTACTAAATTATTAAATGTGGTAAAATCGTCTTTAAAATTACATATTTGAAGCCTTTAACTTCTGAAGCCAACTTCGTATAACCTGACCCAAAATTAATTTATTACACACCTGGATAAGGTGGACCTGCTCTCCACAAGGTAAAGAGGAGAGAAGGATTTTATACAATTTCTGGTGGCGGTCTGGCGTAACAAAATATTAAATGTGGTAAAATCGACATTTGATCATATTTGAAGCCTTTACACTCTGAAGCCAATTCCGTTTAACACGCTAACATGATACAAAGATAATGTATTACCTGCCTGTGGCACTATTCTGGTAATTCCCTGGGAATAGTGAATGAAAGAATTTATATGTAATTTATAATTAAAAAAAAAATTCTGGCATAGGTACGGAGGTAAAAAACTAGAGTTAATTTTTTTTGAAAACAAAATTAATTTGGGAATAATTTTCCCTGAAAATTTAGATATGGAAAAATTATTCCCAATTTATAAATATTTACACCAAACTTTTTTCTTCAGTAGGCTGGAAAAATAATATTTGAACAAAAATTACATATAAATTCTTTCTCTAATTCCCTATTCCCGGGGAATTACCAGAATAGTACCTCTGAATAAGGTTAATTTTCCCTTTACTAAGTTAACGAGGTAACATTTGACCCAATATCTGGTGGCAGTGTGGTGTAATAAATACTTAAATGTGGCTTTGCCAACCTATATATTGCAATTTGAAACCTACATCTTCTTATGTCTAGTCCGTCTAGTATTATACAAAAATAATTTATTACATACCTGGATAAGATTGACCTACCCTACCGACAAGGCTTTGGAGCAACATTTGGTCCAAAATCTGGTGGCAGTCTGGTGTAAAAACCTTATTAAAGTTGGTGAAATTGGCGTTTATGAAATAAACAATCGTTTTGGGATGAAATTTACGCTTAGGCATGTTATAGGGATGGTCTTGAACTAACTTATTCAATGTAATTAATTTGTAATAAATTCTGGTCCAAGAACCATCCCGATATCATAGCTACATATAAAGTTACAATTTTGGCGGTGCAGGTTTAATTGTAAGCTAAACCGACCACTCGTTTCTGGAAAATGGCAATTGTCATAAAATCGGGATTTGTTGTAATAAATGTCTAACAAATTATCGTACAGATTTCATTGAGGCGGGCTAATTTGGTTGGTGCAGGTTTAAAACAATGAATTATTGAGTAATTTACGTAAAGTGGTTGGTTAGAAAATAATCATATCTCTACTTATATTCAATTACTTCGAATTTGCGATCTGCAGAAGAAACGGTTGTACTAAACCGTTAAAATTTTCTTCTATAAATTAACATATACTTGACATTCAGAAGTCCTACGCGGATCAATCAATATTTTTTGGGAAAGATGTTTTCAACAAAACATGTTCTGTTGTTCTTGAACGCGTGCCTACTCCTATAGTACACCTATTTTTGTTTCAGTATTTATAATTTTCTAATACCCTAGACAGACACAAAAGTTATCGCGATTTCTTCCAATCACGATTACATGTCAAACAAATAAAATCGCGATTTTATAATTATGGTGACAGACACAAACCCGATTTTGTAACTCTGCAAACGTTCAAATTCATATTTAATTAATGAAATAAAGCAATTTCAATGCGTATTTGATGATTTTGAATTACATCGAATCAGTTACAATAAGTTAATAAATAATTTTTGTGACAGTTTAAAAATTTTAAAATTTAATTTACAATCTAACAATTTTTCTGTATACATCCAATGAAAATGACTTATGTTCCCCATCCCCATTCAATCGTACTGATTTTGCTTATATTTCACATTTATCTTCTTCCTACAACCCGATTGTAGTAATCTTGTTCTATAAACGCAATAATCCTGTTTTGCCAAAATCGTGTACTGACAGACTGAAAAAATAACTACGTAATCTTGAATTCGCGATTAGCTAGTTTGTGTCTGTCTAGGGTATAAGACTCTTTAAATAATCAGTTTTTAAACGACAAATGTGGGTAGCGACACCACAGCAAACGAAAAATTTATATTAGAAAATAAATTGATTAGTTTTAAGATAGGTTATAAGCTGTTTGTAATCAGCGACCTTACAAGCTACATTTTTTTATTTTCAAACTTAAAAACTTATATTTTTCGTTTTAAAACAATAAATTTTCAAATTTTTTAACGGAATAGTTAAAAAGTCAAAAAAATTATTATATGTATAAACGTTAATATTTAAGCTGCCAACACAGGTGTTTTCATCGAATTTGCGGCGTCTATAGCCGGTTACAACATACTTATGATGTCTGTAAAATCAAAAATTAAGAACATAAGTTAATGAAAAAATTAATTGTTTGATTAATAATCATAATCTCAAATTTAGATAATTTTATGGGTTTATAAATTAATAAATATAGTGTTCACTGTCAACTTAATCAGTCTTATTTAGTAGATTAACAAAGTTAGTTTCGAAATCTATTCAATTTTAATTGATTCAAAATATCTAAATATGTAATATAAAGAAAATTAATAAATTTGCCTTTCATTGGTCTGATCGTGGAACGTACAATCGTATATTTCCGTGAGCATATAAAATTTTGTATTTTCCTGCAAATACGAATTTCTATTTATCGGTAAACAATATACATAAAGAATTAATAGAGAACTACATGTGAAAGATAATGCATAAAAATAAAAGGTGTTTGTATGTATATGTAACCATTTATAGAATAAACAACGTTTTATTTTTTATACGTTTATTAGAAATTTGCACCACTACATATCCAGGGTTGTAATGATTTTTTTACAGCAACAAACAACATAATGGAGAGATGTATTCGGCTTTATAAATCTTATTAAATATAATTAATCTATGCTATGACATAGTGACAGGTGATGAATCGTGGATTTACGCGTATGAGACCGAAAGTAAACAGCAGTCGACTGTATGGGTGTTTCAAGATGAGCCGAATCCAACAAAAGTTGTTCGCGCACGAAGCACTTGCAAGCAAATGATCGCCTGTTTTTTCGGAAAAAATGGACATGTCGCAACCGTACCACTAGAACAACGCAGAACAGTCAATTCTGAGTGGTACACAACCATTTGTTTGCCAGTTGTCTTCCAAGAAATCAGGAAAACCAACTGCCGAAGACGGATCACTCTTCACCACGACAATGCGAGATCTCACACATCGGCTCAAACAACTGCATTTTTGAGCACTCAAAACATCGATTTGATGAGTCATCTGCCGTATAGTCTTGACTTGTCACCAAATGACTTCTTTTTATTCCCGTACGTAAAAAACAAACTGAGAGGTCAACGTTTTTCGACACCTGAAGAAGCGGTTGCTGCGTTCAGAATGCATGTATTGGAGATACCTCAATCAGAGTGGAAAAAGTGCTTCGACAATTGGTTCAAAAGCATGCAAAAGTGTATAGATCTTCATGGGGAATATTTTGAAAAACAATAAAGCGATTCGATTATTAATATTTGTTTTCGTTCTCTAATCCCGAAATATAAAAGGCAGCCCTCGTATTCCACAGAAATTTGACATTCTTTTTCAATAAGTCAGTCAGAGGATTGGCTAAATCTTGAAAAATCTTTATTGAATCGCCTGTAGTAACCAACTAGGCCCAAAAATGATTTAATTTCCCGAGTGTTAGTTGAAATCTGATAATTTAGGATTCAATGAATGTTACCTGGATCTGGTTTAATATCTTCTGTTGTACCAATATGTCTCAAGTAAACAATCTTTTGAAAGACAATGACATTTTCAGGGATTAATTTTCAAATTCGCCTATCGTAAATTATCAAAGGTGTTTTTTAATTTCGCGTTGTGATCCGATAGGTTTATGCCATGCACAGCCACATCATCCAGGTAGACGAAACACTGAATTCTATTCAGGCCACTGAGCAGAGTATTCATCAACCTTTGGAACATTGAAGGTGCTCTCTTTACACCAAAAGGCATTCGTTTGAACTGATAGTGTCCAGTGGAGGTACTGAATGCAGTCATCTCCCTATCCTGAGGATGTAGCGGCACCTGATATGGTACCCGTAATGTTCGGCAAAAGGAATACGTCAGACATAGTTTATTTAATTTAAACTGCGTAAATCAACTACTACCCGCCATTTCTTCTCGTTGTTGCTAGATTTCTTTGGAACACACAGTAAAGGAAAATTTCATGAACCGAAAATATTCTCGATTATGTCATCTTCCAACATCTTAGCAACTTGGTTATTTATCTCCTCTTTGGTAGACTGTGGAAGCCTATGAGGTTTAATGTGAATGGGAATGGAATTTTGAATAAGCGGAATTTTATGTTCAACAATATTGGTCGTTCTAGGTCCATATTGGTCCTTCTAGGTAAAATATATCGTTATACGGTTGATTGAATACATAGAGATATTACTACTCGGATTTCTGCCGCTACGTTTGGCTAATGTCTCTACTAGTCACATATATATAGGCGCAATAGTTGTGCGAGAGTGGTTTTCTCTTTCTAACAACATAAAAACCGAACAATGTAATTGTTGTTTTTTTACCATATAAAAATTGCATTTGTATTGTATATCAAGTTTTTATTACATAAAAAAATATTATTTTGAAATGACTGCTATTCACTTAAGGCGGAATTCCATTACTGCGGCTTTTGTTTTTGTGCAGAAAACCAGAAAGAGATAATATCAAAAATCCGACAGAGACAGACTATTCTTATTTTATAGCGAAATTTTTAGGGGAATATTTGACAACTACGAAATTATAACAAAAAATAGTTGAAAAATGAAAATTATTGTTAAATCAATTTTATTTATATCTCTAGATTACTAAAACACATAAATATTATTTGTAGGCATCATTTTATTATGTTTAATAATTATTTCCTTTCAATAATTAAAAACTAAGAAAACGCTTTCCTATAAAAAAAGTTAGGGGAATATTTGACCGCGTTTGTAACATAACCTAAATATTATCACATGTATTAAAATTATGTGATACGGAATAAATAATAAAAATTAAATATTGTAAAATATTTTAGTTTGAACATTAATACAAATTTATAATGAAAACGCGATTTATATCACACTACCAAACATATAAAATGTGCTATAAAATGTGCCAAGTGCTCACCATAAAAATATTACTAAACTAAAATTTGCTGAGAGTCGGGTTATTTTTCATTTTGGTTGCCATAAAAAATACTTCGATTTGTATTTCTTAGACAGCATATAATAATATTATTGCGAGTCTCCAATTGCCATTTGATCAACATTTTCTAGCATAACTAGATAGCAATAGCAGGTTGAGAGACCTTGTATGTATTATTTATTAAATACGAGTAGCTACCTATGTAAGCTCTTGAAAAAAACATCAAATTCGTTTATTTTTATTTACGCTTGACATTTATGTCAAACATGCCCTCCATCCATCTTACGTGCCTTCCCCTCCATCCATCTCGATCCATCGCTCTCGTCCCCAGTTTCAACATCCTAATGTTCGTAGATCTTGTTCGATGTCGTCACGCCAGCGTAGTCGGGGTCTTCCTCTACGACACACTCCGGCTGATTGTTGGTAAAACACTTTATTTATCATCCCAACGGATTGTTGTGGGGACCTTGTAACGTGGCCGAGTCATCTCATTCGATTGGATTTGATGAATCCGATGATATCGCTGCCTCCGAGGAGTTGCTTTGTACCGATATTCGTTGTTCGCAACTTTAATTGGACCAAAGATTGAACAGATTACCTTCCTTTCGAAGGTAGATAATAATCTACAATCGTTAGAGGTCATGGTCCAGCTCTTGCTTCCGAAAGTCAGCACTGGTCTTATGAGCACTGGTCTTATAAAGTGCGAGCTTCCACGACTGTGATAGATGTTTTGATCGCAATAATCTTGATTGGGCGTAGAAAACACGTTGTGCGGCAGCGATTTGGGCTTTTATTTCTGCCTGCTATGTTACTGGATCATGTTATAACTTACCCGAGGTATTTAAAGTTTTCAACGCTATTAAAGTTCTCGTCAATTCCGAGATTTACCGTGGAGATGTTCCTGGGTATTGAAACAAATTTGGTTTTGCTACTGTTCACTTTCAAACCAAGTCTTCTTGCGCAGCGATCGAGCGATACGAAAATGTCTTTGATATCGCTAGGTCTTCGGCCAAGAAGCACGATATTATCTGCATATCCAAAAATTTGGCCTGATTTATTAAATATACAGCACGAAGTTTCAATGTTGCTTTTCCTCATTACGTACTCAAGCGCCAAATTGAACAGCAAAGGCGCAAGTGCACCACCCTGTCGAACACCAGATGTGATTTCAAAGGAGTCTGACACAGTTCCTTCAATTACGATTCTACATACAGACCCAGACGTTGCTAATCTCTAAGATTCCTAGGCATATGAGCGCGGCCTTAGGTTGTCGCGGTTTATACTGTCATATGCCTGTCGGAAGTCTATATATAGTTGATGTGTGGTTATGTTGTACCCCCAACATTTTTCCAACATCATCCTCATGGTGAAACACTGGTCAGTGGTCGATCGGTTGGGACAAAAACCACAAAGATAGTCGCCAATGATGTTTTCAGCGAAAGGGATGAGTCTGGCAAGTACAACATTAGCCAACACTTTGTAAGCAGTGTTCATTAGAGCTATGCCACGAAAGTTTTCAAATTTCAGACGGTCGCCTTTTTATGCAAAGGACATATGAGCGCGGTCCTTCAATTCTCCGGCAACTCTTCTTGGTCCCAAATACATACGATGAGATCGTATAGACTTGTTGCAAGAGTTGAGCCTCAGAGTTTAATCCATTCTGCGGGGATTCCATCGAGGCCGGGTGCCTTACCGTTTTTCAATCGACTAATAGCTGAGTCTACTTCCTTCACTGTGGGACATTCGACAAAGACCTCTTCATCTGGCGGAGCTATTGCTCTAATGGGAGTCACTTCGTCATTCCGATTTAGCAGAATTTAAAAGTAGGTTTGCCATACTGAGAGGACATCAGCCACGTTTGTTCTCAGCTCTCCATTCCCGTCTTTGATGGCTGTACTTCTTGGGTGGAAGTCTTTAGTGAGGTTCCTTTCGTTAGCAAAACAGTCCCTTGAGTTTCCTAGTTCCGCTTGGAAGCTGATGTTTTCGACCCAAACTGTTCTCTCGTTTCAAAAAAATGCTATTTTGGTCTCTCCTAAAGCATACAACTATATAACTATTATCACATAATTTCATCTGACCACTAGATTATTAAAAGTAAACATTTTTACATTTAATTTCAGACTAAAAAATTTGCTGATGTAATTATTCCTCGAGGAGCTGATAATACAGGTAAAATAATTGATTTTTATAATTAAAATCCTTCATCTAAAAATAGTGTTTCGACTTATCAAAAAATTTTGCTTCATTTGCATGTTAGATTTTTTTAAGTTTTGGATTTAATCAGTTGAAATCGAAAATTTGTTTAACTAATTTTATGATGCTTAATACCTATTTTATTGATTTAGTAGACGTCTTAATAAAGTATTTTTATAGTTTATAGCCTTAATAGTTTCGAAATTTTTTAATAAAAAGTTTATGAATAAACGAAATTATTATTATACATGAAACCTATTTGGGAAAACTCGATTTTTTGTTTTTTATATTTTTTTGTAGTACGTTCATTAAATATTTGGGTAGAATAATCTAAGCTTTGTTATTTTTGTTATTTTAATAATTCAGTCGAGATTTTCCAAACAATGGGATGAATGCAAACAAGCGGATGAATAATTGTAATTTCATCGAGTAAATGCAGAATTGAAAATCGATCCACTATTTATGTATTTGCAGTGGCTATCGATCTCATTGTTCATCACATCGGTGAAATTCTGCGACCTGGAGAATCACCAGTAAACATTGCTCCTCCAATGAAGCGCCGGGATCGAGAACATTAATTTAAGTTTTAACTGTTTTTTATTAAATATTTTGAGAGAACCGATATTTATTAACAGACGAAAAAGTGACTAAATGTATTTTATTTCTAACTGCATTAGAAACTATCTTAGAGGTTAATTTAATGCAAATATAAAATCATAGTTCATTAGCATTTGCTTTTTAGTATTATAATAACAATATACTATATTAGAAAAACTACCATTAGAAAACATAAATCTATATAGGTATTTTTTATTACTTTAAGTGGGTTATGCTTTTAACAATTACATGCATAATTTTATATTTTAGTATGATGTTTCTTAAACTATTTCAAAATGGGAATACTATATTCGTATGACTTTATTAATAAATTTTTAATATTTTTGTTTTGTATGAATAAATCAACAATCAAATCGTTGAATACGTGTAAATTGGCCATTACGCGTACATATACGAAATCTAATTGATTTAAAAGTACAATTTTTTATAAAATTATAATATGTACATACATTCTAATTTTTATTGAAATATTGTAATTAAAACAGAATTTCCAGTGAATCCTCATGTAATTGAATTATTTATTATTTTTCTAAATTAGTCTTTCAGAAAGTACACTCACCGGTTAAAAATAGCACAACTTATTTTTTATTTTGTTTTTTAAATATTAATATTTTTGAAACCGTTTACCTGGGGGTAGATTCTGATAAAGTGACAATTTTTCATCACTTTTATTAGAACAAAATATTGTCACAGAAAATTTCCGATTCTAATGAAATGACTTCTGACTTTTACAGCAGTTTGTAGTAGTTACAGTTGCATTGCTAAATTGTACCCAAATTTTAATATATTTCGCCTCGCACACAACTATTACGTGAAAATTATAAAAAACTGCAATTTCGCAATAATACAAATTTTATAAATGTTTTTATTAATTAATTTTTATTTAATAATTTAGTTTTAAATTCTGTAATTTCGATTTAATGCAATACAAAAATGGTTTAAAAATTGCGTTCACACTTTTTATAACAATACGAAAATTTAAAGTCGCGTAAAATTAAATAGGTAGGTGGCAATTTTGTACTATTTGTCACAAAATTTTTCGTGACATTTTGAAAAAGTCATCTCAGCATCGCTTTTTAGAACTCACAACTAAATTGTCATTTATTGCAGTTACAATTTTTGTACAGTCACAAGAAAATATCATTTGTCACTTGATCAGAATATAGGCCGTGGAATCTTCAAACAAAAACTAAATTTGAAACCAAAAAAATGTTCTTTCAGAAAATGGACATGGCCTCATTTGCCGAATATGCGGTTGAGGTTTTTTTACTTTTTCAAAAGCATGATGCATCTCAAAGTTTTCAAATTTGAATACCCCTTAAATTACTACACTATAGATTAAAATTTGGAACAAAACCAGGATTGAAGATCATTCATTGCCCTCAGATTAGTCCAGAAGCATATGCAAGGAATAAAAATTATATATTTTGTTTAACTAAAGAAGTTCGTAGAAAATTTACATTATTTCAGTTGAATTTCTAGCATGGAAAGTGAAAAATGCGATTTTTTGTAATAATGGCTTTCAGCGCGCGAAGATTTCGTTACGTTTCATATTTTTTTAATGTGTTAGTTCGAAATGCTTATGCGCATTCTAGACATTGCCAGAGATGTGACTGTAGAAGATGATGACCTATGACTACAATAATTGGACATTCTCTAAGAACTAAAGAACACAGTTAACTTGTTCTTACTTTGCTTTCTAATATTTTACGATGATTTTTATATGATTTTTTAATGTTATTTATTTTGAAAAAGTCAAAAAACTCAGTCGAATGTTAAATTAGAATACGTTCATTATTTATAAAAACTGATCGACTTTATACTTTGCACTATTTAGATTTTTTATAACTTTGCATTTTTTTCTATTCACCAAAAAATATATCAAGTGGTAAGTGAAAAGTGCAAATACGCGTCGATACGCAAAGTGAATAGCGAATTCTGGAATTTTTCACTAATTTTGTTGTTTTGATCCACAAATTTAGTTCATTGCGTAATTGTCAAGTAGATATTTGCAAAGTGTGGGTGATTTTCGCAAAACAAAAATACACATTGCACATTCATATTTTTAATAATAGGTAGGGGAAGAGTTCGTGGCCTTTTTCCCGGTAGATGGCCTTACATTCATATATCTCAGTAACCATTGATCGCATCGGGCAATTCGTGTGTATTTGAAAGGTGACATTTTAACTTGCACTTTGACAAACAAAACATTAAAATCGGTGAAGTGAATAAAAACTTACAACATTTTAAACATGGAGATAAATAATGCAAAAAATTCGATATTTTTTACAGTTTTACAACAACAAAGGTAAAAACGCTGTTTGTGCTGTTTATGGAGAAGGTGCTTTATCAAAATCAGCAGCAAAGAAATGGTTCAAATATGGATGTCAAAGATGCACCTCACTCTAGTCGACCAACCACTGGAAAAGTCGTTGAAATCATACTGAAAATTGGAGAAGACCGGCAAATAAGCAGCCATGCAATTGGTAAAGAACTAAATATTGATCACAAAACAGTTTTAAACCAGTTGAAAATGGCTGGATACAAAAAAGCTTGACGTTTGGGTATCCCATAAATTAAACAGTTAAAAATTTAATGGATGATTTCTATCTTCGAAACGCTGCTGAAACGAAACGAAATCGAGCCATTTTTAAAGAGAATATGATTATTGGTGATGAAAAGTGGATAAGGTACGACAACGTTGTGTGAAAAAGATCATGGACGAAATGAGGTGAAGCTTCACAAACGGTATCCAAGCTAGCATTGGCGCTAAGAAAGGTAATGGTGTGTGTTGGGTGGGATTACAAAGGAATCGGGCATTATGAGGTTTTGCCACCGGGCCAAACGATTGATTCTAATTTTTACAACTAACGCGTTTAAGACAAGCAATTCAGTTAAAACGTCCAGAATTGATCAGCAGAAAGGGGATATTGTGTTCCATCATGATAGCGCTATACCACATACCTCATTTATGACCCGGTAGGAACTGAGAGAGCTTAACTGGGAACTTTTGAAGCACAAACCATATAGTCCTGACCTTGCACCATCGGATTACCATTTGTTCCGGTCCATGCAGAACCATCTTAATGGTTATACATTAAATTCAAAAGGGGCCTGTGAAAAAGAGTTGTCCCGATTTTTCGCCTCTAAACCACCGAAGTTCTACAGTGATGGGATCATGGTTCTACCAGAAAAATGGCACAAGATCATCGATTAAAATGGCACATATTTGGTTTAATAAAATACACTTGAAATAAGAAAATTAATTGTTCCAACGTCACACAAAAAAGGTCACAAACTTTCCCTAACCCTTTATTATTGATTTATTAAAATCAATAATAGTGGCAATAAGTGGATGGATCAATAAGTAGATTATTATTTCGTGGAAGTTTTGATTGTGAATATTTAAAGAATTTATATGAAACGAATTAATTTTATAGGGTTGCAAGATTTTTTAGAATGCGAAACGACACTTCAATATATTTTCTTTAAATAGAAAACTTCAATTTAAAAATTATGGGAATTGCTAACTGTAAAAATAACCATTAAACAAAATTCTTCATTATTGAGCTTTATATCTCATAACGGTAGGTGTATACTAATTTTAGTTGCCAACCGGTTCCAAGTGATTGATAAGTGAAAATAGTCATCAGTAAATATCTGAAAAGTTATTAATTTTTTGAAGAATCTCTTCTTACACACTTTGCAAAAAATTTAAAGTTTATGGTAAATGTGCAAAGTGAAATGTTAAATGCGGAAAATGCAAAATTAATGTTGATAACCGTGTATTATGAACCTTTTATTTTGTGGAACAGATTTAACTTTCACTTTGCCATAAATCAAGAACGATTCGTGCAAAGTGAAAAGTTAAAAAGCATTTTTATGGAATAGAGCCGAGGGTTTGGATGTTGTACCGTCACCATTTTCGTCTGTAGACTTAGTGTATGTCCCAATTGTAAAGAATCAATTTCATTCTGTTTCGAATGTTCACATAATTGTGAACTTTGTCTCGGGTTTTGCTCGTTTTCCCGAATTTCAAAATCCCGAAATCAAAATCCCGATGCTCAAAATCCCGAATTTCAAAATCCCTATTTTCAAAAGCCCGATTTATTTTTAAAATTAAATTCAGGCGCCCGTGGGCCGGTCGGCCAACCCGCGGGCGCCCGAGGGCCGGTCGGCCAACCCGCGGGCGCCCGAATTCATATTTTTTTAACAAAAAATCGGGCTTAATAAAAATCGGTTCTTAAAATCGTAAAAAAACAAAATTTATTATTTAATATTTTTTTAAAAATCCCGACTTTTGGCGTGATTTTTAAAGTTTCAGCAAAGTCGGGATTTTTAAAATCGGGATTTTGAGAAGTGGGATTTTAAATTTCGGGATTTTGAAAATTGGGATTTTTTTTGTCTGGATTTTGATAATTCGGGATTTTGTGATTCAGGATTTTGAGCAGATCCCCTTTGTTTCTTTTCTACATTTCACGAAAAAGTATTTGGTGATAAATAAAGTCTATTAATCTAGTAGTCTTAGAAATAGTACTGAAGATAGTACTGAGAATATACCAATGTTATTTTATTTTAATGGTTTTATTGTGTTGTTGTGATACACAATAAAACCATTAAAATAAAATAACAAAGTCAAAATATATAAAAAATTCGTAAACACGAAAAGTTAATTGTAGAATTTATATAGATGAAAAATTTGAAAGAATCTAATTTCGTAGACTAAGCAGTAATTCGCTAGTAGTCGTCGCGACCTGATGAGAAGACTGGGGCCTAACTATTGAATTCGACGTTCATTTTCGACAGCTATCGTTTCCCTATAGCAAGCGTAGAAACAAAAGAAAAAGAATAATAAAAATTTCATGCATTTTTCTTTTTTCTTCTGTCGTCTACTATAGGAAAACGATAGCCTTCGAGAATGAACGTCGAATTCAATAGTTATGCCCCTGATTTTTCAAATCAATAATCTCATCCGTTCGAAACTGATTATTGTGCCCTTACACATTTTCCATCTATATGTCAAAAATTCAAAGTAAAATAAATCGTTTTCTTTTCAAGCACAAGTAAGGTATTTTTTCGTTTTGCAGTTTCCTTCTCAAGTGCAAGTAAGGTTTTTTTCGTTTTTCAGTTTTGTTCTTCAGATGATATCGAATTTAAAAATCCAAACAATAAATATTTTTAGAAAATAAACAATAAATCCATCGAAGTAAAAGTATTTTGGCTAAGGGTAACTAAAAAAGCACAAAAATATTTTTATTTTCAATGCAAACAAAATGTATTATTGGAATGCATTTTTCAAGTCGATATCATCAGAAGAACAAAACTGATAAACGAAAAAAAACCTTACTTGAGAAGAAAACTGCAAAACGAATAAAAACCTTACTTATACTTGAAAATAAAATTGTTTTATGCTGCCGAAGACATTTTCGGCATTCTAAAAAGCGATGCTGATGAAATGACTTTTTCAAGATGTCACGAAAAATTTGGTGACAAATAGTACAAAATTGTCACCTATTTAATATTCCTAAATTTTCTATTAAAATTAGTGCGAATTCAATTTTAAACCATTTTTGCATGGAATTAAATCGATATTACGAAATTGAAAACTAAATTCTTAATTTTTATTTTTATTTATTATTAATAATACAAAAATTTATAAAATTTGTATAACAGATTATTGAGAATTTGCAGTTTTTGACAGTTTTCAAGTAATAGTTTTTTGTGTTTGGCCAAATATGTGAAAAGATGAGTACAATTTAGTAATACAACTGCAACTACTACAAACTGCTGTAAGTTTCATGAGTTATTTCATACAAATCGGAAATTTTCTGTGACAATATTCTGTTCTAATAAAAATGTAGTGGAAAATTGTCATTTTATCAGAATGTACTCTCTGTCGTACGAGCGAAATGAGTGGAAGAAAAATTGTTTGTTTCGTTTTCAGTTGTAATAGATTTAGTAAATAAAATTGTTGGTGTAATCTCGAAAAATAAGAAAAAGAACAATAAAAGAACGGTTATTTCGATCTCTAAATTATCTAAATATTTTTTCAATTTAGCTAAATTTTTTCAATTTATACAATGCAATTGTTGTTGTACATTTAGAAAATTTACCAGTGCAATACACCTAAAGTTTCCAAAATGTATAAACAAACGACATTTATTCCGAGTATCCAAATCTCTAACATAAGATGTGGCCGATTTATGATGCTCGATAAATGTCAAGCTATCATCTTCGTAGTTAATCGCGTTACACTTTAATACTTGAAAAAAGCAGTATATCGATCAAAACAATTTTCGCTGGTTTGCTAATACTCATTCTTTAGGTTCTGAATAAAATTAATTGAATATCTTAAGATGCGATGTTTTGACTATTTGAAAGGAGAGATCTAAGGCTTCTGTCACTCAAAATAAAAAAAATTATTCCGATTTAATGGCGGAAATTGTGTGAACATTTACACTTGGTTCAACTTTCTTCAGGCAGCATTGGTGCCACTTGGCCGGTTTTAGACTATAGTTGACAGTTATATTTCAGTAACAGTTATTTTTCAGTATGTTAGCTAAACGATTACTTTTTATTACTTCTTATCATGTAATTCAAAACATCGATTACAATCGGTGAAGTTAATAAACACAACTAAGACCCTCTGATGGAGTCCACGTCAATGTACAGGTAGTCATGGAGCTTGCAATGTGCAGGTGGTATACAGTAGTTGTGTGATGAATAGATGAATGGGTTAATGATGTGGCGTGAATGCGTGGTATCACAATGGGACCGGTTGAAAAAAAAAATTATTCCGGTTTAATGGCGGAAATTGTGTGAACATTTACACTTGGTTCTACTTTCTTCAGGCAGCATTGGTGCCACTTGGCCGGTTTTAGACTATAGTTGACAGTTATATTTCAGTAACAGTAATTTTTCAGTATGTTAGCTAAACGATTACTTTTATTACTTCTTATCATGTAATTCAAAACATCGATTACAATCGGTGATGTTAATAAATACAACTAAGACTCTCTGATGGAGTCCACGTCAATGTACAGGTAGTCATGGAGCTTGCAATATGCAGGTGGTATACAGTAGTTGTGTGATGAATAGATGAATGGGTTAATGATGTGGCGTGAATGTGTGGTATTACAATGGGAGAAAAATGGCCTAAGTGTCAACCACTGAAACCTACTATAAATCTAATCTATCATATAATTGTTCTAATAATTTGTTCATACAATACAGAACATAAGAAGATATTACGATTATATGAAAATCTCTTCAAAAAGTAAAATTTCGTTATTAAACACCAGTCGAACCGAACAACACCAAATTCGAACCTTTAAAGAAGGAAGGATTCTTAATTCGTCATTAAAAATCCTTCCTTCTTTAGTGAAAATTACGATGAAACTGAATTTACATTCACAGTCCTACTCCGTCGAGTTCAGCAAGTCTTATTATGAATTGCTACTTGAGTTCTCTATGTAACGTTTTAGATTAAAATTATACTCGGTTGCTGATCGCAAAACAAACTCTCCAGCATTTTGGTCTTGAAGACGACACCGAATTGGTCAGATACTGCTTTTATATAAATATTATAATTATTAATGACTGTTTGGAAATCAGAGGATTGTAACAAGACTCTGTTATTAACTAATTTTAATTTTCTTGTGAAAGTTTACAATTTTACAAAGAAAGAATCATTAGAAACATTGACACTGTGAAGGTTTTATTCAAACTAAAATATTGTATAATATGTAAATTTAGAATATTTTTAAATAACAACATTAATAGCAAGTTCTTTCCAAAAATAAAAAATAAATTGATTTGTTTTTATGTCAAAGAACACGATACACGATTGATTTTTTTTTGGTAGTGTATCTGGGATAAATTGACATTTGATTTTCAAAAATTTTATATTGACAGTTTATTGTCAACAAATTATCAACACAATTTCTTATCAACACAATTATTTAAACACAATGAAAACGAAACAATAAAATTATTACGAAAAATAAAATTATTTCTTATGTCAAATTCTCTCGGCTAACTAGTAAAAATGTTATAATGTTTAAGTTTATATTTTTTGAAGTGTTTATGTTTATATTTTTGACGTGAACATATTTATGTGTTTGTAAACGTCAAAAAAAATCTAATAAAATATTGAGATTTTTCAAAATTGATTGCAATCAAAAAAAAAATCAATTTTTTTAGTTGGAAAGAACGTGCAACGGTATTTCGATCAAAATTTGTTGATCTCAAATCAATTTTTTTGATTTATAAATCAATTTTTTTTGGAAAGAAATTGCTATAAGATATTTTACTTAAAGTTGTTATTAGATAATTAAAATTGTGGGTATCGATAGCAGAATTTTGTAAATATAATAGAGCTGCGGTCAAACACTCAGGTATTTACGTGAACTAAATATTTAGGTTTCTATTTAATAGAATTCCAAGATACCAAAGTAAGCGTGAAAATTGAAATTGAAAGAATAAGAATTGATTTTAGACGCACATTAATAAAATATCAATGAATAAATAAGTAATATAAACAATTAAAAAATCATTTAAAACATTATAAAGCATAAATTTACCTTTTTTGAAAATAATTGCATTTACTTGCCTACCATGTAAACTGTTACAAACGAAGTAAATCAGGGTTGAGTATTCGGCCGAAACTTTAGAACCATAATTACATAAATTTTTATTACATAATTTTTTTTAAGCTTTGTTGTAGGTCAATAATAACCGAGGGAACTTCATTAAATTAAAAGTAATGAAGCTTATTAAGTTCATAATGAATTAAGTTCATGATGGTCACAATGCTAAAGTACTATATTATCTATACCTACATTTATTTTTAAGAAATAAAATCGAAATTATGAAAGTTAATCTTCGTAAAAGAAAAATTGTAAATATTTTTGTATTTTGTGTATAAAATGGAACAATACTTATTACTAATTATTTGTTTAATTAGTTTTGCTTTAAATACTGTTTAATCGCGTATCCAGAATAGCAATAATAGTCGTGTTTTATTATTCGAGCACTATTCGGTGCCGAATGGGAAATTTGTACTGAAACTGCTGCTTTTATTCACTGATGTCGCTATATCGTAAAAATGCAAAATAAATACGTCCATAAAACAAACATTTATCACCTGAAATATACTAATTGACATCTATTTTGACATGACGTTGTAAACAAGAATTCATCTTGCTGCGTTTTAAATTTTTATTGTAAGATTAAGGGGACATAGCACCTTCAAAATTGAAAAAAAAGTTTTTCCAAGTTTTTTTTAATGGAATAAAAAGAAATATCTTTTAATGAAACTTTATATTGACATTTTATTTAACTGAAAGTATACAAAAAAAATTTTTTTTGATTTTTTTTAGCCTACTATCGTCTGCTACAAGGGTTTTCCAAAAACACTGAAAATTCGCGGCGTGCATCATAACTACTCTCAGAAACGTCTGAAAAAACGGGGTTTTATTCAGCATTAAATTTCACCTTGGAATGAACTAAAAGGAAAAAAATTGGTTGAAAAATAAAAAAAATGGCGGCATTTTTTCGAAAATGCAGCTTTTTTGTCCCCCACAATTAGTTGTAACTCAAAAAATTGAAAGCCGATTATTCCTTCCGTAGTTCATTCTGAGCAGAAATATATGTAGATCAACGTGTTAAAATTTTAGAACGATTGGATAAGTAGTTTTTTTTCAATCTTGCACGCCAACTTGAAAAACGTCATTTCGAGATAACCGCGTTTAAAGTTCGTCATTTCGAGATAATCGCGTAAAAAACGACTTTGGCGCGCTTCGCAATAAATAAAATAATTTTTTTTTTGAGATTTTCATGTTTATATCATTAAAATCATGTTTTTAAACGTTCATTCTAACATAATCTATCATAAAAAAAAAATCGATTTGTTGAAATTTTGAAGGTACTATGTCCCCTTAAGTTTCTAATTGTTTCAGAGGTTTACAAAATAAAGGTCTTTTCAAATTTCCTATTGAAATCGATAGCGCTCTCGATAGCGGCTCCCGATAAATAGGTAGAGCAAAATATTTTTATGTCGATTTTTAACTAAAAAGTTGAATGAAAAATATTAGTTTCGAGTTAAATAAATTAATTATATGCAAAAATAGCGTGCTAAATATAAATTTTGACATTAGAGAAAGTTGGGAGAGAGATGATATGCAAAAATAGCGTGCTAAATATAGGTTTCGACATTAGAGAAAATTGTGTGCTCTGGATACATCCGGTGGGATTCGAACTCAGTACCTCCCGGTTCAAGTGCCGAAGCTTTAATCATTACACCACTTGTCCGGTTGGGCCAAAAGGAATCGGTTAGCATCGTTCTGTAGCGCTCATAGTTGATGGTGATGCCCTCACGAAAGTCATTTTCGCAAAAGTATGGACTAATGACACCGCCAAGCAAAAATCCGCACCAAACAGCAACTTTTTGTGAATGCATTGCCACCTGGTGAACCTCATGTGGGTTTTCGTCTGTTCCATTTATGGCAACTTACAACAACATAGCCATTCGTCCAAAAAAGCGTCTCGTAGCTAAAGATGATTTTTGATTGAGTGATTGATTAGAATGTACGGGCAAGACTAAGCAGTGATCCCGGATACGCCTGGCCTATCGTACACCCTTTTACATATAACAAGATGGAAGGATAGGAAAGGTGGTTACATATGATAGACTTGACCCAGTTACAGACACATAAGTAGTCAATAGTTAGCAAACTGTTAGCTGAAAATATAATGTAAGGCGGTTAGCACAAGACAGCACAATTATTTTTGTTTTTTTTTGATAAAAATAATCAGCAATCAGCATCCTAAAAATTAATTAATTAATTAAGTTGCCATTATAATTGTAAATTTCCTGAAATAAAACTTAATTATTATGATTGATTGATTGATTGGGCAGTAGACCCAAGTACCAGACAGGATGTGCCAGACAATGCTGGTCCCAGTCCTACAGGCTGCTTACCCATAGCAAGAGGGAAGGATAGGAAAGGTTTCCTTTTTTCCTTTGAAAGACGGAACGACCCGGTAACTCCAATCTACTAGAAGAATGCATATAGGTTTAATGGTTAACAATGGCATTGTTCCTCAACGATTACCTCTTTAAATCAGCACCTACGAAAAAAACTGGTGTTATTGCACAGGCATCCGGAAATTTCCTGAAATGTAACTTCATATTAAAATATTCACACCCCACATTACCACCTCTCAGCTTGCTAAACACTATAGAAATCCTTTAATCATCGCAACACAACAATTCAATAGTGAGTCCATTATTAGCTGCACCACTTGCAGCTCTAAAATTTCCTGAAATTAGTAAATCATTAAATCCATTTTATGCTGAATACAGGTTATTTGTTGCAATGGCACACATTACAGCAACTATCAATAAAAACACCAACTGCCATGAAAATCTAAAAACCATTGGGTAGAGTGCCCATTCTATAAAATCTGCAAATAAGTTTAAAAGAACTTATTTGCAGATTTTATAGAATGGGCACTCTACCCGCCCTACGAGCCGGTCCAAACAGCTAGCGGTAACTGCAGGAACGCGTGGTTCCTCAAAGCGTTGACATTCCATCGAACGCGGCCCCTTGTGCTTGTCTATTGAACGTAAATGACAGTTTGCACTTATATTTGAATATGAAAAGCACATGATCGCTCTCCATGTCTACACCTTTGCAAGATCCATAGTTGGATATGCTGGTGGAGCACCATGACGTGATCGACCAAGCCCTCCGTTCTTCGGTACGGCATGCTATTGATGACCCCCCCCCCCCTCCTCCAGCCCAACACTGAACAAATCCGCACGTTGATAGGATAGAAGCCAATGATATGACGCTTCACAAGCAGATGTTTGAGGAAGCCAACTCCAAACTCTCCTCCACCTTGACGGCCGCTGCAATGAAGAGAGCAACCATTTGTGGTGTCATGGATCCCGCTCTCAGACCATCCAAGGTCCCTGCAGTGCCAGGACGTCCAACGTGTAACTCCTTGCTTGGTTCTAAAGCTTCTGGAGATCTCCAGGTCTCAAGAGGCCAAACACGCTCGAAGGTTCCCATTCCCAAACCGTTGTCCCTGTATAACTCCCGAGGTCGCTTCTTGGCCCGCCGCTCAACCTGCTTTCACGCGCGTGGGTCATGCACTGGTGAGAATCTTAAGGCATCCAGCCCCACCTTGAACACACTTATACAGCGAGCCGCCTGATACAAGACAGACGCTTGCCCCAGCCGCTCCCATCCTTGGTATTGGTTTAGTGGCACCAATAACTCGCCCTGACATCTAGTGTCCATGACTATAAACAGAATTTCCCCTGCCCGTCTCCACTACATCCCCTAATTCATTTAGAGGTACCAAGAGAACACCGCGAGGAGGTATGAATCTAGGAATTCGCCCAAACAGCGTTGTCTATGGTCATTAACTTTGAGCTCCTGGGTTAGTTGGATCTTGTACGGGTCAAGTCCCGACGCAAAATTTAGCAAGTTGAAGTCTGTGAACGGCCGATTTCTTGTGCACGGCAAGGAATTGACTTCCTGGGGTTCTTCTGTACACTTTCACGAACCGCGGCAATGTTCTCGGCCGATCTAGTGTTGCTTTGACGTACAAGTGTGTACCGAACGGGTAATGAACACTCATTTTGATAATAAAGTTTTATCATTTGGACGTGTTGCTCAATCATGTAACTTGTCATGGTAATTTGGCATCAGTGACTGAACAAAAACATCAGATTAGACAGACGCCACCAAAACAAAATGATCGCCACAGGCTGCCAACGTCGACCCGCCCAAATTAAAAAACCCTTTATCAGAGAACAGAACGAGCGAATCTGCATAGGCCAGAAAATGTTTAAATACATCTTTGTTTACTATGAGAAATGTACTATGCCGTATAAAAAAATCATGCACCGCTTCAGTCACATTTTGTTTTGTATGCAGGTTTAATAGGTAACGTTCTACCAGAGACAACCTAAACGAGATATTTCATTCTATGTAAACGTAAAAATTTAAACTGCCATTTCCTTTTCTGCAAATAGCCGCATACAATCAAAAATATTTTGTTTTTTGCGTATACGTATATGCAGTTTAACGAAAAATCACAGATGCAACGATGAAATTGGAATTATCAGAAGTTTGTTTTGTTTTCAATTTTTAGTTCAATTGAAAAATCTAATTTGATTGTCTGTGGTTCTACTTTGGGCACATTCATATAGTTTACATTTCTGAGTACATCGATTTATATACCCGAGGTGTAAAATGCGAAACTATAAAGCAATGTCATTCACCATCGTCAATGACCAATTCGACTTCAGTTTAATTTATTTTTAATCATCATGTGCGGGAATATCTGTATAGCGATTTTGTCTCGTGAGTTACTCATTTAAAATGAGTGAATCAAAACAAAAAAATCGAATACGTCCACCGTGTATAATACACAATTATGTCTTTATTTGTATTTTTCTTTTGTTCGTATTTGTGTCATTTGTATGATGAACAGTACCAAAATAACGCGATCCGGGCGAATCGGTTTAATTGTTATGGTGCTTATTTCCTTTTCTCAGCACATAACGTCTGCTGTAGAGTGTCATTATTTAACATGCTAATACATATATATTTTATATTTAATATTTTATATTAACATAAATTAATTTTATATCTATTAATAATATGTAAATAATATGTAAATTTATTTTAAATTTCATAAATTTTAAAAATAAAATGTTATTATAAAAAATCGAAAATACATAAACAACATAACAATATGGCGTTTACAATGGTTAACCCGAAATCATGTTGGTACTCAAAGAGTTAATATGAATAAACAAAAAAGAATGACACATGACTTGCATATGCAGTAAAACAATCATACGCATGAAACTAACACAAACACATATGCTACTATTCCTAGTGTTCACTCATGTACAAGAGGATAAAAAATATCCGGGTTTTTTAGCTACAAACCGAGCGCACACTATAAATCGGTATATTTTTAACTCCACTTTGTTTTGGATTTTTCAGGTTTTTTGACATCTGAGTTTTGTGTTGAAAAAACTCAATTTTTAATAGCCGGCTAGACTTGATTCAATCATAAACAATTTCATTAATATTTTATTAAATTTTAAACACTTCAGGAAATATATTAAATTCCATTTTAAAGGAAATTGACGTTTAAAATACTGAACGGTCAACTTTATAAGCCAAGCCAAAAATAAACGCGTTCACTCGTGTAATAAAAAAAAGAGATATTTTACTGAAGCGAAGTTAGCCGGGGTAAAATATGTCAAAAATATACCGATTTTTTTATGTCTGAAAACTATCAGTGAACACACTATATCTTTCCGGTTACACTCATATCACATATCACACTCATTCACATTACACTCATATCCGGTGACTATATCTTTCCGGTTACACTCATTTCGTGTCTCACATTTTGAGACAAAATCGATATACAAATGACTAATGTAATGCGAAAACTTGACTCATGTGATTGTCACGTAAAATGACATGACACGGCTATGGAAATTGGAACGAACGCTATCATTGGAACGGCTGATTGGTAGCCACTACATAGACCACTCAGCACTAGTATTAAATATTGTGGAACTAATAAATTTGAATGGTTCTCCATCGTCTCCAAACGCGGGCGCCAGACATCTTTTTAGTTCTATAGATTTTGTTTAAGACTTACCCAGAGTTTGAACATTATTTTCCTTAAACTGGTATTTCCACAATAAATGCATTCAAAAATTTTGTATTCCAAATTTCAAAGATTCAAGAAAAAAACAAATTGTTGCATTAGTACTAACAGTCTATTGTTATTTTAATCGTATTCGTAGAAACCAATTTTTCTAAAAATAGAAAAACAACTAAATATGGTAAGTAGTTTTAAAATGTCTTTTCAAGACAATATTAACCAATTTATAAAGTGATTGTAAGGTTTAATTATTAATTTCGTATTTAAAAATTTTAGTTTGAAATAATTTCATAATAATGTTTGGGCTTGCCTATTTGTGTTTGCATTAAATTGCCACCAAACGATAATTATCATAAAACCTCATTACATTATTTATGCATAAATATCACTATATGGTTTCGTAACAATTCAATCTAATCCTTATAGTTATAAAATATTTTAAATAATTTTTTTTTTCGTTTTACAGTTGCAATTGATTTAATTGTACAACATATTCAAGATTTTTTGAAAAGTCGCAAAAATTACGATTTTCTGTTACAAAGGACCACTTCGTTAGTGTATTCAATGGATATTGTTAAACCAGAACCAATTCTTGTATCAGCACATCGGCCGCACTAAAAGTCAGAAGAGTTTCTCTCATAATTATATTTAAATGTTTTACTGGCTAAGTTTTTTTTTGGTAACTATGGGTTCGTTTAATGAGTTTAATTTTTTTTTCCCTAATAGTAAAACCTGAGACAACCTAAAACAGATATTTCATCCTATGTAAACGTAAAAATTTAAACTGCGATTTCATTTTCTGTAAATAGCCGCATACAATCAAAAATATTTTGTTTTTTGCGTATACGTATACGCAGTTTATCGAAAAATCACAGATACAACGAGGAATTATCAGAAGTTTGTTTTGTTCTCATTTTTTAGTTCAAATGAAAAATCTAATTTGATTGTCTAAGGTAAAACTATCGTATGACCAAATGTTTTGATGTTTTCTAATCCAATTGATTCATTGCACAATTATATTTTCTTATTATGATATTATAATTAATTATTCTTATTATACACGAGTAGCTAGATTTTGTTTATTTTTCAAAAACGCGATATGACGAAGCCAAAGAAAAACTAATTTTTGAAGTTTTATTTTTTAGATAGTAATTTAATATTTGCCGCATTTCATGACACCATACGGATGTTCAAATTTTTTATGGAAAAGTGGTTCTAAATTTTGTTTTAGATCAAAAATGTTGAGTTGTAATCTAGTTAGCGCCTTTGTGTTGGTTCGTGTAAACTGAAGTGAACTGGCTCAGGTCGTCAAGAAATACGGCTATTATTGTATATAAAAATATAAAATAATATTGTATATATAACCGTAAATTATAAATTTAATGAATACTATTAAATATAAACAACAATTTGAGTTTTTATTCATTTAAGCAGAAGTTCTTCTTGGGAAAGGATTGTTTGTTTTAGAGGTAAGACGCGTTTTTGTCTTTCTCTGTAAAAGTTAAATTTTTTTTATTCCCTGCCATCTGTTCTGGGGCCGAAGCACTCTATCACTCCCTGCTCTATTGCGGTTATTTTTCCCGTCCTACTTTACGCATTTCTGCCAAATCGAAAACGTACGGCTATAGGCGCATTGCATAGCTCATGCCAGCCACATATAACGCAATACACACAATTTATAAAATATACGATTCCAAAAATTAAAAATATGTATTAAGCAATGTATATAAAATATTTTGCTGGAATCAAATTGACTTACATAATTCCTGTAGAGAATAATTTTCTTTCATAAGATAAAAAGTAGATTGTTGTAAACTCTCAAACGACTAAGTTATAATTATAATTGTCAAAATAAATATTGTAACGTTAAAATATCCGAATCATAATTTGTTATTTTTTTTCGACTGCTTAATTTGATTTGTGAATAACGTAACTGGCGCAGCCGGTGGCAGGATTTTTTTTGTGATCCTAATAAAAATAACTTTTTTAAAAGTGTTTAAAAAATTGATTTTATGTGACGTCTGCATGTGATTATACATAACGCGTATTGTATTATATTAGCTGCATTTCATGACACCACCATGATCCAGATCATGACATCATTTACATGTGAAACAACAACAACACGTGATCGTGTTGTGGTTGTTTCACATGTAAATGATGTCATGATCTGGATCATGGTGGTGTCATGAAATGCAGTTATTATTATATATTAAGTGCTGACTTTAATAATTGTGACTTTAAAGTGAAATTAATAAAAAAAAAATGTGAACTGCAATTTGAAAAGTTTTGACTACATCAATTATAATTCTTGGGAATAAAACGATACAATTCTAGAACACCTATCCAAAACTCCAACAATCTCACTACACGACGTATTATCGAGATATCTTCGACCTTCCAGAAGATAAGCATAGAAATCTACGGTTTATGGATTTAGTATACGTACACAGTTTATTGGTCAATGTAATTAAGAAAATTAAATTTTGTGAGTGAATATAGAATTTTTTTTTGTCTGAAGATAGTAAAGAGTATAAAGAATTAATAGTAAAATTAGGAGAAGTAGAAATAGGAAATGAAATGTCAAAAGAGCTAAAATTTAGTTAACAGATTTAAAATTCCTGATTGTATCTGAGAATTGCCAGAATGCAAAGGCAACCGGCACACGATGTTTGAATTTATAAATAATGTCGACGAAATCATCTCTCAACGCAAGCAATTAATAGGCAACCATAGGGACATACCCAAAACCTTTCTTCGGGTTATCCGAAATAAGGTTTAAGGTGAGGCTGATTAAGCCCTCACAATCTATAATACTACTACCATCAATTGGGATGAAATTAAACAAAATCTTAAAGTTTTACACTCCATACATCAAAATAACGATACAATTGAGCGATACTTCTCACGCATTATAGCCATTCAATTGACATAAACCAATCACGTAAATTTAAATGAAAAAGCTGAGAATGTTAAAGTAGCAAAAACGAAGTTGTATAGTGAAATGTGTTTATCGACCTTCTTGGCGAAAATCTGAGGACCGTTAGGCTCAATGGTTAGAGCTAGGAACCGCAGTACTATATCTCAGGAATTTTCATTGTGTATTGCTGAACAAAACTTACACTAAAGAAAAACTAAAACACCGACTTATGTTAATAATATTCAACATACCCGAAAAATCAAAATAATCCACATACCAATGAGGTCAGATTAATATAAATATGAATTTAAAATTAATCTAACTTGAATGGAATGTGAAAGTTGTACGAATTGACACATACGTTATTTTATGTGTAGGTACACGTAACTTCCACCTACATCTGCACGCACCACAATGTGAACGATAAAATCTATATAGGGACAATCAATGCTTTCTAAACTACAGGCCGCTTACACCAAATGATGACGACACGCTAAGTCGACGTTTTTATTGCTTTCTCTAGTTATTTGTTAGTGTAAATATCTTAACATTATTATTGCGCAGTCTCGGTTTAGACATAAATTGACGTCATGTGCGAAAAATGAGAGTAGTAAAAGGTCTGTAGTTTAGAAGGCGTTGGTACAATGCACTCAAATTGTTGCACTTAATTGTTGACAATCTTGACGTGTCTTTAGACCAACTAGAACACACTCTCACATAATCTGTGTGTTACCGGAGTTTTATTTCAACAGATTCAACATAATGATTAAATGTTTAAAAACACAAACTTTTAGGATTTTGAAAACTGAGATTTCGTAGTACACCCATCGCCGAAAGTATACTATATCAACAATATGCCAACATCGCGGTACAATTAGTTGTGCTTAGTAATCGTTTAGGCGTAATAGCAATGATATCTCCTTTTCTACCAAACAATTTTTTTTATCAATTTAAGTAAACCCACACAAATGTGTGAGTAGAAGATGACAGGTTGTAATGTCTTGTGGATTTTAACGGATCTTAGTTAAAGCGGAATTATATATTTAAAAAAAAAACATAATTTGATAACATAGAAATTATATAACATATTAATTATTTGTTTTTGATAACTTTTTTGATTGTTTTACTATTATTATAGTGTTATTTTTCGGACAAAAAAAAACGATTTAAGAAGAACGCACAAATGTGTATGTTGGTCCAAAATACATACAAAAATATTTTTTTAAAACATAATTCTTAACCCACACAATCGTGTGGGCAGGCAGGAAAAGGGATATACATTGTGCCACAAAAGTTGAAGGTGGTATATGCGGTGCGTAAATGGAACGCACATTACAATCCCATCAACCGATTGGCGTTTCAATGAATTTCAAAATCCTCCAGTACATGCACCGAACCTATATAGGTTAGGTTTCAGTGGTTGATACTTAGGCCATTTTTTGGCCCATTGTGATACCACGCATTTATGCCACATCATTAACCCATTCTCCTATTCACCTACTCACACAACTATAGTATACCACCTGGACATTGCAAGCTCCACGTAAACCTGTACATTGACATGGACGATGGGTCGGCGTTGAATTCTGCACTCCATCAGAGGGTCTTAGTTGTGTTTATTACCATCACCGATTGTAATCGATGATGAAAATTCG
Source organism: Nephrotoma appendiculata (assembly GCA_947310385.1). Lineage (NCBI taxonomy): Eukaryota > Metazoa > Arthropoda > Insecta > Diptera > Tipulidae > Nephrotoma > Nephrotoma appendiculata. The sequence continues at coordinate 194,267,501 of OX371223.1, forward strand.
ATTTGCATCTAACCTCTGATGGGATTCGAACCAAGTACCTTCCGGTTCAAGTGCCGCAGCTTTAACCACCGCACCACTTGTCCGATTGCACTCTATATAACATGTGTTGAATTGTTACGACCTATCAAATTAGGCGAAATAAAAAAATTATTAGGAGAACTCAGGAGCCAAACGACCAATAAATTGGACTGGCTCATCGTGGAAATGGATTGCCGAACAATACACAAAAACGAACAATACAGTGTTCGAATACAACGCTTATACAACCAGTACACACTGATACTAAGTACTGTGAAGTCATTGTTTCACAGATAAAAACACACCACATCGAATTAAATGAACAAAACGAAGTATAAACGCTTAAGGCGGAAATAAAATCATCCGCAAAAGAAGGGCGCCTTTCGATTTTGTAGGTACAATTGCCAACGAACTATTTGGGGTGCTAGATCAGAGAGATGGAAAAACCTACAAGGAAAGCATAGAAAAATTAAATGATAGCCAGCAGCACCAAAATAAATTATTACAAAACCACATGCCCATATTAGAGTTAACGCAGAAATTCGAGGCATACAAATTCTAACAACCACCTTATTCCATGAAGAATTTACCGACCTTGCAATACACACTATGCTGGAGATGATGAAACTACGAAACTTTCAATCCGCAATAATCAGCACCATCACTGAAATCCATCAAGGCACATTCGATCCCTCCACATCAACTTCAGAAGCAAGTCAAACAAATTTTTCCTAACTTAAAACCAAGTCAGGCTATGCTATACCGAAGTGCGAATATAGCCGTCATCTATAAAATAGCCTCCGTCAAAACCATAAAAATTGAGACAACAGTCATATCCGAGATCAAAATTCTGATAGTACAGACACTGATCATATGATGTTAGGTCCCATGTTCAGATCAAATCGGAACTCATAATTTAACCTAGATATCGAAGCCATTAAAGTGTCAATTCAAAATCAACAAAGGATTCTAAGGACATCAGCTACCGAAGTAAACATGCATGACGTTCATCACTACACAACATCTTACGTCGTTATAAGAATTTATTTATTTATTTGTTTGAAAAGAAACCTATTCTTTGAGTATACATGTATGATTTCAGATTAAAACCGAGCTTTCAGTTTAAAACAGAAATTAAATTAAAAATAAAAATTTAAAAAAGGTTAAACCACAACAAACTAAACAAAAAAATAGAAATCACATTTTAAAAACAATTCTTCAGGAATTTTTTGGAATTATCCTTTGATAAATTAAAGTCAAATAGGTCATCAATGATGTTAAATAATTTAGACAACCTATTAATGGGGTTGTTTTCTCCAAAGTTTGTAGAATGGTGTTCAAGTGCTAAAACCTAATAGTTTCGAAATGTTCTGTATGGCACATGAATTGATATGTTTTCCAAGATATAAGCTGAACCAACGAGACTGAGCAAAACGTTACCAATAAAAGCCGCGCCCAAGAGAATATTAGTGGTCGCAGCAGCCATCATATACCCCTTTGCCGACCAAGAAAAAAAATTTAGCTTAATTGAAGTACAATCCACACAAATGTGTGAGTAAAAAAACTTAATATGTCGTTAATAATATACGTTTTTGTTAAAAAAAAAACAACCAACACAATTGTGTGTATAAATACAGGAATACCTCGCATAGTACGGTTAATCGGTTCCACTATTTTGCCGTACTATTTGAAACCGGACTAATCGAGGCACTCGGGCCCTATGCGCCTATTTACATGCCCTATACTCCTATGAAGGAGGTTAAAGGACATGATGGTGATAATCGAGTCAAAAAACGATAATTTGTTACATATAATTTGTTTTTCTGCTTTTCAATAAAAAAAGGAGAGTATGTAGTACATATGTATATTCAAACATATATTTATTTAAAATAACTAAACCAACAAAAACCATTTATTTTAAAACTAAACCAACAAAAACGTTTTTGATTAAGGTCTTCTATCCATAGCTCTAATTCTGATCACTACTTTTGACAAATAAGACGCTGTAGCTATACCTTGTGATTTGTATTGATCTTTATTTTTCACAATTTTTCGAATTGACGCCTCGTTCATTCCTTTTTCTCTTCCTATTTTAGCAAAAGAAGCACCTTCTTCATGAAGTTTAATAACATTAAGCTTTTGTTCTAAAGTGAGCCATTTGCAGCCATTTTTAGAACAATTTTTTGCCAGAACAATTTTTTTTTTGAAAATTTCAAAACCGTACTATAGAGAAACCGTACTGATCGAAGCAGTACTATGCGAGGTATTCCTGTATAGTGTTTTTTTTCGTTAAAAAGAAATTCACAAATGTGTAAATTAGTTCAAAACACATACAAAAATTAATTTTTTACATAGTACTTTTGCCCACAATTGTGTGGGCAGGCAGTTAAGGGATATGTGGAGCACAGAACAACTACTCAGGTTGGTACAGTAGATATACTTCCAGATCCGTAGCCAATCAACAACTAGGCCGCGGGAATATGTTACCAATTCAGCTGGTAACAGAAAATTATAAACATAAAGCACATAAACATAAAATGCTTCAATATACTGACATATAGCACATAAACATAAAATGCTGCAATATAGCATTTATTTGAATTTGGGTTATTAAGTAAGAATGGAAACATAAAATGCTGAAATATAGCATTTACTTGAATCAAGTAATTTTACTATATAAAGTTTAAAATTTTTATAATAAAGTTAGAAGGTACAATACCATTAAAGATATATGTATTAAAATATTGAATTAGTGGATTCCCTACTGGAAGGGTATCGATGAACTCATCGATGAGTTCACCATGACTCATTCATTGAAGTCTCAAATGAACTTTATTCTGTGCCCGGGACTAAAGTCATTTATATATTTAATGAAGTTTTACATGATCTAATGAAGGATGTTCATAAGTAGTTTGCTATATAACGCATCGATGGATTCATCGACGATTTTTGTAAAGAAGTCATTGAGATAGTAATAAGGTCGTTCTTACGGAAATTCATGTAAGTAGTGTGCTATAACCTATTAAGGTGCATTTTGAATGGTTCTTTATGATTTGTGATTAATAGTAACACAGCTTTATGCTTTAACTATAAAATAAAACACGTCTTCACTTTTTAAGTCACTTTTAGTTCAGGTACACATATTGAATTAGTATTAATTTCTTATGTTATTAAAATAACATCCCATAATTAAATTAAAGAATTGCCAAAAGTAAATTAAAATTGTGTGTTTAATCTTTTCTACAATTTTTACTAGAGTAACATGTTTATACAAGTTAAAAAATTAAATGGTTTCTCTGAGCGCAACTGGATTTTACCGTTAGAAAAGTAATAATAGTCTCTCCACTAATGATTTTTATTAACAAATTCATTAGTTGGTTCAGTAAACGCCCAATACATAATTTTAACTTTCTCACGGAGAGAAAAATAATGGCAACATATCTTTGGACCAGAATTTCATCGAGAAGTTCACTTATGTTGTCATCAATTGCTTGACTTACAAAAAATGCAGTCACATACAATCAAATAAAATTTGAAGATTTTTCAATACTAAATCAAAAATTTATGTAATTCGTATGATTGTGAGAGTTTTTGCGTTACTGTGTTTGAGGCTTGATGGACATTTTCCGGTAGGGTTAGGTCCCCCACGGTAGGTGCACTATTCTCATTTCAATACAATTACATAAAACGGCTGCAAGATAGAGAATGAAGCCAAGTTATTCTGTTGTACAAAATCATTCATTACGTTGAAAAACATCGTATTCGAAACAATTTCATACACAACAAAGCAGTTCCTAATTATTTTTGGATTTTCATTAATAAAGTAAATAAGTATAGGGTTGATCCCTACCGGAAAATGTTCGTCAAGCCTCAAACACAGTAACGCAAAAACTCTCACAATCATACGAATTACATAAATTTTTGATTTAGTATTGAAAAATCTTCAAATTTTATTTGATTGTATGTGACTGAATTTTTTGTAAGTCAAGCAATTGATGACAACATAAGTGAACTTCTCGATGAAATTCTGGTCCAAAGATATGTTGCCATTATTTTTCTCTCCGTGAGAAAGTTAAAATTATGTATTGGGCGTTCTACTGAACCAACTAATGAACTTGTTAATAAAAGTCATTAGTGGAGAGGCTATTATTACTTTTCTAACGGTAAAATCCAGTTGCACTCAGAGAAACCATTTAATTTTTTAACTTGTATAAACATGTTACTCTAGTAAAAATTGTAGAAATGATTAATCACACAATTTTAATTTACTTTTGGTAATTCTTTAGTTTAATTATGGGATGTTATTTTAATAACATAAGAAATTAATAGTAATTCAATATGTGTACCTGAACTAAAAGTGACTTACAAAGTGAAGACGTGTTTTATTTTATAGTTAAAACATAAAGCTGTGTTACTATTAATCACAAATCATAAAGAACCATTCAAAATGCACCTTAATAGATTATAGCACACTATTTACATGAATTTCCGTAAGAACGACCTTATTACTATCTCAATAACTTCTTTACAAAAATCGTCGATGAATTCATCGATGCGTTATATAGCAAACTACTTATGAACATCCTTCATTAGATCATGTAAAACTTCATTAAATATATAAATGACTTTAGTCCCGGGCACAGAATAAAGTTCATTTGAGACTTCAATGAATGAGTCATGGTGAACTCATCGATGAGTTCATCGATTCCCTTCCAGTAGGGATAGGAGCAGAATATATTAAAGCCATGTCATCTGCAAGGGCAGTAATTTGACCACGGAGTTTTATAAGGGAAATGGAGTCTGTTTTGTTCAATATGAACCTTACACTACGAGGGTATATCAAAAAGTCTTGCAATATCATATGAAAAAAAAGAGTGAGTGAGACAACAATATATTTTTCAAAACCATTTTTTGTCGCGATGAAACTTCTAGAAGAACATTTCGATGTAAATTTTACAGTTCGTTTGTTTTTGTCAATTTAGTAACACGTGTTTTGAATTTTTCTTAAAATGAATGAAATTGAATATCGCGCCATTATTAAATTTTTCTGTAAAGATGGACGAAATGCAATTTATATATTCAACTATATATCAAAAGTTTACGGCGAATCTGCACCATCATATGCCACAGTAACAAGGTGGGTAAAATTATTCAAAAGTGGTCGGGAGTCATTAGTAGACGACAACCCCTCGGGTCGGCCAGCAGATGCTATTAGCCATGAAAACGTAATTTTGGCCGAATCTATTGTATTGGAGGACCGGCGTATTTCTGTTCCAGGGTTAGCGTGGAAACTTTCCCTTTCAAACGGTACCACATATACTATATTACATGACCACCTTCACATGTCGAAAGTAAGTGCGCGATGGGTTCCCCGTTTGTTGAATGCAGAACAAAAAAAAATGCGTGTTCAAACTTCAAAGGCGATTTTAGATATGTACAAAGAAGATCCAGAAAACTTCTTGGATAACATAATAACAGGCGATGAAACATGGCTTCATCACTGGGATCCGGAATCCAAACAAGAATCGATGCAATGGATTAAACGTAGTGAACCACCACCAAAGAAATTCAGAACTCAACCGTCTGCTGTTAAGGTTTTGGCAACAATTTTTTGGGATTCTGAAGGAATTTTGATAATCGATTATATGCCACCGAAAACCACAATCATAGGCATATATTACGCAGAGGTTTTCCGAAAATTGAAAAAAGCGATCCGGGAAAAACGGCCAAGGAAAGTTAGGAAAAAAATTTTGCTTCTTCACGACAATGCACCAGTGCACAAGGTTAATATTGCTCAAGCTGCATTAAAAGACTGCGGCTTCGTGGAAATTCCGTATCCACCGTACAATCTAGACTTGGCACCCAGTGACTAGTTTCTGTTTCCCAATTTGAAAAAAATACTAGGGGGCCGGAAATTTTCCAGTGACTATGAAGTACAGTCTGTTGTAAATTAATATTTTATGGAGCAAAAGAAATCTTTTTTTTTAGAGGGTTTAGGCAAGTTAATTGATCGATATGACAAATGTATAAACCTTAAAGGAGATGATGTCGAAAAATAAAAATATGGCTGTCTCACTCACTCTTTTTTTTCATATGATATTGCAAGACTTTTTGATTTGCCCTCGTATGTAACGAAATTGATCATACACTGTTTGTTGAGAAACAATTTCAAAATATAAAAATTATAGAACTTATTTTGCAGTTTTTTATTAGATTAAGTTTAAATGGTTTGTTTAAAAAAAACAAGAATTTTTGGCCACGAAAATGATGATACACTTAGTATGGTCCTTGATTTTTTAAGCATTTTTGTTAAAAAAAATGCTATATGGTTTCGGTTTGCCGTCCGTCCGTCTGTGTCTACAATAACTTGAGAACGGATAGAGATATCAACTTAATTTTTTCACTAAAAGTTCATGGGAAAGTGCCCTATTGATTTGGACATTTCTGTGTTCAGGGTGTTCGGAGATACGTAGGGTTTTGTTGACCCCCTCATTAAAATTGATAGATTTTTTTTAAATTTTTTATTCTATTTTGGTTTCATAGAGCATATGAATGTGGAATAAAAATATATCTCGTGTGGATAGGTAGGTTTGTGTGGGTGGTGGGAGCGGTGGAATGGGTGGTGGGGGGGGGGGGGGGGTAGAATGAGGTGTTTGGTATGGGTGTGGGTGTTGGGATTTGATGGATGAGGGTTTGTGGTGTGTGTGTGTGTGTGTGTGTGTGTGTGTGTGTGTGTGTTTGTGTGTTTGTATGTTTGTGTGTTTGTGTGTGTGTGTGTGTTGTTGTGCGTGTGTGTGTGTGTTTGTGTGTGTGTGTGTGTGTGTGTGTGTGTGTGTGTGTGTGTGTGTGTGTGTGTGTGTGTGTGTGGGAGTGTGGGAGTGGGTATAGAGGTGGTGTCGATATGGGTAGGTATAGGGTGGTGCAAGTGAGATAGGTTTTCGGGGTTTGAATTGGATAATGGGGGGGGGGGGTGGTAATAATTTTTAGGAGTGGTGGTTTTCGGTTTATTGGGGTCGGTTGAGTTATGGTGGATTGACGTCGGTTGGGCTGGGTGTAAATGGGGTTAGGTGGATGTGGGTGAAAATCACACATCAAATCTTTATAGGCAACAAAAATGCTTATTTCGCTTCCGAACGTTTCCCGTCTTTTTTTAAATCATTTACATAAATTATGTTTTATAATTATTTTAATATCGAGTTGGTCCTCTTTTATTTTTATAACCTCTTTCATATTGAATACAATTGGTGTAAGAAAGGAAACTACCATAGAAGAGCGCCAAATAATAATTAATATGAAACGTGCTGGAAAATCTGTGCGTGAAATTGGAAAATTAGTTGACCGGATTCATTCTACAGTGGCCCAAATAATATTCACATTCAACGTCACATAATCGGTTGAAAACGGGTGCGAATAGGGTCAAAAGCAATATTTTCCAAACATTACGAGCGAAAGATTTTGAATTTGGTGAGAGAAAATCCGAAAACAAGCGCTCCAAAACTAGCTTCAGAAATGAAGAAGATACTTAATAAAGCTACGCACCCCCAAAATACTAGAAGGGTTTTGTGGAAACATGGATATCTTAACCGTGTGCCACGAAAGAAGCCATTAATTTCGGTTGTTAGTTCCAAAAAAAGAATTGAATTTGCAGAAAAATTAAAACAAAAGACTTCTACTTCTGGAAGATGGTTGTTTTTACGGATGAAAGTAAATTCAACATTTTCGGAGCCGGTGGGAGAGGTAAAATTTCGAGAAAACCTGCTACAACGCTGGAGCTAAAACATCATCCCACCTATTAAATAAGATGGTGGTTCAGTTATGGTATGGAGTTCAATGTCGGCGAGTGGGATAGGTAAAATTGTTTTATTTGAAACCACCCGTGGAACAATTTGAGCTCGGGCTATCATGGATCTGCCAGCAAGAAAACGATCCTAATAAGCACACGATGTGAAAGAATGGATTCTGTCCCAAACCAGTTACATTCACCACCCCAATCGCCTGACCTGAATCCTAATGAACATTTATGGAATCACATGGAACGCCAAAGTAGAAGATACAAGATCACCAGAAAAAAAACGTTGCAAGAAATTATAATGAAAGAATGGGATAAAATTTCACCAGAAGTTAATAGAATCAATGCCTAGAAGATTGAAAGAGGTTGTGCAAAATAAAACAGGACCACCTCAATATTAAAATTTATACTTAATAAACACATTTTATTAAACACTTGTTTTTTATTTCGCAAAATTATATTTTTTTGAATATTTTCAAAAGGTTTAAAAATCACTCGATCGATTTCGACTTGTTAGGTCATCACCAGAGTATCTACTGATATTTAAAAATAAAAATTTTGTTATATAAAGCAGGAAAAAGCAAAAAATAAATAAAAGAAGGAGGGACAAAAAATAAGCAATAAAAATTAAGCTATGGATTGCGCAGGTAGGCGATTCATTTCTATTAGCAATCGGCTGAGTAACAAAATTTAAGGTATATTGAAGTACATTTAATTACCCGACGTATTAGTCAAATTATTGCGTACGTGAAAATAGAAAAGGACGGGGTCTGTAATTGGTGAGAAACGGATATTTTGGTTAAGAAATATTGATTTTCGAATTTCATAAGATTCGAAGGTATCTAAACGTCTGCCTTTGGATTATATGTCTTCTATTAATATGTCTAAATTGTTCAAGCTAGCTGTATGATTTTCTAAAGTTAAATGGTTATGGAAAGTTGATTGATTGCAACCAGATAAATGTTCTTTAGCTCTAACTTCAAAATTGTGCCCAGTCTGACCAATATATGACAAACTACAATCATTGCAATTAATCCTGACTTCGAAAGACGATCAACTCTAGGTTTATTGTTAAAAATCATTTTCTTTATTGTGTTATTATTATAAAAAGCAAAACTAATATTGGTATATTTGGACACGATGTTACTAATCCGTTGGCTCGTTTTTCCTATATATTAAGCGACGCCAATTTTCCCGCGTTGTACTATCCGGTGGAGAAATACCTGATAGAGTTTTACGCTTTAGCTTTTTATTTAATAACTTTAATATAGTTCTAGTTGCATATCCGTTATTCGTTGCTATTTGAAGAATTATGTTAAGCTCAGCGTTATAATTTGAATTTGTCAAAGGGATGTCTATTACAGCGCATCCCCAATAGAATTCCTTTTACTTTTTCCTTACAGAAAAGTATGAAAAAAATTCGAGAAAACAATTTTTTTTTCTCAAGTTTTTTTTATACTTTTCTGTAATGAAAAAGTAAAAGGAATTCTATTTAGTCTATCTATGAGTGAGTGGAAAGCTGACATTTTAATATTAAGATGGGGATGGTTTGAAGAACTAGGGATAGCAGCGTCTGAACGCGGGTTTCCGATAAATTTTGAAGTTTAAAGAAGAATTAATCCTTATTGTTATATCTAGAAAATTAATACCTTTATTTTCTTCTTTTTCCAACGTAAAATCAATGGTGGGATATTGAGAATTTAACCAGGTAAGGAAAAAGTCTAAGCAGCATTTACCATATCATTTACCATGATCATACAATCGGGATCCGCTCGAAACGCGATATTTCAAAACGCGGTATTTCAGAACGTGATATGACAAAACGCGATATGGTACAAAACACGATATGATACAAAACGCGATATTTCGAAACGCGATATGATACAAAACGCGATGCGGTACAAAAAGCGGTATTTGAAAACGCGATATTTCAAGACGTGATATGCTACAAAATATGCGCTGCGAAGCAACGGGAGCGCAGCGATCTACCTGATACCGATCCTATATATTATCGCCCCTATCGATTTTACAATTCCTATAAACGGAAATTAAATTTCCCCTTCACCCACCTGATATAACCCGATCATAAACTCCCGTTTTGTACCATGTCGCGTTTTGTACCATATCGCGTTTTGAAATATCGCATTTTAAAATATCGCATTTTGTACCATATCGCGATTTGAACTGTATCGCATTTTCAAATATCGCGTTTTGTACCATATCGGGTTTTGTACCGTATCGCGTTTTGAAATATCGCGTTTTGATAATTCTCATTTTAATATATCGCTTGAAACGCGATGGGGGAAATGGACCCCATACAATCATACTATAAGTGTATGATCAGTTTCGTTACAAAAATTCTTGATTTTTTTGTTATTATAAATGGTAAATGAATTTCTATTTTGTAATTTTGTATTTGTTAATTTGTAAAATAATTTAATCTAATAAAAATTTGCAAAATAAATTCAATAATCCTTATATTTTTTAAATCCTCACTTCGGTTTCTCAAAAATTAGTGTGTATGATAATTTTCGTTACATAGTGTATGTGCTGTTTTCTAAAGTTAAATTGTATATCACTAAACATCTTCGTCTACTTTATAATGAATGAAGTGATTCGCGATTTTGTGGAATGGCGTTTAATGCACTGTGGTGCAGAACTATAGACACGCCCCGGTAAACCAGTAAGTCGAAAATGTTCAAAATGTTAGTCGTATGACTGTGGTTGTTTCTGAAGTTATTTAAATGACTTATGTGCCTTTTTATTGTATTTATATCTATAAGGAACGCAAATGTACAATTTGTGTTTCAGTTTTTAATGTTAGAAATATAGCTAAACCGGAAGTCATTTCCTGAAATTCTGACTTGGAAGTCAACCTTACAATAAGCTTAAATAACTTTTTAGAATGTCAGCTTGCAATTCAATCATTTGACATTCAAAGACGCTAGATACAGATCTTTGGCTTGGGCGCTCGTTAAATGTCAATGTTTGGTTACAATTACAGAATACTGACATAATCGACATATTATTCGATGAACTCAAAAGTGATCTATAAAAAAATTGACTTTAATGTTGAATATTGAAGGCAGATACAAATAAAATAACAACTACTATAAACATTGGTTTTGGGAACAGTCATATGACAAAAATCGAAGTAAATTACGAGACACTGACATAGTCAATAACACTGACATAAGTACCATCAACAGCGCTGTTGTTGTAAACGTTTTAACCATACGGGACCTAGGGGTAGTTTGTGACCACGAACTTAACTTTAGGGATCACATCGATTATATTATCAATAGAGCAAACTCATCGCTTGGATTTGTGAAACGTTGGTCTAAAGAATTTTTGAACCCTTATGTTACGAGGGATCTATATATGACATTTGTTCGACCCCTTCTCGAGTATGCCAGTCAGGTTTGGTCCCCTTACCATGGAGTACATATACGAAGAATTGAAGCGGTTCAACGTAGATTTTTGCGCTTTGCTCTGCGTGAACTGCCTTGGGTGGACGTTTATAATTTGCCTCCTTATCTCGACCGCTTGGAGCTTATTAACTTGAAGCCACTGAGTAAGCGACGATCTGTTGCCGACATCGTTTTCATACATCAACTCCTATCTGGCGGTGTAGATTCTTCAGCTCTGCTCGATAAGGTAAATCTTAATGTAAATGCTCGCGGTTTGAGAACGACACCAGCTTTTAGAATTGCCCCTCACAGAACGACCTACGACCAGAACGAGCCTATGACAAGAATGCTGCGTGAGACTAATAAATATTTCGAACTTTTCGACTACCACATTAGCAAAGTCGCTATTAAGAGATTACTGTTTTCCACCGATCGATAAGGCAATTTTTATTTTATTTTTAGATTAATTTTATTTCTTTTATCTATTTTATCTATTTGACTTAAATACTCTACTGAGTATTTATAATTTCTAACATTTGTTTTTTTTTTGCGTCTCTTTTAATTTTATTTTTGCTTAACTTTGTTTTTATTTTTATTTTTTTTTATTTTCTCTATTTTCCGATTTTTTCCCCAGTTTTAAATTTGCTTGCTCTAAGCAAACCAGCGGTTGGTCTCTCCTTTTTTGTGGCGGGGTATCATTCTCCTAAATTCAGTATAAATAGATTCATCCATTTCAATTTCCTAACCATAGCTCTTTAAATACATTTTTTATTTCGATTAATTGTTAATAATTTTATTTTTCCCGTTTTCTTTCTTTTTTTTTTTTTTTTTTAATTTAGTAGAATGATATCCTTGTTTATAATTTCCCCGGAATTATATTCAAAAAATAATAATAATATTGATGGTGACTCCCCGCGTGCGGTCAGGGAGGGGAGATTGGTCGTTGGGAATTATTATTATTATTAGTCGCCCTCTCATTCAACGAACTCCGAGGTTAGTTTCATAAAATTGGGTTGGTGGTTAGTTTTTCAATTGAACATTGAAGTCAAATTCAGAAAACTGTAAAAATATGCTGAACTTTGACTTCAGGGCCGAAAAAGTATCAAATTGTAAGCTTAAATATCACTCCTAAAATAGACATATGTACATAGTGAGAATTACCAGAAATTACTGATTTTGTGATATAATTCGCCAAATCGATAAGTTCTTGTTTTATACTATACGTACAAAGCAAGAGTTGATTTTTTGCAGTTTGGTCGTTGCAACCTCATGACTAGACCAACTTTTTATCAGTACGAAACCAAGCTGCCAATTAGAAGAGCCCTAAAGAAGTTCTCATTTTACCCAGAGGTTAAAAATGGGGGGGAATGCTTCTTTCTATTTTTGTGGTAGATATATTGTGAGTAAATGGTCTCTAAGTTTTCTATGACTAGAAAACGTTATCGTATATTTTACAACTATAGGAGTGACATTAAGCATACAATTTGATACATTTTCGCGTTGGTATTTTGTATACTGTTAAACTTCATCTAAAGTCAGACATGAGCGACTTGAATATATTTATAATATAAGTGGGGTGATACTTCTGATATTTGATGGAGATTTTTAGAGTGGTTTAGTATCAATCCTAGATTGTATGTCGTGTGGTTCAAATACTTATGCCAGATGTTCTGCAAACAGTTCTGCTTTTTCTTCGTTACGTCGTTCGTTATGATTTATGATTTATTTAATACGATTAGGTTATTTGGTTATCAAGGATCATTAACAGTTATGCTAGCTGCTTATGATTAGTTCTATCATCTTACAGATTCCTGATTGCTTTAAAATTTTTATTTAATACTGGTTTAATTTGTTTAGATATTGGGATTCTAAAACTGTGCCAAGCATCCAGTATTGATATATTACCTTACATATTTCAGATTAGCTGATTTTGAAACCAGATTTCATTTGGTAATTTTTATTTTTATTAATAAACATGTTTGTATAAAATTAGGGATGGCAAGGACAAGTAACCTTCATATTATATAATATTTTATTTAACTATTTTTATAAATAAATACATTAAATTAACAGACTCACAAAGATTCTATCCGTTGAAGATGAAAAGATCGTTTCTGCTTTGATACGAGTACTACAATATTTGGTGATTTCTGGATTCGATTTATTTTAATTTGTTTTATGAGAACCAAATTAATTTAGTTAATACTAATCATAACATTACATTTATTTACTGGAAAGGAAATTTACTGCAACTTTATTAATTATAAATTTTACTTATAATTTTAATTTTTTTAGGATGCTGTTTAGGATTGCTGAATATTTATATCCAAAAAAAAATCAAAAATAATTGTGTTGTCTTGTGCTAACCGTCTTATATTACATTTCAACTAACAATTTACTAACTATTGATTACTTAGGTTTCTGAAACCGGGTCAATTTCCATAATAATTAACAAAGCTTTCCTATTCCTCCATCTTGTTATATGTAAAAGAGTGTGCGGAAGGGCCCGGCATCAACCGAGAATCTTACTTAGGTTCGGTCGCACATTCCAATCAATCAATGTATGTAAGTATGAATACGTAATGTTGAGTATGTATGTACGAATGTAAATATGAGTAGGGACTGGAAAAAGGTACACCATTCTCGCAGTTTGAAAAATATATTTCTTTATTTTAAAATTTCTTTAAAAAAAATTTGTTTAGATTATTTTTTCAGATGAGAAAAAATGTAATTAAGACGGTCCGGAAGGTTTTCATTCTTACTGCGAAAAGAACCACGCTATTTTTCTAAGAGAAGTTTCGGTGGCGGTTCCTTGATGGTTTGGGGAGCTTTTTGTATCGATGGAATGCTAGAGTTGGCTTTCCCATCCAGCCGCATGAACTCCAGAGAATCTTAACATTATTGAGAATATATTTCTCCTTTCATATTTAGATACGAACAGGGCAGAAAATATATCTTTCAGCAAGATAACGCTTCAGTGCACAAGAGCAATCAGTCTCGCTCATGACTAGAAGCGTATAATGTTGAGGTATTGTAATGGCCAGCCTACTCACCAGATCTAAATCCAATTGAAAACATCTGGGAATCATAGTTCGAAAAATCTTTGCTAAAAACAAACCTTATAAAAGAGTGTCGGACTTAAAAGTGGCCGTGAGTGAAGCTTGGGAGTCAATTGGTAAAGATATTCGAGTAAGCTTAGTTGAGAGTATGCCGAACAGGATATTTGAGCTTATTCAGAACAAAGGAGGCCCTACTCATTATTAATTTAATTTTAACTAAAGTGAATTAATTTTTTATTTTATGTGAACTATTACGTGCGTCTATAGTTGTGCACCACTAGAAAACTAAACATTGAATTATTATGTTGAATAAAATAAATACATTTTCCAATTTCCTTTGTCAATTTTGTTGTTTTATTATGCCCGTTTACATTGCACCATTGGCTTCACTCCAAAGATTCTTGGAAACAAAGAGTGTCCTAAAAAGTAGATAGTTATAGTTTATAGTTTCTGCACGACGCGTTTATAGTTCTGCACCACAGTGTACTGAAATTGGTAGGAAGTAGTTGGGATCGGTAAAACCACCCTTTTTAAATAAAGGTCTTACGTTTTAATGGGAAACAACTTTCATATATACATAACTTCAATATATTGACAAGGCCGTATGAGTATTACTTATTTTATTATATTTCATCCACTTGATCAAGTGTAACTAATATTATATAATTATAATTTATACAGGTTGTTTGGCGCGTGGACCGACAACAATTTTTGGCAGATTAGGGGGTCCTTTGGAAGTTTTTATCGCATACAACTGATGTCCTAAGTGTCACGGTAACTGTGATATGATATATTTTTTGAATTACCAAAAATTTCGCCTTAAATCGTCATAACTGTTTTGTTTGTAGTCGTAAAGGCACGAAATAACTTTTACTGTATTCTGCCATGTTATTTTATTCTAAATAAATTATTATTTAATACTATTGGAAGAAGAAGAAAAATAACACAGACTTTTTGTTCAAATCCTAAAAATCGTGTAAAAATATGAAAAATGTCACCTTTTAAATTCATAAAGAAAAAAACTTAATGTTATTTTGAAATTAGCTTTGTTTTAAAAAAAATCTGTTGTTTATGCCCTTTCCAATGATATATACTACATGTCATAAAAATCACTCATTTTGTGGTCAAAATAAGAGATACTAATTTGTCAGGATTTTGAGTCAGGGTTAAGAAAATACCTTTTAAACTGGGTGTTAATTGCCCTAAGCTGTTCAGTCAGTATTTCACTATCTGCTACCGGAAGTGCCCGAAAATTTTACGTTGTTCTTGTTAAATTGTTCAGAATATTTTGTTGTGTTTGTTCTCGCTGTTGCTATGTTCCCTAACTTTAGTAACGAAGAGTATGCTGACACGTTACTGGCGTATGGTTGTGTGCTAATTGCAATGGGCGTGAAGCGAGAAGAATTTATCAGGAGCGATATCCTGATCGACGTTTACACAAGAGTACACAACATAGGTTCCCACGAGAGAAATTTTAATTGAAGGGATACTTAACACACTTATTAAACAGATTTTATTAAATACTTGTTTTTTATTTCGCATAAAATTAAATTTTTGAATATTTTATTTAAAAAATCAATCGATCGATTTCGACTTGTTAAGTCATCATCACGAGTAGATACTCCTGATGATGACCTAATAAGTCGAAATCGATCGAGTGATTTTTTAAACTTTTTTGGACAAAGTTTTTAATTAAAATATTCAAAAATTTAATTTTGTGTGAAATAAAAAGCACGTGTTTAATAAAATGTGTTAGTTAAGTGTAAGTGTGTTTCGCCAAGTGCCTACAAATATTGTAAAAACTAAAAGGATAAGAACTGCATTTGAAAATTGAAATGCAACTTCGCCCAACAAACGTCGAGATAAGAAAAAGGCAAAATCCCGTGCATGCATGCTGAGTGGAGGAGGTCATTTTGAACAAAATCTAATAAATGAAGTTGATCATAAATTTATCAATAAGTCATGACGAGAACTCAATAACTTATAAGGTATTTTCTTAACCCTGATCCCGGCAAAATAGTATCTTTTATTTTAACCACAAAATGAATGATTTCTATAACATGTAGTATTTCATTGGAAAGGGCATAAACTAGAGAGACTGTTTAAAATAAAAGTAATTTGAAAATAACCTTAGCTTTTTGTAAATGACTTTAGAAGGTGATATTTTTCATACTTTTAACACATTTTTTAGGATTTGGAATTTCTTAGGTCATTTTTTTAAACCAATTGTATTAAATAATGATTTATTTAGAATAAAATCACATTGCAGAATACAATAAAAGTACAATTTCGTGGCTTTACGACTACAAAGAAAAAAATTATGACCAAAAAACTTAAAAATATATATACTATATTAAAGTCCACGCGCCAAACTTCCTGTATAAATTATAATTATATAATATTAGTTACACTTGATCAAGTGGATGAAATATAATAAAATAAGTAATACTCCTAGAACTATGTAGTATTTTTCATAGGATATCTTGGGTTTAAGAAAGCAGAATCCACAATACTTGGATTAAACACGAGTTCAGTTTTTAAAACCTTCGTCATTGATATATTTTCCCTACTTTAAACTACCAAGTATAATTTTTTACAAAAAATTCAAAAAAGGTTCGAAAGTTGAAGCATTAATTTGGGCTTTAACGGGATTTATTGTCTGTTTGTTGTGAACAGAAGAAGCAATGTAGAAGCAATTAACCGTAGAGCAATTTATCGTGGAAAAATTTATCATATTTATGGTATAACAGTTTATTATAGCACACCCCATCATTTTGACATTTCGTTTGGCAGTATCCAATTGAGACTTGTGAAGGTGAACTCGATTAAAGCAAGCATGCTTGCTTCAGACAACATCATGGAGTAGTGATTCATTCCATGATATTGTAACTTTAGGAATATCAAAATATCCTCAATTTTCAGTGCAACAAATTAAAACAACTAATAAAGAAAATAAAGAACGAAAGTATAAATAAGCGACTTCGAGGTCTTTCTGAACTAAAGAATGATGATTACTCATTTTGGAAAGCAACAAAGGGGTTAAAAAGAACCACCTATCAAAAATGATGACGGATCGTGGGCTACAGCAGTTGAGCACCATCAGCACTAACCACCAACGAAACAACAAATTATCTAATTAAAGTTATTTAAATTAACATAAAAATAAACAGTTGTGTGTTTTATTGACAATTATTTATATCTACAAAGTGCCCTGCTAAATATCTCCAAAATATCCGCAAATCGTAATATGTAGGCATAAAGTTCGACATTTTTAACACGTAAAACATGCATTATTGTATGAAACTTGTATGGTTATGAATTGGATGTTGTTGACAGATGTCAAAAGAAACCAATGGCGCTGATGACGTGGAATGTCGATAGGTACATTACAGGACAGGTGGTGCCATTTATTGATAAATTCCGGTTTCATTTTTACATACCGTATAATAAAATAAAAATAGTAATAGTTTGACTTGTTTTTGTATTTTGGAAATTTGGCAATAAAGTGGCCTATTTGTTAATCGACTTCTGATATCTCCGACGTTTGGGAAAGGTAACTATTTTCTCCATTCACCACAATTTTCATTTCAGCTGAGAGAAATTTTTAAATAATTTTTCTGTTGGTTTGAAAGTGAAAAATTGAACAGCCGCGATATCTCAACCATCTTCGATTGACTCAATAGTTTTCCTGTTTAAGTTTTTAGCATAACCTCACATTTCTAGGGGGTGTCCCGTTAGATATTGGAACTTTCGAAAATAAGGTCCACCCTAATTTACATACATCTAGATTACTTTACAAATTCGAAGAGAATCCTTTCCGTCTATTTTACCAAATCAATCTTTAAAAGGTTTGAATTTATTGTACGGTTGCTATTCCGATATCATTTCAGTGGCTGGTGTTTTGCATAGGGTTAGCTAGCACTTCTTTTTTGATTAAAGGAGCTAACGTTTCAACAATAGTCTCGCTGAATATTAAAACAATTTCGCTAAATTTTTATCTCCGATTGAAACAATGCGAATCGGAATATATTTAGATGTTCTCATTTAATGTTACAATTTGCAAGACAATTGTTTTATAATGCTTGAACATTAAAATATTTAGTAAGTTCACCAACACTCAAAATCTCCGAAAATATTATATCAAATGAAAAATTTAACCAATGACTATGGCAACCCAGTTTAACTGCACCGTTGCGATACTAGAAGAGTAACCCATGACAGACAATGGGCATATCCAGCACACTGAGTGCTCACTAAAAATAAAAGAATTTTTCATATAAAATTTAGTGAGGCCTCACTAAAACCTGTGAGAATCTCCGTGTGCTGGATACGCCCAATGTGATCAACCGATGGTCAAACTGATGTTATTATGTGACATGGAAAATTAAAGTAAACGAGGGCGGTCTTATACTTGTTCAAATTTTAATGTTAACAGTACTACAAGTCGATCTTAATTTTTATTAAATATAAATTAAATTTTAAGAAAGTAGGAAAAACCATTCGTGTTCTTTAATCTCACATCACAAACAAAAATCATTATTTATTTAAATTTAGCATAACAATAATATTATTAAACTAAACGTCTAACAAAATTAAACAATCTTAGTAATCACAGTAATTTATTTTTATCTTTATCATCTTCAGGTTCATTTACTGATAGTCGTTGCAATAACTCGTTAATATTATGGCTTCTAATTTCTTGCTGATATATATTCAAACACAAAAATTCCTGTTTCTCTGGCTTTGCGTCATCAAACTTGTCTGGTGACGTAATACATTCGGTCAAAGAAATAAATGGTTTAGCAAGTATTGATGCTTCACCAAATGTTTCATTATTGGATAGCTTTTTAGATTTGTCCCACGAATTCGCCATCTTTCAATATTAGAAATAGAAAGCAATTCGTTGTTCTCGAATACCCACTGAGTTAGCTAAGCTATATGCACTGCTGTTGGTACAATAATACGTGTACGTGGTATATCATTTTTGTCAGATTATAATAAAAATGGTGATTTCTATATATTTGCGATATGAAATTTAAAATAAAATAAAACAAAAGAGATGAATTTGTTTTACATTGAAGCAGATAAGAGAAAATTTCCGAATGTAATTATCAGTGGAAATAGCCTGGTTAAACATTATAATTAATGATGCAAAGCCAATTAATGTTGCGCAATTATAATGATTTATTATACTTAACTCTCTGATAAATTTTAAACTTTTACTATAGACAAACAAATCTGGTAAATGAATTTGCAATTATTCGAATGTACAAGTATTTTAATTATTATCACAAATACAAATTTCTCTACATAAAATTGTTTAAAGCGGTCGTAATCAAAAGTAATGCTCTTCGCCTCCGCCGGTGTAAGAACTGTATTGACAGCACTTTACCGATGTCGAAAACGTCCCTCCAAAAACTCACTTTGCAACATAAAGACGGCAGGTAAGATGACCGAATACTGTAATTTATTTGCTTCTGCCACCTTCAGAAGTTGCTCAATATTCTGATTTTGCGAATAGTAAATCTTTTACAGTAAAGATAACCAAGTTTTGTTTTTACCTTGTTAGTATCTCAGTAGGACCATTTATTTTGTTGTGCAAATTGACAGATGATTTCGTTGTTAAGAGGCACGTAGTACATACCGATGAAATACAACGGCTGTGTAATAAGTACTCGTATTTAGCTACCTTACTTCTCTGACTCCATAATCTCGTAATCAACTTTCAACGACGAATCATATAACGTCAAATGCCAAGAGAATATTTTAAATAATTTCTTTAAACACTTTTGCAACGTCTCTTAACGGCAACGGCTGGACATAATATTTTAATATAACTATTTAATAATATTTTTCATAACTATGCATTTTCGAATTTCTGGATTTAAGGTAATTATTCAAAAATTGTAGCCTAAAAACAGATTGACTGATCGAGATGAAACTTCATACCTAAGCTTTTACCATAAGTTGAAAGGTCTCTTTGCCGAAATCGTTAAAACGGAAGTGGCAGCTTCCTTGGGAGCTAAGTAATAATGATATTATGAAAAAATCAACTGTGAACTAAAAGACTGTAAATTTTTGAAGTTTACAAAAATTTAGCGGAAACTTCGATTTTTGACAAAAAAAACTGTTTTTCAGCAAAAATTAAATCCCTGTACAGCCCATACGGATGATTGATCGGGATGAAACTTAATACTACTTACTTCATACTCATAAATAAAGAGATCCCAGTGATTTTTGGCCAAATATCATTTACAAGACGAAAACGATTATAAACTAAAACTTTCTAAATTAAATTTGCAAAAATACCGGTCCTTATCAGTTTTCTAAAATTTAAATGAAAATGACGAATTTTGTCAAAAACAAAACTGTTTTACCAAAAATTCTGCTCTGTGCTGCACAGACGAATCGATTAATCGGGATTAAACCGCATATTAAGCTTTTGCAAAAATTCAAATATCCCAGTGTTTTTTGACCGAGGTCAGTACACCAAAAGTGGCAGCTTTCATAGTAATTTTTTTGCAAATGTTTTGAAAAGAATATAGCATTTACGAAAAAACGATAGACAATATAAAGAGTATAAATTAAATTTCAAACTAAATTAGTTCCGATCATATATTAAATTTAACCAGAAATGACGAGTTTCGATAAAAAAAAGGTAGGTTCAATTTTTCGCTTTAGGCATTAAATGTGGTGTATTCGAGATCTATGTACATTTGTCGTAAAAGAAAGTCTGACGTTGGCCACAACAATAATAATACCTCTCCATTTTTTCTTAGGTTGGCCTAGAACATAAATATCGATATGACGCGTCCCTATTGATATCTATTGAGCAGTAAAGCAAACAAAACCAGAAAGAAAATCTATGATTTAATTCTATAGATAAAATCCTCGTAAATAGAAACAAAGAGATGAAGCGTAAAGCAGAAACTAAAAAAAAATTACAAAAAACTCTAATTTTCGTTGCATTTTTGCAGTGTAGTCAACTCAATAGTTTTCACACTATTTGCCATAGGCACTTGACGAAACACACTTACTCTTAAGTCCTGAACTGTTCCAATTGACTTTTATTTTAACATGACGTTATAAACAAGAATTCATTTGGATGCGTTTTCAATTTGTACTGTAAAATTAATGGATAGCGGCTCCCGATAGCGGCGCCCGAACAATCGATTTTTAACTAAAAATTTGAATGAAAAATATTAGTTAGGAATTAAATATTATTTATTAGGAATTAAATAAATTAATTATATGCATAAATAGCACTCTAAATATAAGTTTTGACTGTACCAAACTCGGAAAAAAATATGATAAGTACATGATTGCATTTACCATAATATGATAACACTTAATCATTAATATTATCATTGTGTGTTAAATACAATTATTTAAATAATTGATTTTATCATACTATTATATTCTTGATCATTTTCTTGATCTTCTTCATCATAAGTATGATGATCACAAGTGATCACAAGTGATCATCATTCTTATGATGGAGAAGATCAAGAAAATGATCAAGAATATAATAGTATGATAAAATCAATCATTTAAATAATTGTATTTAACACACAATGATGATATTAATAATAATAATGATTAAGTGTTATCATAATATGGTAAATGCAATCATGTATTTATCATATTTTTTTTCTGAGTGCACGTGTACGGACATATGGCGTGAATACATACAATGTTTCGGGAAGGAAATGGCACACGCAATACATCGAGATTTCTGGCGAACATTGAAGAAAGATTGAACTCACTTAGCATGAAGTTTATTAACGTTCGTCGGGTCCGTTCAGGAAAGAAATCAAAATAAATAAATAATTACTGTGTTATAACTGTATCAGTGATAGGTCTGTGATATGAAAAGTACGAAACAAATGGCATACAGAATATATCGAGGTTTCTGGTAAAAGTTAAATCAATGCATGTATTCCCTAGCGTTGTTGAAGAAGTTTCGATGTAAGATAAATTGAACTTGCTGAGCATAAAGTCGGCCAACAAGTGGTTTTGTGAGATATTAACGTTAAAGTCTTCGTCCATCATGGTTGATGTAGTGAGATCCGGCTCGTATTTTGGTATTTACACGTCAAAATCATTCAAAAATCCCATTTCTATTCAGCATACATACCCAATCCCATCATAATCGGTTAAAAAATGGCCGAGTTCTGTCCCAGGTGGCAATATTCCTGAACTTCTTCTAAAAATCATTAATGAATCTCATTTCCGACTAACATATCCAATCTCATTATAGTTGGCTAAGAAATTACCGATCGCTCCAGGTGGCCATATTAGGGAACTTCTTTAAAAAATCATTTCAGAATCCCATTTTTATCCAACATATACAATCCCATCATAACCGCTTAAGAAATTACCGAGTTCCGCCCCAGCAAGCCGTTTTCCAGAATTTCTTCCAAAAATAATTTAAGAATCCCATTTCCATCCAACATACCCACCCAATCCCACATATAATCGGTTAAGAAATGACCAAGTTCCGTCCCAGGTGGTCGTATTCCAGAACTTCTTCCAAAATCATTTTTGAATCTCATTTCCAACCAACATACCCAATCCCATCATAATCGGTTAAGAAACGGCCGAGTTCCTTCCCAGGTGGCCATATTCCAGAACTTCTTCCAAAAATCATTAGTGAATCTCATTTCCGACCAACATATTCAATTCCATGATAATCGGTTAAGAATTTATTGAGTTCCGCACCAGATGGTCATATTCCGAAACTCCTTCCAAAAATAATTTAAGAATCCTATTTCCACCAAACATTCACAATCCCATGATAATCGGTTAAGAAATGGAGGAGTTCCGTCCCAGGTGGTTATATATTCTATAACTTCTTCCTAAAATCATTTATGAATCTCATTTCCATCCAACATACTCAATCCTATCATAACCGATTAAGAAACTACCGATTTCTGCCCCAGCAGACCATCTCATCATAATCGGTTAAGAAAATACAGAGTTCAATACAAACGGCGAAAATTAAAATGGCGATGCTTCCTCTCCACCGCATGTGATGCGTCACAGTCCCCACTCAACGTAACGAATTCTTTGATCCGTTAGCTATCGAGCGGTGCAATTAAATTTTGGATGTAGATGATAGATATATAGCTGCAGCATCAAACCGTATCTATCGATTTCGGTATCATCAGTTTTTTGAATTGCCTGCCTGTGGAAAGCAAATTAAAAGACGTATTCACGTAAATACGCTTCAAGCCGTAGGTAACATTTTATATTCTATTTTTAAAAGCTAATACAGAATAGTAATATTATTATAGTGCAATTAATTTTCAATTCAGATTTATTGCGCGTGTTTGATATTGAATTACATACTCTACATATGTAGGAAAATGTAAAAAATATTCTAGCTCTAAAATCTCATAATAATGACCTTGTTCTAATAGTCTAATTTATACTATCTCTAAAACAATATAAATCAACCCGTGTGATTTTGAGACATTTCCTCTCAATAGTTTCAATATTAATACTCGTATGTTCTCATAGATAGTTTTACGTGTAAATATTAAATTTTAACATTTAATCTCTTATCAATACTAAAATCAACACTAAAAGTCACGCAAATTTTATAAACTACATAATATACATAATGTATATATTGAATAATATTGATTGCCGTGTACAGTCAGTAACGAAAATGATCATACACACTCATTTTTGAGAAAAATGTACAAAATATTAAATAAGATTATAGAACTTATTTTGCAGTTTTTTATTAGATTAAATTATTTTACAAATTAACAAAACCAAAAATATAAAATAAAAATTTATTTTATATAAAAGAATTTTTTGCAACAAAAATGACCTTACACTTATAGTAGATCCTTGATTTTTTTTAATCATTTACATAAATGATGTTTCATAATTATTTTAATATCGAGTTGGCTCTCCTTTATATTTATAACCTCTTTCATATTGAATACAGGCGTATACAAACTAAAATGTAACGATTGCGAGGCGTACAGCCGGTGTGAGAAAGGAAACTACCAACGAAGAACTACAACGCCAAATAGTAATTAATATGAAACGTACTGGAAAATCTGTACGCGAAATTAGAAAATTAGTTTGCCGAAGTCATTCTACGCTAGCCTAAATAATATCCAGATTCAACGGCACACAATCGGTTAAAAACGGGTAGCGAACAGGGCGAAAAGCAACATTTACCAAACGTGGTGAGCGAAAGATTTTGGGCTTGGTGAGTGAAAATCCAAAAACAAGCGCTCCAAAACTAGCTACAGAAGTGGAGAAGATACTTAATAAAGCTACTCACCGCTAAAATATTAGAAGGGTATTGTGGAAACTGGATATCATAGCCGTGTGCCACGCAAGAAGCCATTAAATGAATGTTAATTCCAAAAAAAGAATTGAATTTGTAGAAAAATTAAAAACAAAACACTTCAACTTCTGGAAGATGGTTATTTTTACGGATGAAAGTACATTCAACCTTTTCGGAGCCGATGGAAGAGGTAAAATTTGGAGAAAACCTGCTACAGCACTGGTGCCAAAGCACATCATCCCAACTATTAAACATGATGGTAGTTCGGTTATGCTATGGGATTCAATGTCGGAAAGTGGGGTAGGTAAACTTGTTTCTATAAATAGAAATTTGGATCGCTGGAACTACCTAGGTATTCTAAAGTATAATTGGAAACCATTCATGGAACAATTGAAGCCCATTCCATCATGGATCTTCCAGCAAGACAACGATTCTAAGCATACGGTACACATTGTGAAAGAATGAATTCTGAATAACGTCCCAAACCAGTTACACCCACCACCCTAATTGCCTGACCTGAACCCGAATGAAAATTTATAGGATCAGCTGGAACGCCAAATTGGAAAATAAAGGATTTCCAGCAAAAAACTTTACAAGAAACAATAATGAAAGAATGGGATAAAATTGCACTGGAAGTTACCAAGAAGTTAGTGGAATCAATGCCTAGAAGACTGAAAGAGGTTATAATAATAAAGGAAGGCCAACTCGTTATTAAAATAATTATGAAACATAATTTATGTAAATGATTTAAAACAAAATAAAATCAATGATCATACTATAAGTGTGTGATCATTTTCGTTGCAAAAATTTTTTTATTTATTTTATTATAAACGGTAAATGAATTTTTATTTTTGGTTTTGTTAATTTGTTAAATAATTTAATTTATAAAAAACTCCATTATAAAATAATTTGTAAAAAAAAAATCAAAAGTTAGTGTGTATGATCATTTTCGTTACTGACTGTATATTATCTCAATTTATAAATTTCAATGTTAAACAATTGAACGGTAATTTTCATGACTTTACATTATCTGTAATAATAAAAATTATTTTTTAAATTTGAATCGCGTTAATTACATAGAGGTTTATTCCATTTAAGTTTATAACACACAAAAAAATTACCATACTCAATAAATTATCTAGGCTGAAAACATCAAAATGCTTAAAACTTTTTTTATTTGTTTAATACTAGTCGGGGTTTGTCATGTAAGTAGAGCTAGTTTTGGTGACAGACTCAGGATAATATTAATAATTTAATTCATTTTATAACACTTTTAAGTCGAAAAGGAATTATGTAGTAAAAATGACAAGATTCGCAGTGAATGCAGAAAGTGATCCGTCTTTTGCCGATAAAGGAACGTTACGTGTCACGCAAAAAGCTCGGAATGAATATGTTGTGTCTGGAACGTGGTATTTGTATAAGAATTTGGGAAATCAGGTTGTAGCATTTTTAACTATTTATAACATCGGTTTATCCGGAAATTTAATATTAGTCTATACAAAGAATGGAAAGCTATGTGATTATTTGCGAAATGAGAAAATGATGTATCCGAGTCTTGTGGAAAAATCAAACTTTCCTCCTCCAGACACATGTCCGGTTCCTAAGGTTAAGTTTACATACATAACTAAAATTTTAATTCAAAAATCAATTAATGATTTTTTTCGTTTTTCAGGGAAATTATACTGTTAGGGACTATGAAATTGATGAGGATCAATTACCTGAGGCGTTACCAACAGGAAAATTTACTGGTTCTTCTGTATTAAAACTGGAACAGAAAACGATTCTGGGTTTTGACTTTGATTTTAGTGTGACATCAGCTTAATAAAATGCTTCCCTCATTATTGCTCCATATTATAATGGTATGGTCCATACTTCAATTAGTTTTAGTTTAAATGTGTTACGCATTAGTCTAACAATAAAAATTCTATTATTTGGTTGTGTTAATAAATAAACATACATCATTTATTTTATCAATCATCGATAATTTGGAAACTTTAGAACTTTAGTATAAAATTTTATTATAAACATTTACTTGAAAAATACCATCTTAATGCATTGCATTCTCGGGTTTAAGGTTATTAAAAATATTTCCTTATATTGTTATAATGCTGTTCTGTGCCCTCCGAAGTCCGACCAAACTACAAGAAACAAAACGTCCCACAAGGGGCTATTTTTTTGTATTGTTTTATTCTGCTCTCTCGAAAATAAAATTTAAACTAAAATCTACATTTTAAAAATGGCCTTTAATTTTTTTATATTACTATTTGTGTTGAAGCTGTGGTGTCTTCACAGCTTGTATCAATTACATTTCATCATATAATTTGTTTAAATTGTTTAGCACCTGAATGGTTAGTGGGTATAAAACCAACTCTTGTTAGATATTGTAGTGTGTTGGTTTTTTTGATTATAAAATTTATGTAACAAGCCTTAAAAACTAAAAGGTTTAGTTAGTTTTCTGTTTTTTCATGAAAATAGTTGGCAAAAATAAAAAGATTTAAAAAACTAATAAAATATATTTGTAATTAAAAAGAAGTATTTCCGTTATTTAAATAAATACGTTTTGATTTATAAATATATAATATGTAAAATATTATTTGTTGATGTAATTATAATACAAAAATTAAAAATTAGTGATTTGCGTTTATTTCACCTTAAAAGCTTTTTAATTCCGTAGAGAACTAAAACTCAGCGTATGGGTCGTGGTTTGAGGATTATTCAACATATTAATATATACCGCATGTATGTAAATAATTATAAAAAAAAAAAAAATAACATTACAAAATTAACATCAAGGTGAGGTTATCAAGAAGATGGAAGTTTGGTTTCGAACTAATGAAATATTTAATTTTTTGTATTAAAAAATTTGGTCGTCTCATCAGACTGCAGTGACCAAACTACAAAAATATTGAATCAAAGTATAATCACAATGCCTTAGCGAATTATAATGATTCGCTACGCAATTGCCAACCCCTTGATAACCCCCTGCAACGATTACCTTTAGTACATCGTGCCAAGGTTTAATACCTCTGACTTTCGTTTATTATTTTAAATATATGTATATGTAATAATAAAAGCGCGGGAAATGGTAAAGTACGGATAATGATTATTGATTGGGAGAAATGGTACTTGATTGTCCCGTTAACAATGTTGATGTTGGGTATAAAAGAAAATAATTTTGGATGCTCATGGTAGTCAATGGTCAGTTATCAAATATTTATAGACTGAGCCATATTAAATATTATTTTAAATATTATTATTTGTTAGCGGAATAAAAAAATTAGTTGTACATATTCCGTGTTTGAAAAATAATTAGTTTACTCTTGCTGAAAAGTAGCAAAATAAAATATTTTATTTAAAAAAATAAGTTGTGCTAAAATATCGTGAACGCGAATGAATATTGTTTATAGTGATTATATAGCAATTTGAAAAAATAAAATTTATTTAAATAAGACTAAATTTTGCGATTAAATTTGAGTTTTATGTGCTAGATCGGGTTACTATACTATGCGGAAAAAAATATACGTTTATAAAAGTAATTGCACCTCATTAAAAGTTTAGTGAAAATAAAAATCCAATTAGAAATTTCTAGTTACAAGTTGAAAAAAAAAATTAAATTTCTAATCACTATAACTGTTCTTGTAAAGTTAAGTAGTTACCTAAGTTAAGCACAAACTATTAATAAATGGATAAAATATAATGTTTATAAACTAAATATAAACTATATATAAACTAAACAAATGAATTAATTAAACTCATAAACTCATAAAATAAATAAATAAATAGTGGAAAAAGTACTCTATAATATATATAATATATAAAATAGTGTGTGAATTGTGAATCTGCAACAGATCTAAAAACTATTACTGGGTTTACACCAGTGGCACTATTCTGGTTTTCCCGGGGAATTGGGAATTGGGGAAAAATATTACGATAATTCCCAACTACAATAATTCCCAGATCTTTATTCCATATTTCCCAAAAGCGTATTCTACCAAATTGGGAATAATTTCCCCTTAAAAAAATATTAGTTCAAGTGTTTACTGCCGAAGTAGTCGATAATTTGACATAAACAACAAAAATTTCACTAATAAAATAGATTTTCACGCGACAATATAAATAATATATAATATAATATAAATTCGATAAATTATAAATAAATAACATTGATGATTATAAATAAATAAAAATAATATAATCACGTAATGGCACGGCGCCTAATGGATCACATGGATAATGATGAGGAAGGAAGACGTTGTAACCTTCGTATAATAATGAAGCATCTACGAGATACAGCAAACCCCTTCGAAATTCCCTGAACAGAATTCATAAATATATATAGGATGCCCCAACAATTAGTTTTCAATTTAAAAGAACAAATTGAAAATTATATGGAGGCGACAAATATTCCAAAAGAAATTCGAATACTAGTTGCTCTTGCTTTCTTAGCAGAAGGTACAATACTCTTTTTATTATTTACACACAACTTGATAACTAATATCTTTTTTAAATTTTAGGTATTGTACATTCCAGAAAAGGCTTGGTATGAATTACCTTAATTGTGTGTCACAAAGTGTTGTGAGTAGGGCAATAATGGAGTTTTGTACAATATGTGAAGAATATTTAATGCCAATATTCATTAAATTTCCTCAAACGACAGCTGAAATGAACGATATCAAAATACAGTAAGTATTTATATTTAAAAAACATATAATTCTGTAATGTAATGATGCTTGTGTTTCCCCATTTTAGATTTTATGAAAAGTTCGATGTGCCAGGCATAATTGGGTGTATAGATTGTACACATGTATCTATATTCAGACCAGCAGAAAGGATCGAGCATATGTTTATCTGAATCGGCACCACTATCATTCGAAGAATGTCCAATTGGTATGTATTCCATAATAATTAAATTTATAATTTTATGTTAAATTAAAAAATAAAATGTTTTAGATTTGCGATTCAAAATTAAAAATATTAAATGTTAACGCTTCGTATGGGGGTTCAAACCACGACGCCACCATCTGGAAGAAATCGTTAATTAAAGCATTTTTGCATAATAAGTACGATGGAGGTTCTTTGAATAATTCATATTTATTAGGTAACTTTTATTTATATAATATATACATATTTATTTCAGTCAAAAATCTAATATTTACTCTAAAATCACAAAAAAATTAAATTCTTACAAATATTCCATGTTTGTAAATATCACAAATTCACATAGTATATATATGTACGCATATATATTAAATAATAATATTTACATTTAATTGATATATATATATGCGTGCATATTTCACATATTTCATATAAAATAAATATTTCACTTTTTATCATTTATTTTAATCTTCTCAATAATATTCTAAATATTCTTCTTGCTTCTCATCGTCGTCATAGTTTTCCATTTGTACTTGTACTAAATTTTCATAATGATTTTGCCTGCAATATAAATATATTATTAGTGATTTATTACAATCTTAATGTTTAATTTTGCAGAAGACAACGGCTATCCGCTTCAGCCCTGGCTAATGACCCCTATACAAAATCCGACCACTGAAGGCGAACGGAGGTACAACTGTAAATATAGGTCGATTAGAAATTGTATAGAGAGACTGAATGGAGTGCTTAAGTCCAGATTCAGATGCCTAGCAAAAGACAGATGTCTTAAATATTCCCCATATAAAATAGGACTTATCGTTAACACATGTGCCACACTGCACAACTTTATAAAAAATAATAATTTTACAGACGATCATGATCTATCTCAAGGTGAAGAAGCAGAAGTGGAAGCAATAATTGATGGAGACATATTCCAAAATTTAGATGATCGATTGTTGATAGCGGGTCGGGCAGTGAGAACGTCAATTGTGCAAAATTACTTTTCTTATTAAATAAAATAAATTATTAATATAAAACTTACGGTTTTAGTAACAACATTTTTTCTAAAATCTCGTTCCTTTTTTCCGCGATCTCGTTCCTTTTTTCGACAGCTGTAGCACGTCTTTCCTGTGCTTCTGCTATCCTTTTAAAGTAGTTAGCCTTATTTTTTTCTATTAAATTTGCCTCTTTTATTAAATTGTCCCGTGTATAAGCTGAACCTATTATATTTGGAAAAGAAAAATATTTTAATATGTATGACTTCTATCATTTAACAATAAATTAACCTCTAACGCGTTTCGTACGTGTCGCTCTCACGGTGTCCAAAACATTTGAATATGTATTGGTATTTGTAGTGTTGCTTTCTATATGGCATGTAACAGCAGGACTATTTGACTCCATTAACGATGTCGGTGTTGTGGGTTCATTATTGGTCTGAAATATATAAATAAATATTAAAGTAAAGAGTAAAATTATATAAATAATTGTATATTACTTGGGTAGGTAAGCCTCCTTCTTTATTTGTGTTACCAGCACAAGATTCTGGTGAAATTATATTCAAAATTCGCTGGTCCATGGCATTTAATTCCGCCGGCCTTCTGGAGCACGACTCTAATCCTAAGCCCGTTCGATTGTCATACTCTTTTAGATCACTCCATGAAGTCCGGGCGTATTTTCTGAAATTAAATGGCAAACAATTAAAAAAAACATGCAGTTAAGAATACCTAACTTCTATACTTCATGTCCGTCCAGGCTCTCCTCCACTTATCAGGATTTTTAAAAGCTCCTCCAATTCCATTTAAATTTTTTGCCACTTCTTCCCAACATTCTTTATTGGTTTTTCTCCCATCTATTCCTTGAAACCTGTGAATTATAAAGTAAATATCGTTTGAAAATTAATATACGAGGCACAACAGCTATATATTATTGTAATCACCTATCATTAGCCAAATCTAAATTGTCCTCCATCATAGTCACCATAATCTCTTTTTGTTCCTTGGTGACATTTTTACCCTAAAATTATACAAATTTTAACTCAATCATAATACTTTTTTTTTATAATATATATTATTTATATTATAAGATTCGTTTCGTTTTTTAATTCAAATTTTTTATTACGGCGACTACTTTACATTCTTCATTTATAAACTTAAACTTAAAGAAACGAGGCTTATGCGTTTTGTGCTTTACTTACTCTGTTTAAATTTGCCATTATTGCAAATTTTAATAATTTTAAATTAATTAATAAAATTAAATAAATTAATAAATTAATTAGATTTTTTTTTTACGTATGTTAGTAGCAGACATTAATTGTAAAATATTCGTAAATCTTCAATTCCCCATAAATTATGTAGGGAAAAATAAACGTCAAAACTGCTACAAAATGGAATTATTTTTTCCCAAAAGAAAAAAATTCCCAATCACCAGAATACACTACAGGGAAAAAAAATTCCAAACTGCTACAAAAACCTCAAAAATTCCCAATTCCCAATTCCCCGGGAAAACCAGAATAGTGCCACAGGAGGCTGTTCGTAAACTTTACATTGTTAACATTGTTACAACTGTCATTGTTCGTATGACGTATGTGCTTTACAATGATTTTGTTACAAATGTCAATGATTTTACAGATGATTGAAAATGACAAAAAAAAATATAATAAAACGCAAAACAGAAAACCGAGAAAACTAATTTCTATTCTCTTCAATATGAAAATAATACCAATAATACCACCAATTTTGTCCCGAAATGTGTGAAACGAAATGAGTGTAACCGGAATGATATAGTAGTAGCATATGTGTTTGTGTTAGTTTCGTGCGTATGATTGTTTTTCTGCATATGCAAGTCACGTGTCATTCTTTTTTTGTTTATTCATATTAACTCTTTGAGTGCAAACATGGTTTAGGCTAGTGTATTGAGGAACAGGATTGCGCTTTTTGGCACTCAAAGGGTTAACCATTGTAAACGCCATATTTTTGCCATTTTGTTTATGTATTTTAGATTTTTTTATAATTAACATTTTATTTTTAAAATTTATGAAATTTAAAATAAATTTACTTTTAAAATTGTATTAATAGTTGTACAATTAATTTATGATAATAGAAAATATAAAATACATTGGCATGTTAAATAATGACACTCCACAGCTCGAGAGCAGACGTAATGTGCTGAGAAAAGTAAATAAGCACCATAAAAATTAAACCGATTCGCCCGGATCGCGTTATTTTGGTGCTGTTCATCATACAAATGACACAAATACGAACAAAAGAAAAATACAAATACAAAGACATAATTGTGTATTATACACTGTGTACGTATTCGAATTTTTTTGCTTCACTCATTTTAAATGAGTAACTCACGAGACAAAATCGATATACAGATATCCGTAAACTTAGAGTATTAAAATTATAATTTTTAAATAATACTCAATTATACGCATAGTACTTTTATCAAACACATTGACCACATAAAAATGTTTATTAAAAAATTATTTTGTTCTGATATTGATGTGAAAAAATATTTTTTCGTTTGATTGTAGCATAATTAGTACTTTGACAGCTGGAAAGGCAGTCTCGAGTAGGGTTGAGAATGACATTTGTAACAATGTTAAAACGAGTTTACGAACGACAAAAAGCACGTGCTCGTTGTTACAATGATCGTTTCAGAACGATTTAGAACTGTCATTGTTAACAATATCGTAACAATGTAGAGTTTACGAACAGCCTCCTGAGCTACTTTAATAGTATCATTGATTAATTATGACTTCAGATAATACCACTGCGAATTACAACAACAATTTTTTATTTTTTGTTGCTTCTTACACATTGTAAAAGAAGAACACAACTCACTTCATGTAGGTTTAAGAAGAACAAAGATAGACTTAATTAATTCAAAGCAGCTAGAAAGAAGCAAAACATATTTTTAATTTATTTTTACCCACACCACTAAATATTTTAACAAAATTAAAAAAAAAATTGAATCAAATGTATTTTCCTCTCTCTCAACTGAATATATGAAATATATATGACAAAAATAAATAGACAAAAACAATGAAATTGTATTTATGCCTTCATTCTGTTTTCATTTTTTCAGTCGTATTCCAACCATGTGAGTGGAGGTTGTTCATGACGTTTTTACAGATTTTCAGATATAGCGATGAGAATTTTTTTTATTTGCACTGCGACACAATTTGTTTGTTATTATTTTTTTTGTTGTTGATATTTTTCGAAACAAATTAAAACTAAGGTTACTCCGTTCAACCATATATTTATTTTGTTACTGATGGTACAATTGTATGTAAGAGTAAGTGAAATAGCAGTCGTAACATTTCAGAATGATATTTTTTTATGTAATAAAAAGTTGATACACAATACATACAAATGCAATTTTTATATGGGAGAAAACAACAGCAATTAAATTGTTCGGTTTTTATGTTGCTAGAAAGAAAAAACCACTCTCGCACAACAATGCCTCTATCTATATGTGACTAGTAGAGACATTAACCAAACGTAGCGGCAAAAATCCGAGTAGTAATATCTTAATGTATTCAATCAACGATAGTATAATAAGCGTGTTTCATTTGCCAAGGAATTGGATTTGGAATTGGAATTCAATTCTTGGTCAAAAGAAATAATAAATGAATTCCTATGTTTTTTTTCTTTTATTTCAGCTGTGTTGCTTTCAAAGTATTACAACAACAATTGCATTGTATTCAAGCCGATTGTTTTAGAATGTTAAGAAAAAAAATTTTAGGATTAGGGGAAATAAAATCATTTTATGGTTATGGTGTTTACCGCAAGGCGTTATTTTTTCTATTTTTCTCGAAAAATTTATCTTGTAGAATAATTTAGCATTTGTTATTTGATAGCAAAATACTGAATTTAATTTATTCTATTTCTTAAAATAAAAAAAAAAAATAAAATAAATATTAAGAAAATGAACCAACACAGAAAAATTAAAACGCATTAAAAAATTAAATCAAAAAGTTGTTGCTTTCACATTTCTTAGCTAAGCTAAGCGGATTTGCGAAAGCAACACTACTTACAGTTTAACAAATATAATTTTTTTTTTAACCACGACTATAATACCAATATTTTTTTGATAGCTATTATACTTTAATAGCAAAATAGTACGTGATAAAGTATTAAAGTATTTTAGTTTGAGTTTACACCAACATACTTTTTTGCTACATACTTTTATTCTACTGGTGTAAACGGGGTATATATGCCAAGTGAATACCGAAATTTAACAGTGGTATGGTGGTCACAGAAAACCACATACAGAAAAACAAAATTTGTGCACAGTGTGTTTTTTTAGTGAAAATAATAACTCTATTAATATAATAACTAAATAAAATAATTAATAGAGTTTTAATAATAATAAGTTTAACTATAAAATAAATAAGTAATTAATAATTTAAAACATATAATGGACTTCAATTTAGGCTTCGCAACATCGGCCGCGGCCATAATATAATTTAAGTACAAAATTCTTTATATTTATATTTAATTTACTTCTTTTATCATATAATATTTTCAATGATTTTTGGATTTGACTGTTGATTTAGATAGTTTATTTATGAGTAGTTTCGATAGCTTAGTTAGTTTATGGTATGATATGACATCATTAGCTCTTAACATTTGTATTTATATTCAGGTGGATTTGAGTTTTACAATTCTTTTATTTAATTTGTTCTTTCAATTTGCTAATAAATGAATCTTAAAATTTATTCATTATTCAATTTCTTACCTTTTAATCATTTTTTTTGATAATGGCTTTATTTCCGCTCCGCTTTATGAGTGTGTTATTTTTCAGGATGAGAGGCTAAATATTTTTATGTAGGGTAAGTTGTTAATTGCTCACAATTGGATTTGACACGGTCAATTTTCCTATACCTGATTTCCCATGTTTTCCTTTCCCTTCCTGCGGTCTATCATGACTCATTCGTGTTTTGGGAAACCCCAGGTCATCCCCTGAGTCCTAGCCGGCCTCTGTTGACCGCCCCGAAACCTCTGAGTGGGTAAAATTCTGCTAACGGGCCAATATTCTTATTGATTCCGTTACACCCCTCTTATTGCTAACCTTACCTTGATGTAAAAATACTATCTGGCTATCAATTCAGAATAACACAAAATTTCATTTTACAAAATTAATTTTTTTTTACACAACCAAATAAAATTATCACAAAAATAAATGTTAATAAGAAAAATGCACTTTAACACTAAACATTGGATATTCTTTTCATTTCCTCATCTCATCCCATATCAATAATGAACAACAAAAAAAAACTCACTAACTCAGTTTACAGTAAAATGTGAAAAACACGAAAAACAAAAAAAAAATATAAATATAATTATTTACAAGTAGATATAATATGTATTTATTTGAATCCAATAATAAAATAATTAAAATTAAATTTAATAAAAAAAAAAAATGTCTTAATTTAAATAATAAAAAAAAAAATCGTTGGTGCACTTACATAGATTTGTGTATGTGAGTTCTATTATTATTATTATTATTTTTTTTTTTTTATTTGAACATTGAAATCCCTCAATTGAAGATGATTATGATTCCCTCGTTGTATTCGACTTATCAATGTTCCGTATATATGTATACATTTTGGTGCTTTTTTTTCCCGTTGAAATTGTACTGATGTCAACCAAATTGATATTTTTCTTTTAGAATGGATTTTATCAGAATTCGATGATATGATAATATATAATTATATACAGTCACTCACAATTTTGTTCACGAGTTTGATAAATCTCTAATTATTGGTCCTTTACTTCTGAATGAAAAACATTTTGTTGAAAATAGTGTCTGTTTTATTTATTACTATATAAATAATTCATGTTTTTAAAACAGTAAATAAATTTTTTATTATTTGTAATATATTACTAAAAAAATTTAAATCACTTCAGAAACAGATGAACAAATTTTGTATAGCTTCCTTGGGCTTGGCACGTTTCTGGATTAATCGAATTCCATTTTAATTCTGTTCTTTGCCATAATTCATTCAAATTTCCCGTCGATGTTGAAAAATCTGCCAAATCACGTTTTAGGACCCCCCAAAACTGCTTGATTGGATTAAAGTCCAGTGAATGGGGCGGCCAGTCCAATATCCGTATTGCTTTTTATGTAGCCAAGTTTTAATAGCACTAGCAGCATGTTTGGGATCATTATCTTGTTGAAAGATAATGTCCCGCTTACGATACCGCCATTTTCTTAAACTGACATTAAGATTTTCTTCTAAAATCTTTATATATGATAAAGCGGTCATCTTACCATCTATTTTGTGAACCGCATCAACACCGTGGGCCGTCATGCACCCCCATATCATTATTGATCCGCTGCCAAATTTAAGAGTTGGTTGAACGTGACGTTCATTAAAAGGCTCTACTGGGCGTCTCCATACCCACTTCGGGCGTCTCATCTGACCAAATGACTGCACCAATCCGCAACAGACCAATGTCTGTACTTTTTGGCAAAATTTAGTCGAAGTGAACGATGCCGTTGAGCTAACAAAGGTTTTTAATTTTTCCTCTACCTTTCAAGACAGTTTCACGTAGAGATCGACGGATAGTTTCAGAATAAACTTTTATATTATCATTTCTAGCGAGACAACGTGACATCTCGATTGCAGTGTCAACTTTTCCACTCCGTTTATCTTGAATAATAACCCGTTTTATTGTGTCTCTTAGCAATTTTTTTCTTACGGGTTTATTTTTTGTAATATTTACATTCATATATTTTCGAATTTTGGAAATCACACCAATTGATATCATTAAAGTTATAGAAATTTCACGATTTGTA
Organism: Nephrotoma appendiculata; assembly: GCA_947310385.1. Classification (NCBI taxonomy): domain Eukaryota; kingdom Metazoa; phylum Arthropoda; class Insecta; order Diptera; family Tipulidae; genus Nephrotoma; species Nephrotoma appendiculata. The sequence continues at coordinate 194,304,776 of OX371223.1, forward strand.
TTGCCATTTCTTATGAAATTCTCAACTTCTCGTATTTTCGAATGGGTTAGTGTTTTTTTAGTCGCCCCTATACTAACACCAATATTTTTAATTATTTTTACAGTTATTAATAATTAATAATTTTACTTATTTACTTATTAATAATTTTACTAGTAAAACTTAATAAAGAAATTAATAATTTGTGGAAATTTATAAGATAGAAAATATTGTTCACTTGCTGTGGCGTAATAAATTACAATACACAAAATCGTTCACATGTTGCTGTTCATAAAATGAAATATTTATAATGCGCATGCGTATAGAGATCGCATAGAAGAGGAATGAAAATGTTTATCGATAGTACAACAACAATTATGCCTAACAGTAAAATCCTATTTATTAAAGTTGCAATATTTTTTTAAAGATGTTTTAAAATTGTTAAACCCGTGAACAATATTGTGAGTGACTGTATATTCTTTTCTTTTACACAATATATATTTTTGGTAATAACTTTAATTGTTAATTAATTTTTATAATTTTTCTTTTTTCTGTGTATTACTGTATCACAGTTTTTCATTATAAACTGTTGAATCAATGTCAACATGCGCAATAACACAATATTCCAAGCGGTCGATGACACAGTAGCGACACGGGTGGAATATTGTATATTGTAGCAAATTCAACAGGTTTAATGTTTCTTTCTTTTTTATATTGTACTTTTGTTGTATATAATTATTGTCGATTTCATGCGTAAGCAATATTTTATGTATAAAACCCGGTTTATTGAAGTAATAAAACTAGAATTGAATTGAATTATAAACGCAAAACAACAGTTAGTTTAATTCTCAGTGAATATTTGGAACTCACCAGTGGCAACCCAAATATTCACATAAACAAACCAAAATCTAGACAGAGGTCAGATTTTTACATGGTCCTTCGAGCCGGATGAACAACCGGCGGACAATAAAACTCACATTGTAAAGGAAATTTACATTGGGATTCGAGATACCACAACAACCGGCAGCCAACACGTTCAAATAACATGGAGTCAAATAACAACGACCGAGGAGGTGAAACTTCATCAACCAACAAGAATAACCTATCATCTGAATCATCCAGTAAGGACTACCAGCATCAGTCTGAAAATTCTAGTAAAGAGGTAGCATACAACAACCAGAAGCTGCTCAAGAAGCAAGATGTCCTGATGAGGATGATGCATAGAAGATTAGAATCAATTGAAGAAGCATTGGACAACAACAACATTCCAATGGAGTTCATTAAGCTAAAAATGGCTCAATTATCGCAAGAAATGGGGGCAATTGACGATTTGCACATAAACCTCTTAGTAGAAATGGAAGAGCAAGAGCAAACAGCTCCCTACTTCCAAAACAACTACTATGAGGCGCTCAAGGATAGAGTGGACTCAACAACATTGCGATGGCAGCGCAGCCGGAAAGAAGAGACTTCGAACCAGGCTGGAGAAGTCAAGGTACAATTGCCCAAGATAGAACTACCAACGTTTTATGGCGATTATGAGCATTGGAGCTCCTTCAACGATATTTTCACCGAGCTCATCCACAACAACAATAAGCTGGCGGACACAATCAAAATGACGTACTTGAAGGCAAATCTACAAAAGGGAGCAGCCCAGTTGATCAGTCACCTCTCAACAACTGGTGACAATTACAACAAGGCCTGGGAAATACTGCAAGGAAGATACAACAACCCCAGATTATTAGCAAATAAGTATTTCAACTCATTATTAACTTTACCAACAATACACGCACCATCAGCGGCAGCAATTCGTAATTTGCATGACACTACAGTTGAAATATTACACAACATCAACAAGTTAAAATTACACTCTCCGTTTGAAGCCCTAGTGATGTTCATTCTAGGCAAAAAACTAGATCCGGAAACCGCTAGGCTCTACGAAACATCATTAGAGAATCCGAGAGAAACTAAACGAATCAATGAATTCTTCAGCTTCATAGAAAGGAGATTCCAATCGCTAGAGGCTATGGGGTTCAACAAGGTGGTAAGCGCACAGCCGCAACCAATGGTACAACTGAAACGGGTACACGCTTCAACCGTAGACAGCCAGTGTATAGTAAAGGGATGCCAAGGAAAGCATCTGCTGCAAGACTGCAATCAGTTCAAGCTAATGCCAACGCTAGACAGAAGCAAGTTGGTCTGTGAAACAGCTACCTGTGATGTAAGTATGATATTATGGTGTATATATGGTATATATTTCTGTATGTTTGTTATATTGGGTTATGATGAATTATGAATTACGAGTTAATATAATTATCAAATACTATCTTTTGGTTAATCTGATAGTTATACTCACCAAACTTAAATAAAATCTTAAACACATTAATATTTTTGTTAATGATTTGAATTATAATTTTAATATATTTATGATATGAACTTATAATTAAATTTTACGTTCTTTTCTTTACACTTATATAACTTTAGTTTTAAGATCAATATATCTTTTACTCAACTACTTAATACTAACTTATTACTGTCTTAATCTTTAGTTTATATAGTGGATATTTCCAGGAAATATCCATCATGTTTATCATACTTTTTTACAATACGGAAATCTTAAAGCTAAATAGTATTTTGGTTATCAAAATACGGAAATCTTACAATTTAGCATATGCATAATTATTAAACATCAACATAAAATATTGTTGAGAAATAACGCGGAATTCTTATAGTTTTGTTTTATGTAACAAAATGCGGAAATATTTTGTTAATTATGCATGTGGAAATTTTGTATGATTTCATGATATGAATTGTATTTGTAGATCTTGATCTTATTTATCTTAATATAGATATATTGTAATTTATACTTGTGTGATTCATATCACATCAATAAAATTAAGATGTGATATGAATTTACACTATTTTATCTTAAATCTAATTGTATGTATAATGGTTTGTGTCTGAGATAATCTAAGTAATTTATAAGGTTTTTTAGTATATAATTAGTACTTAATTTGATATTATTAGTATTGATTTTACCTAAATGTTGTATAATTTAGTACATCAACCTAATAATATGTTATAAGAGTCGCTTGACTTTGATCATTTGATCAATTTCTAGTTATATATATTATCTTTTATGTGATTTGTATATGTGGGATGGCCTAAGTGGTAGAGTGTTTGATTACTGTACCTAGGTGCTCGGGTTCAAACCCCGATGGTTTCAATGTATCTAAATCTATGTTATCTTAGATGTTCTTCCGTAGTAATTTTATGTTACGTCATAAAATATGTAACTTTGGTTTGTTTTAGTTTTTTGTGTTATATTTTGCAATCGCAAAATATGCGTGTCATGCGATATGCATTAATTTGTATATACATATTATGTTAACCTACATACGAAAAATGTAGATTATGTTTTTGGGTTCCGTATTAGTTTTTACGGAATTCTTGTATTCATTTATGTTTTTTGGTCATATATGATTTGACCTGCATGTATGTATTTTCATATAGTTATATAACACCTTCCCTGTTTTAAGAGAAGTTCACGGTACGGGAGCTTCTTTTATAATTATATTATATATATGTATTTATATATTTTGTCTCGTATTGGTATTGTTAATGTGTTTGTTTTGATTATTTTAGATGATTCTTATTTCTTGTGGTTCTAATTCTGGTTTGTGTTTCTGGTTTCGGTTCGATTTATTATCGTGGGTAATTGTATCTTCTTTGTGAATTTCAATATTTACTGGTTGGTTAATGGGCCATGTTTGATTAGCTTTTCTCTTTATGTATTTGAAAGTTGCGATAATGATGATGATGATAATTATGATCATGATAATGTCAATTGTGGTATTGGTTAATATGTTGAATTTTACTTGTTGGTCCTGGTTGCTTAAATTTTCGGCTGCTTTTTTGAGATTGTTAATTTTATTTGTTTCATCTAGGAAATCCCTGTTGTGGTTCCTATAGTCTATGAGTTTGATGTCGGATGGTTCGTTCTGTTCGTATGAATTCATATCATAAAGGTTGTTTTCTTCGTTTATCGTTGTTGGTAATCTTGGTTGTTCAATTTTGACTTGTTGTGTTAATCCAATCACTTCGGCTGTAAAGTCTTTTGTTGTAACTTTACAATTTGCTAGAAAAGTTATTAGGCCGTTATCTGCGACTTGTATAGTTTGAGTGTCATCTTTGCATTCGATTATCATATTTGTTGGTTTATCCATTGAAAATAGCCATGTGTTTTTTGAAATCAGTTTGGTAAACTTGCTTAGTGGTTTCGCCGGTATGCTTTTACACATTTTATCTGAATTTAATGGGTTTATGAACAGATTCAATAGGCAATGTTGGCTGTTCATGGGTAATATGGGCTGCGTATGCTGGCATATTTTTATTGATGATTCGGAGCTATCAACGATTTGTCTGCAATTGTCTATATCAATTGTATGGAGTTCAATAGCTTTATCTTTTTCTTTGTTAATGGCTATGAAGTCTATATCTATTTGATAGGTCCTATGTTCTTCTCGTACGGGAAAGGGAAGTAGATATGGTTTGTACAGTGTATATTCATTTTTTTCCAGGATCGGTATGGTGACTTTTACGATTAGTTTGCCGTTTGCTTCTATGTATTTCACTTTTGTAATCTGTCTTATGATCTGGTGTTGTCTTAACATTATGTTTGTCTCTGCGTTGGTTGTCTCCATTATGTTTGTGATTTTACTGAGGGGTATAACTAATGGGTGTAATTTACCGTTATCTAGAGACGTTATGATTTCTGATGCATCTTCTTGCAACTGGTTGATATGTAGGCATTGGATCATTATCAGTGATGTTAATTCCGCTACTCTGTGGTTTATTTTTTGTGTCTTATCTGACTGTTTTTGGTCATTGGATTGTTGGATTAGCTGATTTAGCTTTTCTTCGATCTCGTATGTTTCGTTTTGTAATTCTATTATTGGTTTTGATAATGCATTGAAATTTGATTGCAGTACCGTTATGTGTTGATTTTCCACTTCTATCTGTTTAGTTTGCCAGTGCTTGAGGTTTTGTAGGTTGTCGTAAATTGAGTTTGCATCTTCGGAATCCATTGTGCCGAATACCAATTTGGATATTTTCCCTCCGATATCTAAAAGTCCTCTTTTTTGTCTTCCGTACATTTCTTGTATTTTATAAGTCTGGGTTTGTATACGGTTGATGTGCCATTGTATTTCAGGTTGCATCGTCTTGCATAGGTCTTCTGGTTCATCTCTTGTTATCTGATTGCATAGTGTTTTCAGATGGTACTGACAGCTTATTAATGTGGCCATTAATTGTTTAGTTTCTGGGATGTTGATTTCGGTGATTAAGTCCATCTGTTTCTTGTAGAATAGTGTACTTGAAATTTTCTCGAAAAATACACGGTTATTATCGAGATTTTGTATGGTGAATGTGCTATTCTCATCGGCTTGGGTGTACATCAATGTTGTGTATATAAATATGATGATTTTGTACATGATTTAATTGGATTACTTCTGGTTCTGGATGTTGATTGGATTTATTCTGGTTTTCGATGTTGGTTGGATTTATTCTGGTTTTCGACTGGATTAATTCTGGTTCTCGATTTTGGTTGGATTACTGGTTGATCTACTATCAGTCTGCTACTGATTTGGTAGACCTATTTTACTTTCTTATATACGACGTTATTTGCGGAAGATATTTGTCGACAATTTTGAGTTTATCATAATACGGAAAAGGTTTTTTGCTGATTTATTTGTGCATGGTGATTTTGATATTTTTGTTGTTTATGGATTTCTTCCGTAAAATAAATCTCAAGGTTTTGGTGTAATGATGTTGATATTTACAATGATGTAAATTAAGGTGTAATGATTATGATATTTACGTAGATTTTGTTTGGCGTTTTGTTTTTGAAATATATTAGGTATATCTGAGATGTAGTTTATACATCTTCTTGTTTGTGAGTTTTGATTATTTGATGGTTTTAGTCGAAAATTTTATGTTGCATCTTGGATTATATTGCTAGATGTTAGACTTTTGTGAATCAGCATGTCATTGCTGGTAGTCTTAGCTTAACTTGATGTTGTTTTCTGGATTCTGGTCACGCTTCTTCTTTGTTTTTTCTAGATTTTCTTTTGTTTTATGTTAGTGGTGTTGGATTGATATTGATATACTTTAGATGGTTGTATGAATTGATTATTGCTTTGTTTGCGGGATGTTGATTTTATTATTTAGTGGCTGGGCTCTGTGAGTGTCTGGACTCGTGTGTTGTAACTTTTCTGATTCATCTCGATTTCGTGGTTTGATTTGTTAGTTGGTTAATATGTAGAAATTTTCTTGTTTCATCTCACGTTTGTTAGTGTATTTATCATTGTGAGAAGAAAAAAGTGTGCTTTGCGTAAGTATGCAAGCGTAAAAAAAATATTGGGTTTTTAAGAGTTAATTCGTTAGTTTAGGATTTGGTTAATAGAGGTTTGTAAAGATCTAGTTTTGGTATTTGTTAGTTTACGGGTTGGTTAAAAGTGGTTTGTTTATAAACAAAATTTTGCTAATAATATGTTTTTAATTAAACATTGTTTGATTTAATAATGTAGTTTGTTTTTAAATATATTATGAAATTGGAATTTATGTGTAAAATTGTAAACAAATATGAAATTGGGGTTTTGTGTATAAAATTTGTTTAATATTTTGGTAATATATTTAATTTAATAACAAAATTTGTGTATAAATAGGGTTCTTTATTGGTTTAATTTTTAATATAGTTTTGGACTTATAGTGAAATTAATATTAAAAATGTCAAACGGGATTTGCTTAAGGTGGGAGAAACGCGGCCGTCGGTGCATCTATGGGCGCAACATTTTAAAAAAGCGGTCTCTTATATCAAAAGGACAACTTGTGGTGCTTAGAAGGAGTGTATTGGAGCAGCCAGGTCTTGTTGAGGTTCCAACATTATCGGGGATACATGATGAAGACACTGTGCAGTTTCAACATCAGGAGGATGTCCATGAGTTACCTGCTGAAATGGATATCTCATGGGCAGAAATGAGGGAGCTGCTCGAGCGGCGACGGACAAGGGAAGAAGCAGCCATGGAAACCGAGGTGGATGCTGTTTTACTTGGCGGTTTTCCAATTTAAATCAGAACCTGAATCTTGGTTAGGAGAGTTTTGAAGAGTTTGGAGAGTTTTTAAAAAATAAAGATGATTATAAACCTTGATTTTTGGCGTTTTTTATTTTGTTTTTTTTTTTTTCTTTTATCTTTAATATGCAAGTTTGGAATGGGTGGTTTTGCTCTTGGTGATTTGGTTGTATTTTAAGTTTCAACGATGGTTTGGATTAGATTGTTTGAAGGGGTTGTGTATTTTTTGCTATATGACCAATTGTTGTTGGGCATATTGAATCGTTTTTTGTGATGGTTGGGTATCAGTTTTTCAAGATGAGTTTAATTTTGTGTTTGATGTTTTATCAGCCTGTTATTGTGAACCATAATGTTCTTCTGGTTTATTTTAATAACAGTGTTGACAGGTGATTTGATATCAATCACTTTATAAGGGCCGAGCCATATTGGGTCTTGTTTTGTTCTCCTATTTTCGTTTTTTAAATAGACATAATCGTCTATGTGAAATTCGGCGGGGTTTTGTGTTTTATCATATTGTATTTTGGTTTTGTGTTTGTGACTTATGATGTTTCGTCTTGCGATCTCATGGGCTATTTGTAATTTGGATTTGAGTTCAGTGACGTAATCGTCAAAATTATATATAGGTTCTGGTTCTCGTTTTATGGCACTAGGAATGAGAGCTGGTCGTCCGTAAACGAGTTCATGAGGGGTATAATTGGTTGAACAATGGGGTGTTGTATTATATACGAATGTGGCGTAGTGGCACATTTCGTCCCAATTGTTTCTGTTTACATCTGTAAATGATCGTAAGTATTCCTTAAGAGTGTTGTGAGATTTCTCAAGAGCTCCGTTAGTCTCTGGGTGGTATGCTGTAGTGGTCAGGTGTTTTAATTTTAAAAGTTTGCACAGTTCTTTAAATGTGTGGCTCATAAAGTTACTACCTTGATCTGTGAGAATCTTTTCTGGTATGCCGTATTTGGTTATGTAGAATTCGCATAGGGCTTTTGCGACGGTCCAAATCCATTGGGTTTTACCCGCACAGGTTCGAATCCTGTCTACAGCGCCAATGATGTAAGTATGATATTATGGTGTATATATGGTATATATTTCTGTATGTTTGTTATATTGGGTTATGATGAATTATGAATTACGAGTTAATATAATTATCAAATACTATCTTTTGGTTAATCTGATAGTTATACTCACCAAACTTAAATAAAATCTTAAACACATTAATATTTTTGTTAATGATTTGAATTATAATTTTAATATATTTATGATATGAACTTATAATTAAATTTTACGTTCTTTTCTTTACACTTATATAACTTTAGTTTTAAGATCAATATATCTTTTACTCAACTACTTAATACTAACTTATTACTGTCTTAATCTTTAGTTTATATAGTGGATATTTCCAGGAAATATCCATCATGTTTATCATACTTTTTTACAATACGGAAATCTTAAAGCTAAATAGTATTTTGGTTATCAAAATACGGAAATCTTACAATTTAGCATATGCATAATTATTAAACATCAACATAAAATATTGTTGAGAAATAACGCGGAATTCTTATAGTTTTGTTTTATGTAACAAAATGCGGAAATATTTTGTTAATTATGCATGTGGAAATTTTGTATGATTTCATGATATGAATTGTATTTGTAGATCTTGATCTTATTTATCTTAATATAGATATATTGTAATTTATACTTGTGTGATTCATATCACATCAATAAAATTAAGATGTGATATGAATTTACACTATTTTATCTTAAATCTAATTGTATGTATAATGGTTTGTGTCTGAGATAATCTAAGTAATTTATAAGGTTTTTTAGTATATAATTAGTACTTAATTTGATATTATTAGTATTGATTTTACCTAAATGTTGTATAATTTAGTACATCAACCTAATAATATGTTATAAGAGTCGCTTGACTTTGATCATTTGATCAATTTCTAGTTATATATATTATCTTTTATGTGATTTGTATATGTGGGATGGCCTAAGTGGTAGAGTGTTTGATTACTGTACCTAGGTGCTCGGGTTCAAACCCCGATGGTTTCAATGTATCTAAATCTATGTTATCTTAGATGTTCTTCCGTAGTAATTTTATGTTACGTCATAAAATATGTAACTTTGGTTTGTTTTAGTTTTTTGTGTTATATTTTGCAATCGCAAAATATGCGTGTCATGCGATATGCATTAATTTGTATATACATATTATGTTAACCTACATACGAAAAATGTAGATTATGTTTTTGGGTTCCGTATTAGTTTTTACGGAATTCTTGTATTCATTTATGTTTTTTGGTCATATATGATTTGACCTGCATGTATGTATTTTCATATAGTTATATAACACCTGCATACGTTGTTTAACGCGACATCCAATGGGTAACCCATGCAGATCCGCAATACGATGTATTGTGTGCCAAGGACATCACCACACTCTTCTGCATGGTAATAACAAGGCATCAACCAACATGGGGATCACACAAACTCTAGTAGTTAAACAACAAGGGCCTGTATTACTACCAACAGCAATGGTCAGAGTAGCCACAGACACTGGACATCTCACCACATTGAGGGCGTTAATTGATTCAGGGTCCCAAGCTACATTAATATCATCGAGAGCTGCCAATCTGCTAAACATCAAAAAGAGAAAAACACATGTTAACATTTCAGGCATTGGCGGTAGCGAAGCAGGAATGTGCAAGCATACAATCAACATTAAGCTTGTGCCAAGATTTGATGGAGACTTTAGCTTAGACATCGAAGCTTTAATATTTATCAAGCTAACCCAACAACTACCTGAAGCTGATATTGACACTAGAGCATGGACCCATCTTAATAACATAAAGTTAGCGGACCCATACTACAATCAAGCTCAGCCGATTGATCTCATAATTGGAGCAGATTACTATCCACTGATAATAACCAATAGTATTATCAAAGGTGACCATCGAGAACCAATGGCACAGAACACGGAGTTCGGATGGGTCGTAATTGGCAGCCTGAGTAACGTAAACACCAAAACAAGAACAACCATGGTGACAACCAAGTCAATCGAGGAACAACTAAAATTATTTATAGAGGTTGATAGCATTCCTGAAGAAAGGAGCCATACAGCGGAAGAAAATCAAGTTGAGGAGGCATTCCAATCAACATTGAGTCGAGACACAGATGGACGATTCATAGTAAAAATTCCATTTAAGGACGATCACGTCAAACTTGGCGAGTCTAGAAAAAGAGCAGTAGCCAGACTTCTCCAAATCGAAAGAAGATTCGTCAAAGATCCGGCCTACGAACAATTATATAAACAATTCATGCAAGAATACATAGATTTGAGCCACATGGAGTTGATACAAGAAAAGCCAGAAGTGGAGCGCGGCGATAATACGTATTATATACCTCATCACGGCATTATCAAACCAGGCAGTTCAACGACCAAGCTTCGAGTAGTGTTTGATGCATCATCAAAAACAACAACTGGGGTCTCGTTAAACGACATCATGATGACCGGGCCCAAACTACAAGAGGACTTGGCCGACATACTACTAAGGTGGAGGAAGCACAAGATTGTCATGACAGCCGACATCGAGAAAATGTTCCGTCAAATCTGGCTCAACACAAACGACCGGGACTATCACCGAGTATTATGGAGACAGGACTCTTCCGAGCCGATAAAAGCATATAGGCTAAAAACAATAACGTACGGAACTACCGCTGCCAGCTTCCTAGCGGTAAGAACATTGATTCAAGTAGCCAAGGAAGGATGCAATACTCACCCAAAAGCAGCTAAAATAATGATGACCGACTTCTATATGGACGATTTACTTACTGGCGCAGACAGCTTTGACGAAGCTCTACTGTTGCTGCAAGATCTGCAAGCCCTCACAGCGCAAGGTGGATTCAATTTGAGAAAATGGGCATCCAACTCTCCCAAAATATTGCAAAGCCTTCCTAGAGAGCAACAGGCCAACGGAAATATTCAAATAAAATTAAATGACACCATTAAAACGTTGGGAATACTATACAACCCGGCGGAAGACATTTTTGAATTCGATATAGCCGGACTGCAACTAACCAACAACCAGCACACCAAGCGCTCATTCCTATCTGACTCTTCAAAACTCTTTGACCCCATAGGATGGCTGTCGCCGACAACAATCATGGCCAAGATCATGATGCAGGATGTTTGGAAAATCGGAATAAGCTGGGATGAACAACTACCAGAAAGAATAAGTGCCAAATGGCAGAACTACAAAGATGACCTGAATGAGATATCAAGATTAAAAATTCCAAGATGGCTCAGTACAACGTCTAGATGCAAAACAGAGCTACACGGTTTTGCTGATGCGTCAGAGCACGCCTATGCGGCAGTGGTTTATTGTAGGACAGTAGATGACAACGGTAAACCAGCAGCTCAGCTATTAATGTCCAAAACACGGGTTGCACCAAGCAAAACGAAGCTATCAATCCCTCGCCTCGAGTTAAATGCGGCCTTATTATTGGCAAAATTACTGAAACACGTTCAAGACACCATGAAGCTTGAGAACGTTAATACATACGCTTGGTCAGATTCAACAATAACACTCTGTTGGATTAAGGGAGACCCAAGCCGCTTCAAAACGTTTGTGGCAAACAGAATCTCGACGATTAAGAAGACACTACCAACAACAACTTGGCATCACGTGAAGTCTCAGGAAAATCCCGCGGACGCCGCCTCACGTGGCATAACACCCAAGCAGCTCATTGACAACAACTTATGGTGGCATGGACCAAGCTTCCTAACAACTATGCCACCGCAGTGGAATACTGAAGAACTCGTTCCGGACCCACCATCAGATTTACAAGCAGAGCTGGAAGAAAAGAGAGTGCTGGCGACGGTAATAAAAGGGTCACACATACTTGCAGATTTATTTAACAGGCTGTCCACATTCAGTAAAATCAAGCGCACGGTCGCATATTGTCTACGATTCATAAATAATTGCCAACAAGAAAGTCGTAACAAGGGTTGGCTAACCGGTAATGAACTTAAGGCAGCAGAAACAGCAATTATAAAAATAACCCAAGACCAAGATTTCGGGCCAGAAATCGCCTGCATGAACAAGAACAGAAAGCTAGAAAAGGACAGTAAGCTAGGTTCATTAAACCCCTTCTTAGACGGCGAAGGCTTACTCCGTGTGATGGGACGTCTCCAAAACTCCAATCTGACAACCGCCAGCAAACAGCCTGCAATTCTAAGCAAAAACAACATAATTACTCAACGGATAATTGAGGAAGCTCACCAAAACACATTACATGGTGGCGCACAGCTTACCCTTGCAATGCTGAGGCAGAAGTATTGGATCATCGATGGGAGACGAGCTGTAAAACAAGTGATACAAAAATGCATAACCTGCTTTCGCTACAAACAAAAACACATGGAGCAACTAATGGGTAGTCTACCATCAGCAAGAGTGAGCCCGGGAAGACCGTTTTCTAAAACGGGAATCGACTACGCAGGACCCATCCAGCTAAGAACCACCAAGGGTCGGGGTAACAAATCCTATAAAGGATACATTGCCCTATTCGTATGCATGACAACCAAGGCCATACACATTGAGATAGTGAGCAGCCTAACAACAGAGGCATTCATAGCGGCCTACAAAAGATTCGTTTCTAGACGAGGGCTTTGTACGGAAATATTCTCTGACAACGGAACCTATTTTGTGGGTGCAAATTCCGTAATGAAGAAGACGTACAGTTCAGCGATGACCACATTACCTGACGACGTAGCAGCCATGTTAGCCAGTGATGAAACGACATGGCATTTCATACCACCTCATACCCCACATTTTGGCGGAATCTGGGAAGCAGGAATAAAATCCGTGAAATTTCATCTTAAGAGAGTAATAGGAGATTCAACTCTAACATTCGAAGAATTAACTACTCTCACCACTCAAATCGAAGCGGTTCTCAACTCTCGGCCGCTGATCGCATTAACCAACGATACGACAGATACAACAGCGCTAACACCAGGACACTTTCTCATTGGAGATGCTCTTAAGGCGATGCCGGAAGCGACTATCAGCAACATAGGATTAAGAATGAGATGGCACATGGTCGAAAAAATGGCGCAAGACTTTTGGAAGCGATGGTCTTCTGAATACATTCACCAACTTCAACAACGAAGCAAGTGGAAAACCTCCCAGCCAAATTTGGCAATAAACGATCTAGTATTGGTAAAGGATGATCAACTACCCCCAACTCGCTGGAAATTGGGACGGATCACAGACACTCACGCCGGAAAAGATGACTTGGTTCGAATCGTAACAGTAAAGTGTAAAGACGCGACCTACAAACGACCAATAACAAAGCTGTGCAAACTTCCTATCAACGACGATTCAAGTGAGATGTTACCTATGAAGGCCATTGCAACGCTCAGGGAAACAACCACCGGGAAGGCCAGTGCAATTCCAACTCAAAACAGCAAACTGGTATCCAGGCAACAACCTCACCGTCGAACCAAGGCGACAGGAAAAATGAACCACATGGCACTAGCCATCCTTTCAGTGTGCTGCCTATTCGGTCTTGTGAGCAGCAACATCGAAATAAGTCCGTTCAATCATTCTATTGGAATACATTTCGAGGAATTGGGCAAGTTGGAGATTGTGGCGACAAAATGGACATTAGTTGTTCAATACAATTTATCTTCCTACTGGGAGGAAATTGAAAACTTTAAAAGAGCCCACACAGAGTTACAATCAGTTTGTAGGGAGCTGTCCGGTTTAAAATGTGACATCATACTTCAGCAACTCTTATTTCAATATAATTATTTGATAGCAGACAACGAGCTGTTATTTGAAAGTAATAAGGATCGTAAACGGATGAAGCGAGGGCTCGGTGACTCAGTGGGCCTTGTACTAGGGGACCTATTTGGAGTACTCACCCAGCGAGAAGCTGACAAGTATGAGTCTTATTTTGAACAAATTAACAGTGACGAAAATTATCTCTTGACTCTCATCAAAAATCAAACAACTATTGTGGATAACACCATCAATTTGGTAAAACATAACACAAACCTCACCACGGCATCTATAAACAACTTAATTAAGGATCAACATCGTTTGCGGCAGGAAATGTTGCAGTTAAACGAATATAGAACGTATGAAGACAGAGTGCGATCTACGCTAATGACTATTTTTGAAATGATGCTAGTTCTAAAGAGCCTCCAGGACACGCAACAAGGCTTACTCAACGTGATTTATCATGCTCATCAAGATGTCCTGCATCCCTCCATACTCACTCCAAGTAAGTTGGAAGAAGAGTTACAATTCATTCGACAACGCGTGCTGGTAACCATTACTCTACCAGGACACGACATTCACGACCTCCACCATGTGTATGAAAGCATGCAAATCCGCAGCCGAGTAACTCAAAAAAATGTAATAATTGAAATCACGTTACCACTATCGTTCGTGTGGGACTATACACTAATAGCTGTAGTCCCAATTCCCAACATTATCCATGGAAGCACTCAGTCACAAATCATTAGCTCCACTGACTATATAGCAATGGACAATCGGCGTGAACACTTCGCATTATTAACCAGAGAAGACGTACATAAATGTCAAGTATTTAAACCTGTACATCTCTTATGCGAAGTATCACAAATTATCAACACTCCGTCAAATCAAACGTCATGTGAGGTAGCAATACTACAACGAAAGAACGAATTGGACACCGTATGCGGCACTAGGTCAACCAAAGCTAGTAATCATTGGATCAAACTTCACGCTGCCAATCAGTGGATATACGAGTATGTGATACCCAACGAAATCACAATCGATGTCATATGTGGGTCTAGAATCCAATCTTATACTATCGTAGGTTCCGGTATAGTGGAAATCGAATCCGGTTGCGTGCTCAGAGACTCGGACGTTCAATTAATTGCTGTAGGAACAGCTAAACACAATATCAATAAATGTGCTCAGCAGGCGACTCATTTAATGCATAGGGCCAACAACCTACGGGAATTCAGTGCTGTGGTCAAAAATAAGGCAAACGAGGTGGATCAATTGAATTTACTAACCACACCAGAAACAACCGGATTGGATGATCAGCTAGAATCATTGAAAGGTGATGAACAGATTACCTTTCATCGTCAGAGTGCTCATCATATCCACCATTACGCAATGATTCACATTCTATTTGGGAGTGCTGTAGTAATAGGAGTCATCTGGGTAGCAAACAAATTAAGAGGAAGATGCATTGCAAACCACCGGCCGCCATCTCCTCTAGAGAGAGCCAACGAAAGCATGGTTTAACAGAGGTGTGACATCAGTAGGCCCGGGAATATGTTGAATCAATGTCAACATGCGCAATAACACAATATTCCAAGCGGTCGATGACACAGTAGCGACACGGGTGGAATATTGTATATTGTAGCAAATTCAACAGGTTTAATGTTTCTTTCTTTTTTATATTTTACTTTTGTTGTATATAATTATTGTCGATTTCATGCGTAAGCAATATTTTATGTATAAAACCCGGTTTATTGAAGTAATAAAACTAGAATTGAATTGAATTATAAACGCAAAACAACAGTTAGTTTAATTCTCAGTGAATATTTGGAACTCACCAGTGGCAACCCAAATATTCACATAAACAAACCAAAATCTAGACAGAGGTCAGATTTTTACATAAACCTTTTACTACTTTTTATTTTTTGTATTATAGTTTTTATTATTCTAGTTCACAACTATATTCTATGAATTTTTACTTTCAACTCCCGCAAAATTTTCTTTTCCCATAAAATAATAGAAAATTTCCGTTACTAGGATTTAAACGTATTTTTATATTTATAAACTCTAGTGTTCAATATCGCTATTAACCACCACAGTCCACAGTATGTATATCAATACAGAAGCTAAATTTTTTCGATGAAGTTTTGTAACAGAAGTAATATCCAGTTTCGATCTAATAAGATCATGAAAAAATTCAATCATCTCATCAGACCATGGCGACTGAATATTACTACACAATGATCACACTTTGTGTCCTATATATGCAGAACACTCGTGTATCATTAACTCTAGCGAATTATATGATAACTTGCAACGATTACCTTAGTACATCGTTCCAAGGTTTAATACCCCTGATTTTTGTTGATTATCGTAAATATGTATGCAATTGTAAAAGCGCGCGAAATGATGAAATTAAAATAAAATTTATTGATTAAGAGAAATTATACTTGATTGTCCCTTAGCAATGTGGATGTTGGGTATAAAAGCAAATAATTTTCGATGCTCGAGGCAGTCAATAGTTAATTATTAATAAAAATATTCGTGAGACGATTAATAAATATCGTATGATCTGTTTATTTGAGATCATTTTAATTGATTTTTTTTAGTTGTGATATTCTGTATATACGCAGAATTAAATTTATGTATAGTATATATTTCTGAAAATTGGAAAACTAAAAGTTTATATTTTTGTTTATATTAATTAAACCCGTGAACTATATATTAAAATATATAGTTATTTTTGTGAATTTCTACATAAAATTGTAGACAGTAAAAAAATTATAAAATAACCAATTGAACGATAACGTAATATTCTGGTTCAAAATGTCGAATATTCTAAGAAAAAAAAAATATCTGAAAAGTGAATTTTCATTTTGTGTTAACATATAGTGTAAATTAATTATAAGAAAACTTTTCGCAATATTATAAGTGAATTTTCTATCGGATAATTTATTGTTAATAAAATTAATCGATACCTAATAATAATAATAATCTTTAGTAAATATATTCAATAATAAATCACGTAAATAAATAAACTCTTTAATAAATAAACACAAATTGTTAATACAAATACATATATTCATAATAATAACAATTTATTTATTTATTTATTTATTGAATATCACGAACTTGCGCAACAACAAGGGTTGCTTATAAAAGTTCGTAGGACTAAAAACTAATACAGCAACTTCTTAATTGAAGATAACAATGAAAAATATAAAATATAAAAAATATAATGATAATGATAATGAAATCAAAATTAAAATTAAAATTCAATAAATAATGATAAATATAATAATAAAACATAGTCGTATATAATACACTGATGGTTATTTGATTTAACAATATAAAAACTTAAAATTATATAGTATACATATATGTGATTACAAATCGAATTGTTACTGTGACATAATGAAATCTAAATAACGTTTCTTAAATACTTGAACAGACTTGGCCTCTCTCACCTGTAAAGGTAGACTATTCCAAATATTTACACCTCTAACAAGGAAAGCACCGTCCATATACGTCGAATTATGAGTCGATACAATTAGTTTCTTAGTTCTTTCAGATCGGGCAAACCTAAATCTCTCAACTATATATTTTGGGGAGTGTGGAAGATGAAATTTTTTAAAAATAAATAAAGCAACTCGATAATCAAAAAATTGTTTCAAGGGCATGCCAAAAATTACGTTTCTGATATGCGACATGTGATCAAAAGCTCTTAAATCGAATATATAACGGAGACAACCATTATACACTCTTATAATTTTATTCATCACTGAAAGGTTCAATCTCGAAAAAACGATATCACAATATAATAAGTGGCTCATAACGAGAGACCGAACTAGCAATAATCTAGTGACATGTGGTACCTCTAGTCGTTTACTACGTAATAAACGCAGAGTCATGTACATTTTTAGACAAATTTGATCAACATGCTTGTCCCAACTAAGGTCGTTAGACATTATAATACCCAAATTTCTAACAGAGCTATCATAAGGTATAATTACATTATTAATTTTAACAGGTGGAAACATATCATAATCAATTCTTTTACCAAAAATGATAGCTTGAGACTTAGACGCATTGATAGTAAGACTATTATTTAGTGACCACTCCTTAATCATCTCAAGATCTTTATTGACCGAATCAATCCTAATGTGAGACAAGGTGTCATTTGGTATTTCTTTAAATATTTGGACATCATCCGCGAATAGATGGTGATTACAACTTAACGGTAATTCCGAAATATGATTTATATATAACGAAAAAATAATCGGCCCCAGGATTGAACCTTGAGGAACCCCAGCTGGCAATGGTAACAGAGAAGATTTACCCTTATTGGTTACAACATACTGAAATATATCCGTCAGGTACGATGTAATTAAGTTGATAGACTCAGTGGATAAACAAAATTGCGTTCTTAGTTTATTCTCGAGTATATCAAATTTTATTGAATTAAAAGCTTTCGAGAAATCTAAAAGAATCAGGATTGTCTTACTGTTTCTGTCAGCACACGATCTAATAAAGTCAGTTACATGCATCAACAGTTAAGTTGTGCTATGCGCTTGACGAAAATCCGATTGAAATTTAGCGAGAGACTGGTTTATCAGTAAGTGCGTACGAATTTGATCAGTCACAATCTTCTCAAAAACTTTGGACAATGATGGTAAAAGTGATATAGGCCGCATGTCAGTTGGCACTAATGGGTCTTTATTTAGGTATGGCAATCACCTTACTTATTTTCCAACATTTTGGAAAAATTTGTGTGTTTAATATATAATTATATATATGAACCAATAAAGGTAATATGGCCGGAATGCAACATTTAATAAATTTCAAAGAAATGCCATCATCACCCGCAGCATGAGATTTAATAGAAAGTATTGCTTTAAACACTACGTCCTCATCAACCTCTGAAAATTGGAAGGTGTTGCCCACACAGCCTAAGATAAGATTATCAGGTGGGCAAGTGGAAATTTGATTGATATGAGGAACTGAACTTACATTAGGAACACAATCAACAATTGCAGTATTTAACTGGTCAGGCTCAAACATCTTAAAACATTCTTGATCATCTTTACTGTGTACCCCTTCTTTTTTTAAATGGTTCCAAATTACTTTAGAACCACAACCAAGACCAGGATCAAGTTTGTACTGGATATATCGTTTTCTAGAGGCTTAAATCATATCTTTCACCTTTTTATCATAATATAATAGTATACATTTATTCTCAGGTAGACGAGCCAATTTCCACACTTTATAAGCCATGTCTCGAAGTTGGATGGCGTTCCTAATATTCTTTGTGAGCCATTGGGGTGAGGTTGTCTCAGTTATTTTGGTACCAAGTGGAGTATGCTTATCCATAAGGGACAAAATACCCCGATTTAGTAGCAATACTTTAGTATTAATGTCATTGGAATTATATAAAGCAGCCTTATCGAGCCTGTCAATCACATTGTAAATTCCTATAACTACGGTACGTAATATAATCCATATTGCGAATTACCTTAATATTAAGATTTGCCCCAACCAGTTCATGATCAGCAACTCCAGGGCATTGAAACATACTACATGGCTGTAAAGATGGAGTAATAAGAATTAAATCAATAAGCGATGCACCATTATTGTGAATTCTGGTGGGTTTAGTTTGCGTAGTATTCAAATTAAAATGAATCATTAAACGTTTGAAATTCCTAGAATCATTTGCATCTAGTAAATTGACATTAAAGTCGCCCATAAAAATTATATTGTTATACCCTCATTCAAATACGTGAAAACTTCTTCTAAATTTGTAAGAGGTAAACCTCTATGGTGGATGTACCCTACACCTACAGCTATCTTGATCGAATCCAAAGTAATTTCAATCACCAAATGGTCAAGGTTAAAATGGGATACCTTCTGAGAAATACGTACTTTTCCATTTTTAACAATATCACTTCTGATCTATAAACCAACACCTCCCCCACCTCTACCAATTCTATCCCGCCTGAACAGTTTGTAGCCATCGGTCTTAAAGGCCTTATTGGTATGGTATGTTTTTAGCCAAGTTTCTGAAATACCCACAATATGGAAATGTTTCTTACGGAAAAGAATTTGTAGCCTCGCAATTTTACTTGGAATAGAACATACATTAAGATGACAGATTTTGAGAACCTCAAGCTATTCAAAAAACTATTATCACCACTGA
Source organism: Nephrotoma appendiculata (assembly GCA_947310385.1). Lineage (NCBI taxonomy): Eukaryota > Metazoa > Arthropoda > Insecta > Diptera > Tipulidae > Nephrotoma > Nephrotoma appendiculata. Next base: position 194,324,851 of record OX371223.1, read on the forward strand.
ACATGAGCAATAACAAACACCAACAAAAGAGTCATGTCACAGAAACAATCGGCAGACAATAAATATCGATAAAAAGATATTATATATAACCAAAATAAGAGTAATATATAAAATAATAGTACTATATAAAATAATAATAAAAGTAAAAATATAAATAAATATAAAAATAAACTTAACAAAAATATATGAAAAATAACAAAATCATAATAATAACAAAAACTAATACCTATATATAAAATATAATAATTAGTGAATAAAACTATCCAGTGACAAAAGGTTAATTTTTTTAGTGTCTCAAAAACTAAAAGTGTTATCGTGGTCTCATTTTAAAAATATTCTACGGTAAATCAAGAAAATTATATAAAACCTGAAAAATTATTACTGTAGTATAAAATATGGTAACCACATGTAAAGGCCAAAATAGTAAGTGCACAGTGTCAAAAATTTGTTTTTGTGTAGTAAAACATTACTAAATTTAAAAATTTATTATGGACATTATAATAATAGTAAAAAAAAAAAAAAAAATATTATAAACTTATATATATATAAAACAATTTTATCTTAAAGCTAATATGCATCGTGAGACGTCGGCCGCGGCCATATAACATAATTTAAGTACACTTTAAACTTTATATTTATATATATATATATATATATATATATATATATATATATATATATATATATATATATATATATATATATATAACTATATATATATAATTATATATATATATATATATATATATATATATATTTTGCTTTTCGTTTTATGCTCAAATTTTACCTAGGATTAGTAGATTAGTTATAATATTTTTGTATTTAGCAGTAGGTTGGTTGATGACGTCATACCATAGGTAATTTAGTTTTATATAAAATTTATTTTATTCTAAGCTAAAATTTTCACTATTCATCTGATTTTTCTTCTCGTGAAATTAATGAATCGATATCCATATGTTTTTGGAAATTAAAAATAAAACTAGCGGGCCTGTGACTGAATAATCAGTCACGTGATTACATTTTATTATATTTTTGATTAAGAAATGATTAAGAAGATTTATTAAGATGTAAATTTGGTGCACTTTTATTAAAAATAAAGTAAATTCATATACGCTATTAAATATTTAATAAGAAATGTACAAAAGGATAATAAAATATGAATTTACATGCGTAGAATCTCTACAAAACAACATTCTTTGTTGTGATGCGCCCGTCCCGATCAGCTGATTGATCGCTTGTCTCAACCATAAACACTTTGAGTCCGTCAAATGAGCGGCATCATGAAAAGGCCACATACAGTGTGTAAATACGGAGGCCGGAAAGTTCACTTCTACCTTCTTCATGCTTTGGCCCTAACTCTTGTTGATGGTTATGGCGAACGCGAGCTGGACGGGAAATTGGAGGCGAGACATTTTAAATGAGAAGGTGCCTTCCGAGGGTGAGAGCTTTATGCGTGGCAAGAGAACGCGCTCGCCTTTTGAGAAACCAGTCAGCAAATCACATTCCAGACTGTAACGGTTTATTTTTGCGACTCGCATGCTTGTTCCATTGATAAGACCTTTGCAAGTGTTTAAATTCCTCATCAAAAGAACGAACTCGTTTACCTTTAGCGGGATGGCTTGGTGTGGAAGTCCGGATCCTTTCTTGTTGAGAACCTCGACATGTAGGCCGAGTTCCTCATTCATGTCGTCACTCTCAACTTTATCAACACTAAGTTTGACTTCTTGTCCGCCGGGCAAGAGGTCAAGCACCTGCTGATTGATTAGCGCACAATGGTCATTCTTGGGTGCAATGGTGGCGCGCTCATCTATGGTGCCCTCGGCTAGTGTTGTGTTGATGTCACCATACACGAAATCGATTACACGTCTGTCTTTGATTATGAGCGCGGCCCCTGGCATGATGCTGGCCTCATCTATCATGATGAGTCGCGCGCTTTTCAACTTGGTAGCGTGAGAGGAGTTTTGCTTCATTGATGAACCGGCAGTTTGAAAATGTTGGAAATATTGGAACCGGCAGTTTGAAAATGTTATATAGCGTACGTCCACCTCCCATCAAGCTCGTGGCGAATCCTGTGAAGACGGAGCAAATGGACTCCAAGCCACGCCCCTTGGCAAATGCAATGAGTGATTGCAATACAAATGTCTTGCCACACCCGTCGGGAGCGTCAACGTAAAAGACCTTTGCTGACAGGTCTTCATTTGCACTCGCATACATGTTGTCGAAACGCGCCATTTCCAAATATTAAAATCTCAAGAAGGAAAAGCACACAATTGCCGTAGCGCGCAACTTTAATCTAAATATTTAATAAGAAATGTACAAAAGGACCGCTGTAATTGTGTGTTATTTTCATTTGTATATGAATAATTGTGACGTACTAAACACGTCACGCTAGTTCAAGCATGAGCTTTATTAAGAGCTTAATAAATTATCCAGTTACGAAATATACTGGGACACAAATCAACCGCATATCGGGACGAAACTTCCCACTTAACCTTTCGCATAAATTAAGAGATCCAATGACTTTTACCTGAAATCGGACGAAATTGATTATTCCAAACTTTCCATAGTTAGATATGTTTGTGTAAGTACTATGTTCAATCTTCACTCGCAAAATTTTGTCATGATGATAGAGTGCCATGACAAAGTTGTATTTTTACACTGACAGAACACCAAAATGTTTGTATGTATGTAAAATCATTTTATGTTTTCTGTTTTGTTCTGTATTGTCACGGTGTAATGACGGTTCAATACAAACATATTTTGTCATGACATTCTGGCGTCGTGATGAATTTATTAGATGCACAGTATAGGAAAAATGTTTCTTGGCGTTAACACCTATTTCCCGTGCACGTACCTAAATAAAACATATATTCTGCACATCTATGAAAAAATACCTTCCAACTGATATATGTTTCATTAAGATACGCGCACGGGAAATAGGTTAAAAAGGGAGCACAAAATAAAAATTAAGCGTATTAATATATAAGATAATTATTTGTAATGATTCGGAATTCATTTTGCTATTGTTTTTTATTTTATTATAATTTTTTTTATGGCTTTATTTTCGCTCCGCTCGATCGGTTTATTGCTTTTCAGAATGAGGAAATAAACGGTTCCAAATGATAGGGTAAGTTGACCGTATGACCCATTTTTGACCCATTGTGATAGATCACAATGGGATTTCGCACGGTAGGTTGTTCCATGTCTCATTCCCTTCCTCCTCCAATATTTCCTATGCCTGCTTTTCATTTTCTTTCCTTTTCCTGCGGTCTATCATGACTCACTCATGTATCGGGAAACCCCACGCCATCTCCTGAGTCCTAGCCGGCCTCTGTTGACCGCCCCGAGACCTCTGAGTGGGTAAAATTCTGCTAACGGACCAATACTCGTATTGGTTTCATTACAAACTCACTAAATCTATGTTTACAAACTTACATCTGATTCACATCTGGGTTCGAAAAAAAAAAATTTAGCTTCAACTTAATCATAAAATTAAATAAAATGGGGGTTACTTGGTAAAGAGCATTTATATAATTGTTCAGCGATTCTAATATATTCCGTGTTATCTGACAACACAACTAAATGGCCTTAGGGCCGATATATTCGATATATCGCTTTGAATTAATTAATTAATTCAGTAACAATTGGGAAAGGAAAAATATTAAAAGTGTATCAATACAGGTTGGTTTTATATAACGTGATACATTTCCCGATTGAAATGTTTCAATCGTGGGGACGACCTACACTCTAGAGATGTATCAAAGCCAGTTATTTTTTTCAAATAATTTTTATATAATTATTAATTAATTTTTAAATTCTTTCAATTTCGAATATCCTTAGCATGATAGATACATAAACTTTTACCATTCTCATCAATCAATTTGTATGCTACCGTGCCTACCAATTTCCCAATATTTGCTTTTTTGAACTTTTGCATTAATTTTGCGGATATTTTGTTTGCTGCATTACTTTGGAAAAATGTTCTAGCATAAACTTGTAGTCCAGTTTGAAAAGGAAGATTCGCAAATTATATGTGTTTGAATTATGTTGATATGATTTTCGTAAATGATCAAGTACTTGTTCTTGAACTATTGTAGTCTATCATCATTAGACATTATGCACTTCTCTATCATTTAGGCTTTTCAAAATTTGTTGCAGCTTATATTCCAACGCATGATTAATGTGATGTTGACCAAATACTATAAAATGTGGGGAACGATTTATACTACTATGAGTAACGTTTCTCAAAGCTGACCCAATTGAATTCAAATGAAGATCCCAATTAACGTGATTTTCTTTTACATATGACCTTATTGCAGCAATAATTGTACTAATTATTCTTTCGGATGTATTTGATTGTAGATGACACCATAGCAATACATATATAGTAGTACCATCATTCGAAAAAAATCTTTAGAGGGTGAAAATCCAGGTAGCGCGTTAATCGAAATTAAGTTATGCAATAATTTTACTAGTTCGCCTAAATGTTTGCAAGATTAAATACACTTACAGTACACACGGCGTATTTTTGTATACCATTAACCAGTATAGTATTGCTTCACTCTAACTTATTATACTACATATTAACACAGAATATATTTATTTCAACTCGTATTGTTTTACAATTGTCAAGGTCATGTAGAAAATGTGTTTAATATTTTTTGTGATAAACAATAAAACAAATCATGAATACCTTACTTCAATTTTCTTTTTATAAAAAATAGCATAAATAATTTTTTTTCTATGATAGAAATGCAAAAGAATATGAATTGTTCAATCAAATAAATCCATTATTGGAAAGGAGATATGAACGATAGGATATATACATATGTATATTAATATATTGAGTACATACTTAGCTGTGTATTATTATTGTTTATTTTAAATACATCTGTTCTCACAAACACAAACGAATAAAGATTAAAAATGAAAACGATGTAGAAATCTATATAGAACAACTAAATACAATTTTTTAAAAGGATGCCGTTGATTGCACTGTTACAGTATGGTAATTTATAATTGAAAATATGGACGAGTAATTTTCTTATATATGCGTACATTAAGAACAATGTATTGTTATGGAAAGGCAAATTTTCTATTTATCCAAATCTGTGTGAAAGTTCAGGGGCATTGAACCCAATATTTGTTTCAGAATTAAAATAAAATTTATTAATTCGATTTTATCATAAAAAATATTACGTAAGAGAAGTACGTAAAAATAGGAAAATTGTCACTTGGACATACTACAATAGTATGTCGTTTGAATAGTTCATTATTGTCTTTCAATCAACCACTTATTAAGGGATTGTTTCTCATTGGAATAGAAAAAACGAGGATGTCATTATAAAGATTATAATTTCAACCAAAACTATTATGCATGTCTGACTTGATCTGTTTTGTCACAGAATCCAATGAGAGTCATGTGGTGTTTACAGTGTGCAAATCTAGAGCGTATAATTATAATCCAATTATGAGCATTTAAGGTTCGCTAACAAAACTTAAATTCATTTTTCTGTTAATCTCTAATAAATTTTATTGTTTAAATTGGGGGCTGAATTAATCCATCTCAAATGAATTATATATCCCTTTTGTGTTTTACTAACACAATTGTGCGGGTAGGGCTAAAGTACCATGTATATGTAGTTTTGTATGTTTTTTGAACAAATTTACACATTTGTGAATTCCTTTTTAACTTATTTTCAGTCCGAAAAAACACTATATCTATACACACAGTTGTGTTGGTTTTACTTCAAATCAAGCGAAATTTTTAAAGAACAACGCCGTTACATACGTTAATTTTTTACTCACACATTTGTATGGGTTGGACTAAAATTGAGAAGATTTTTTATTTTTCTTAGTTGAAAAAGGGATATAAGGAAGTATATAAGATATTTTTTATAAATTCAATATATACGTGAATAGCTTATGAGTTTAGGTTGCCGCTCACTATTTTGTAATTAAAACTATTTTTAAATAGTAGTTAAGCTAGAGATTGGTCAGCATTGTCCGAAAAAAACGTTTCAGTTCTTTATGGCAGGATAAATAATGGCTTACTTTTAAGTTCCGTCTTTATTCGAACGCTAATTTTAAATTGTTTAGTTTGATGTACCATACAAATTATTTTTTTTAAATAAAAAATGCGTTGTGTATTTTATTTTGAATAAAAAAATCAGTTATTATTTTCCTCTAAATTGTAAAATTTTATTTTTATGTCTTAATTTAATTAATTAACCTTAATTTGTATTTAGTCTTACACCGTTTTAATACTTAATTACCTTTCCGAAACGAATATTTATTTGTGGAGACTTTAAACAGCTTTCACAATAAAACAATTTTTATTTTGCCTTAGAAGTTTGTTTGAAAATCAAACTTTATAAAAAAATTTACTTTAGAGAAAAAATTGTCTATTGTGAGAGCTCTCTTAAGGTGATGATACATGTACAGATTTTCCCTTTAAGGCATAAAAATTATGCGCGCTTGTTGGTTAAAAGTCAGCCATCTTGAATCGCTTTGAATCAATTCGGATGATTTTGCATACTCATGAACGATGGCTACTAATAAGACAATAAGGCCTGTTTCAGCTGAACTAAGACAAGCGAACTGACCTATGTTCATCGTTCTTGGTTGTATATAAAAAACTTTTATAAGCCCCGTTTCCCACTTGAGCTAAGTATTTTGACTGATATGAGCTATGTTTTCATTTAACAGCTTCACGTTTTGATTTCTTTCCAAAGTCAAATAACAGAAATATTGTAGATAAATCTCAGAGTCTACCCAATCTGTAAAGCAACGTATTTAAATTTTTATTTTCACCTTGGAGATACGAGGGTATATCAAAAAGTCTTGCAATATCATATGAAAAAAAGAGTGAGTGAGACAACAATATATTTTTCAAAACCATTTTTTGTCGCGATGAAACTTCTAGAAGAACATTTCGATGTAAATTTTACAGTTCGTTTGTTTTTGTCAATTTAGTAACACGTGTTTTGAATTTTTCTTAAAATGAATGAAATTGAATATCGCGCCGTTATTAAATTTTTCTGTAAAGATGGACGAAATGCAATTTATATATTCAACTATATATCAAAAGTTTACGGCGAATCTGCACCATCATATGCCACAGTAAGAAGGTGGGTAAAATTATTCAAAAGTGGTCGGGAGTCATTTGAAGACGACAACCGCTCGGATCGGCCAGCAGATGCTATTAGCCATGAAAACGTAATTTTGGCCGAATCTATTGTATTGGAGGACCGGCGTATTTCTGTTCCGCGGTTAGCGTGGAGACTTTCTCTTTCATACGGTACCACATATACTATATTACATGACCACCTTCACATGTCGAAAGTAAGTGCGCGATGGGTTCCCCGTTTGTTGAATGCAGAACAAAAAAAAATGCGTGTTCAAACTTCAAAGGCGATTTTAGATATGTACAAAGAAGATCCAGAAAATTTCTTGGATAACATAATAACAGGCGATGAAACATGGCTTTATAATTGGGATCCGGAATAAAAACAAGAATCGATGCAATGGATTAAACGTAGTGAACCACCACCAAAGAAATTCAAAACTCAACCGTCTGCTGGTAAGGTTGTGGCAACAGTTTTTTGGGATGCTGAAGGAATTTTGATAATCGATTATATTGCACCGAAAACCACAATCACAGGCATATATTACGCAGAAGTTTTGCGAAAATTGAAAAAAGCGATCCGGGAAAAACGGCCAAGGAAAGTTATTAAAAAAATCTTGCTTCTTCACGACAATGCACCAGTGCACAAGGCTAATATTGCTCAAGCTGCATTAAAGGGCTGCGGCTTCGTGGAAATTCCGCATCCACCGTACAGTCCAGACTTGGCACTCAGTGACTACTTTCTGTTTCCCAATTTAAAAAAAAAAACACTAAGGGGCCCGAAATTTTCCAGTGACTATGAAGTACAGTCTGTTGTAAATGAATATTTTATGGAGCAAAAGAAATCTTTTTTTTAGAGGGTTTAGGCAAGTTAATTGTTCGATGTGACTAATGTATAAACCTTAAAGGGGATTATGTCGAAAAATAAAAATATTGCTGTCTCACTCACTCTTTTTTTTCATATAAAATTGCAAGACTTTTTGATTTGCCCTCGTAATTAATCAGCTCACAATCAGCTATGTTTCTATCCCACAGCTTTAAATAAAGAAATTAAATAAATCGGGACGTACGAGTGTGTTGAGTTAAGCTTCGCTAATTCGGTTTCACTTATTTAGGCTTTGCAAAGTAAATCGAAAGCTGTGATCTCAAAACATGCTCACTTTGCTAAAAGAACATAGCTTAAGTGTGCAAGGGGCCTTAGCGAGAAACGCAGCTATTAGCATAGTTTGGCATCCACAGCTCATTCCACTGCACATTTGAGTTAATTACATCGCTCTCACATACATTTCAATTCAAGTAAAATGCTATATGTCTGCCAAAATATTATTAGAATCACATAGTCACATAGGCGAATATGTACACAATAATAGCAATGTATGTGTGAACGATATAGCTGACTTTTGCAATCCAAAGACAACCCGAGCTAAGTTAGTTTGTATCGCTCAAAACAGAAAAACATAGCTCGCATAGCTTAGCTCAAGCGTGCATCGTTTCATTAAAACTCTTTATTTTCAACCAAGAGCGATGAACTTAGCTGACATCGCTTAGCTTAGCTTAGCTCAAATGTGCAACGGGCCTAATGGAACGATGCACATTTGAGCTAAACTATGCGAGCTATGTTTTTCTGTTTTGAGCGATACAAACTAACTTAGCTCGGGTTGTCTTTGGATTGCAAAAGTCAGCTATATTGCTCACATTGCTATTATTATGTGTACTTATAAAATATTGAAATTTGGATGACATTTGAGTATTGTTGTGTTTGGTATTGTGTCAAATTCAAAAAAGTGGTTGAATTCTTAAATAATATAATAAAATTAGTTAATTAATTTTTGACAGACATAGGATTTTACTTGTATTGAAATGTATGCGTGAGAGATATAATTAGCTCAAATGTGCAGCGGAATGAGCTGTGCGAGCTAAACTATGCTAATAGAAACTACGTTTCTTGTTTAGCTTAGCTGAAATGTGCAACGGGCGTTAGAATGAAATAAGTAGCCGTTTTGAACAGAACCAAATAGCTAAATAAAAATTAAGGTTAATTAAATGGGAGCATTATTTTCATAAAAGCTCCCATTTAATTAACCTTAATTAGGTTAATTAAATGGGATTTCAGTTGGGCTCTTGAAAGTTCTTGTTGCTACAATAGCTTAAATTGTTGTAATTTATTTTATCTTAAAAAACAAATTAATCTCTCATAAGATAAAACAATAATATTTTTATCTAAATTGTATTTTAAATAGGAAAGCAATCGCCAATGGTAGTTTTTAACTTGCTTATTAGAGTTTTAATCTCTTTACAACTTTCATAATACCCTTCTAAGACCCTTCTAAGTCACATAAAAATAAAATTAAAATTTAACCCATACAAAAATTTTAAAACATGTACTAGTTTTTTTTATACTGAATAATACAATTTTTTATCCTTATCTGGCAAATTAAAACCTTTCTTTAATAAATGCTTGTAACATGAAGGTGATTTAAAATCAAATTCCAAATACATTTTTTGTTCAACTTGGGTCCAAGATAATTTTAATTTATGAAATATTTGTGCAAGTACAAAATGTGTTTACTTGTGGTCGATCGTCAAGTGTATTATCAATTAATATTTTATTGTATTTTCTTCTGTTTGCATTTTACTTTTCTGAGGGGTATTTAATATAAACCTGAGAATTTTGTTTAAAGGTTGAACGGGTTCTTTATTTTCGTCTTCAATTTGATGTTGCGGACTAGGAAATTGAGATGGTGAGATGGGACATTCATGAGGAATTTGTGGAACTTGATAATTCTTTTAATAAGTTCTTGGAGGCCCTTTTTCATATTTCAATGTTATAGAGGTGGGAAATCAGGTGTTTTCAATATTCTAGTTGTTTGACTCTGTGTTGTGTATCTGGTTGGAAATCGTACGCGAAACATTTGGAATCAATTTTTTTTTATTTAAAAAAAATTCGAATTTTAATAAACGCTTGCATCGTGCATCTATGTCATTGACCTTACACTTACAAACAAGATTATTAATTGGCTGGGGAGACAGTTTTTTAAATATCTTTTGTTCTAAAACTACTTATTTTGAAATCATTAAAATTAAAGTTCTTCATAATAGTTATGCGTTTGGAAGTAACTTTATTCTTGTCGAACACACGACGATGGTCATGCAGCACCGTAAAAAATGTTCTGGTGGATTTACAGTCATTTTTATTTAAGCAGTTTTTGTAAGCACACACCATTTTATCACGCAAATTCACAAAAGTTTTAATACACAAATTTTCAAAATGAACTTTTTATAACGTTTAAAAATAAGAAAACACAAAGCTACATGCGTTACGATTAGACGACAAGCAATAAAATTTTAAACGAACAAATTTACGAAATTAACCTGCAAACAATTTTTAAATCTTTGTAGTGTGTATGATTTCCTTTTACATATGTATGATTTCCTTTTACATATATTGAATTGCTGAGTGTGTGCGTGTAAATAAGTATGTATATCATCGGTGGTCTATCTACATATATAGTTATCGAAACGAACAAATAATGTGTATGTGTTGTACCTACAAAATCATTTAAAATAATCTTTAATTGGATTTAAATGTAGATCGTTTTTATGGACAATCTTCAATTATTTTAGCTTTTTATAATTTTCAACGAATATTTTAACGTTCAAAATTATTTGTCTATAATTTAGAAAACATTGTTGCAATTCAAAACAAAACCAACTTAGTTGCGATCGGTAGCTATTTTCTCTCCATCATCTTTGTTACATTTTCTATTTACTTTTGAGCGTAAAAACTGTTTTGACTTATAATGAGAGCGTCATTATATGAGTAATACAATGCGATTCATTACTATTTATGATAAGAAAAAAATTTAGTTCCCATTTCTGTTTGTTTTCATATAAAATTATTATTTGTATTACTATTTTATTTGTTAATTATGTATTTGTTAATTATTATTATATATGTTATTTTATTTGTCAATTTGATATGAAAAGAAACAGAAATGGGAACTAAATTTTTTTCGTATCATAAATAAATAGTAATGAATCGCATTGTAAGTATACGAGTATGTATAGAATTTTTTTTTGTTTTCTGCAAGTTGCATTATAAAATATTCTAGCTACATTTAGGAGAAGGTTATGCTATTTAGGCGGATAGGTAATTGCAGAAATTCTTTAAAAAGTTTAAAACGATACCAGTAGTGGTATCTAACATTTCACTCACGAACCTACCATTACATTACTATATAATGATTATACAATGATGACACTTAGGTGTACGAAAGTGTTTTATGTCATATTTTTTCAATAATTCCTTAAATATATTACTTGTAAATTGTTTACCATTGTCACTAAGTAAAAACTCAGGTCAATTATGAAATTTTTCCGTTAACGGATCAATCCGTGCTATTATGAACCTAAAAAGCAAAATCGAATCCGATTTTTCCGGGTACACTTGAAAAAATCCGACTGCTATTTAGTTGACGTATTTTGTATTTGATTGAACTTATTTTGACGTTTCCTTAAAATATAATGAAAAGTGATTTATATTTTAATAATATTATTTAAATAAATAAATTAATAATAATTAATAATTAAAACCCAAAAATTTAAAATGTTTTATTATAAGAAAGTTTTAATAAATAAAAATAAATTTTGTTTATTACCAATTCGATAATACAAGTTTCATAATACGGTAAATCCGTGTCGAATCGAAAATTTCCGTTAACGGAAAAAATCGAGACGGATAAATTTCATAATAGACTCCCTGAATAAACATTAAAAATTCGATTTTCCAAAAAATGAATCACATTAATAGACGTAACATCTCGCGAGCATCGGTTCAGCCACAATAAATCGAGAAAACTGATCAAGAACCACAAATATATAACAATTACCTTTTCTAGATCGTGGAAATGGTCCTATAAAATCGATAAATATATTTTGCCAAGGTCTGTAAACTTCATGATAATTTCCCATTGGAGGTCGAGTTAATCTGTTAGTAGCCTTACATTCTTTACAAACATCACAAAAATTAATAAAATTATGTACATCTTTTACTAAACATGGCCAATGATAATACCGACGAATAGTTTCTATACATTTCTCAATATCTGTATGAGCTGAACTCGGAGGACAATGGTACTGTTTTATAACACATATTTACTCTTATTTGTTCGGGTACGTACAATTTCCAGTTTGGAATATCCGTATTGAAATTTAATTGCTGCTTTAATTGCTGCTTTATGCCAGATGTGATAATAAAAATTTTGTTGAATGAGATTTGTTTTAATATCAGGATTATCAGATAAATTTTGTATAATGGATTGATAATTTGGATGAGCAAAAGCATCATAATCTAAATCTAACATAAAATGACGTTGATCTAAAAGCTCATTAAATGTTTTAATTTCATCTGCATTATTACGTGGCAAAGCATCAGGCACGAGATTATCTTTTCCTTTACGATATTCAATATTAATATTGAAACCCTGCAGTTTGAGACTCCAGCGAGCGAGACGTCCCGAAAGATCCCTTTGCCCCATTAAGCACTTCAAACTAGCGTGATCAGTGATAATGGTAACCGGTAATCCTTCTACATACTGCCTAAATTTCTTGACACTTACCACAGCTGCTAAACATTTTAATTCTGTAATATTATAATTGCGCTGAGCTGTGTTAAGTTTCTGGGAAAAGTATGCAATAGGACGTTCATCGCCGCTCGAAGACTTCTGAAATAAAACACCTCCTACACCTATACATGATGCATCACACTGAATATATAAATAGTTGTTTATAATATGGATGACATAAAACAGGAGCAGTTGACAATGCCTTTTTTAGATCATTAAATGATTGTTCGGCCAAATCTGTCCAAATAAACTTCTTTAATAGATTCTTGCCATTGCTCTGCTATTTCTGAATACCGAGATATAAATCGCCGATACCAATCAGTCATGCCGAAAAATCGGCGTATCTGTCTAACATTTTTAGGTTTTGAATATGATGCAATTGCTGACACCTTTTCAGGATTTGCTTTTATTTCTCCATCACCAACTAAATATCCAAGATATGTAATTTTTTTTAATAAAAATTTGCTTTTTTCAACATTAATTGTTAAATTTGCTTTCTTTAAAAATTTAGCAACCTTATACAACAAAGAAATGTGCTCATCAAAATGTTCAGACGATATCAAAAGATCGTCTAGGTAGACAAACATTTGAGTATGCGATTCATGGGGTATCACTCGATGCATGAGTCGACACAATGTTTGCGGAGCATTACAAAGACCAAATGGCATAGCTCTGAACTGATACAAAGGTCTGCCAGGAACAGCGAAAGCTGTCTTATCCCTTGATCCCCCATCTAAAGGAATTTGCCAGAACGCATGCTTTAAATCAATGCTACTAATAAATTTAGTATTGCTATTGCGTCCTAACAAACCATCAATTATGGGCATAAGCATCCTTCACTCTCACCTCATTCACCTTCCTCGCATCAAGACAGAGCCGAACTTAACCATTTGCTTTTGATTGCAATCGGTGAACACCATGAACTGCTGCTCTCCTCGATGACTCCGACATTCTATCCAACTCCTCTGATACATCTTTTCCTGTACAGCAGGAGATACCATGTAATGCCTTTATTTATTTGGTTTTGCATCACCTACATCAATTGCATGTGACAAATAGGAAGTTTACCCAAACCTAGATCATTTGATGAAGGAAATTCTTTGATAACCTTATTGATTATATTTTTCCGCTCCTCAGATAAATCATGCTGATTTGATTGATTGTACAACTACATGGTATTGTAAATATACAACATCAGTCGTCGCGAACTGATGAGAAGACTGATTTTTTCAAATCAATAATCTCATCTGTTCAAAACTGATTATTGCGATTTTTACACATTTGTCATTTATAAGTCAAAAATTCAAATTCATTCGCGATCCAGCATTAACCGGAAAGAAAAAGTATGGGGTGGTTGGGTTGATTGTGTATAATTAAATTTTTATTATCATAGTTGTTGTCACATAGATTGACGCAAATGGAAGAATTTCCTACGATTGTGTATTTAATTCTTCGAGAGTACTGAAATAGACCAATATACGGAACAATCACAATACACCATTACAATTGAATAACCAAAAAATAAATAATTATGATACATTAAGCAAATCAAATTTAAGTCACTCTACGTCAATGGAAATTAATTAATTATCGTGATCTTCGTTCCAAATCGTTAAACTCGTATGAAATCGTGTCAAATGCGAGCTTCCGAGCTTAATCGATTAATCAATCAATCAAGAGGCGCAATCCGATCCGACCCGATATTCATTATTCCGATATAGCAGATTTTGAAAGTAGACTTATCGTATTGAGATAACATCAGCCCCGTTTGTTCTCAGTTCTCCTTTTCCGAGTTTGATTCCTATAATTCTTAGGTTGGAGTCTTTAGTGAGATTCCTGGCGTTATCGAAACAGTTCCTTTAATTTCAAGCTTATATATTCGCGCTTCTTTTAGTCGTGGCTTTCCTAGCATGGACTATTCTGCTAGAAAGGTTCTACTGTTGAGAGCCATCCATTTTCCAAAAGGTTTTGTTTATTTTCAACGACCAGCCAGCCCTCATCATCGAACCGATCATTGCAAAATCTTATGGTGGTCTTCTTCTGATAGTATTTTGTACCGCGGAAGTTATCGACAAGGAATCGACGTCAAAGAAAAAGAAATATTCATCTGATTTATCTTCTTTAAGAAGAAATCTGACTTATCACGTGGGTGCATGTACATTAACGTGATGTAAAATTTCTTAGTAGAGAGACTGACCGTGCAGATCCGCATGTTGATGGGGCGGAAGTAAATGATATATTACTTCACGCGCCGATGATGAGAAAGCCAACTTCAAATTTTCCTCCATTCTGACGGCCGCTGTAATGAAGACGATACCCATTGGTGGTATCATGGATCCCACTCCCAGACATCTAATATTGTAGTTCAAGTGCGTCTAAAGTGAAACTTTGCCTGGTTCGATAGGTTTTGGAAAGAGGCGTACGTTCCATGTTCCCATCTTTCCCAGTTTTGTTAATGTACAATTTCCGAGGTCGTATTTGTGATGAATACAATATGGAACCCCTTTTTGTAGGGTTCATAGCTTTTATGGGAAAAAGTGTTATCGTACCTTCCAAACCACTTGTTACGTGTGTGGCACGTGGCGCTTCTGGTGAAGAATCTTACAATGTATCCAGTTCTAATTCGAACACGTTTATTCAGAGAGCTGCTTGATACTTGATACAATACAGACGACCGTAACCTGGAGAACCGACGCTGATTTGGTATTGGATTTAGGGTGCCAATTACTCCGAGTAGCATGTGGCGTCCATGACTATAAACTGAATTTACTCTGCCCGCCGTCACTGTACCGTCTGCTTCATTTAGAGCTACTAAGAGAGCACGACGAGGAGGTATGAATCTCTTCTATATCTCCCCCTCCCTCCCCCCAGCTTCCGCATTAGCTTTTCCAATTGTTTAATGATGTTGAAAAGTAAGCATTTACAAAAATCGATAACGAACGAAAAGATTCAAATAAACATAACTAAATTGTAAACAAGGGCTGACCTCGTTAGAGTATATGTGTGCCATTTGGTTTGAGTTGAATTTCACGAGAATCCAGTTTACATTTTGGTTGGTGAGTAAAGCAAAAAGCCAATTTAAATTTTATGAAATAGTTAATACCACTGTGGGCAAAAAATAGTAAGACTTTGTTCATAATTTTAAATTTTTTTATTTATTACTCGAAATCTATTTTGTCCCCCTCAAAGTAATCCCCCCGCCCCCCCCCTCCCCTTCCTCAATACACCTGTGCCAACGTTTTTTCCAATCCTCGAAAAAGTTTTTAAAGTTAATTTCCGGAATAGTCTCCAATGCGCGTGGCGATTCACGTTTAATGTCTTCAATTGATTCAAAACGGTTTCCTCGGAGCGGTCGTTTGAGTATGAGCAGTATGTAGCTCAGTATGTAGCTCGTTTGAGTAGTATGTAGCTTGAAATTATTTAACTGTTTGAGTGTACCAGGTGGTAATGTAAACGCATTACAAACAACGTAAAACCATTTCTGGTGCAAACGCAAACAACAAAACTAAACTCCAATACAGATAACAATCGCTTCTTGTATTGGTTAGGTAACGCGATTCTTGTCTTTTTCTAATCGCTCCGTCACATTTATTTATTTTATTTTCTCGACATAAAATCTCAACAGCGCGATCGCGCTGCTTGAGACTCAAACGGTTAATATTGTTCGAGATATTAATTCTGATTTTAATCGATATACATTTCAGATCGTTGATTTTTAGCTGAACCTATAATTGTTTTGCAAAACTTAATCAAATTGATAAAATGTCAAATTGCCAAAAATGGTCCTTTAAATAAAATTAATAAGTAATGTCATAATTAATAAGGAAAGCCAGTAAATCAAAATATGTTTATTGAAATAATGGTATAGGGATTGATGTGATTGATTTAAATAGCAAAAGTAAATGGAAAATTTTTAGTTTTGGGGTTGGATATTTTGCCTACATACAGTCAAAGGACGATAATTAACTACGATTCGATAGTTTAATGGTTGATTCACGTACGTGATCAAAAAATGATTCGCGAATCAAGCCAATCAAATCGTTCCCCGCCTGAGATGAAATATTTTTATCTTTCGGCAAATTTTTGATCGCAAGCATCCAACATAGAAAAAACAAAAAACAAATTATGAGCAACAATATGACGCTCATTTAACCCTTTACCTACAAAAAAAAAGTTGGCTAAATTTAAGTCCAAACCACACAAATGTGTAAGTAAAAAAGCAGAACGTAATGGCTTTTTGATAAAAATTTCGCTTGATTTGAAGTACAATCAACACAATTGTGTGAAAGGAATGCACAAATGTGTAAGTTGGTTCAAAACACATACAAAAATAAATGTTTGACATGATTCTTTGGTCTCATCCACACAATTGTGTGGGTAAGTTGGAACTGGGATAAATAATTTTCCTGTTTTTCTGACATTTCTATGTGACTCACGTCAATATCAAAAATAAACAAAACACGCGCCATTTTCACTGTCGGCATTTGGTGTTTTAATTTTGTCGTGCGTTTACATAATTAAGTAATTTTAATATTTAATAGATGTATTAAAATTGTGAAAACAATTTGTAATTTTGTGCGACGTATTTTCAAAATATCTTGGGTACTAAAATGTTGTGTAATTGCGGATTTATTACATTGAATAAAATTCGGAAGTAGGACAGCCGATGCGATCACTTACCATTTCAAGTGATTCAGTGCCAAATCGCTAATATTACAGTAAAACAGGATAATCATAAACGTAAATTAGATGTGCTTGAAAGCTTAATTTTAAATAAGCGTTTAACGGCTGTAGTCATGTAAGTAGATCGTTTGTTTAAATCACTAAATTATCTCCATTTAACTTTTGAATGAATATTACAGCAATAATTTAAGCGATTTGGACGTACTACGAAGGATTCGAAAGGTGCAGATATAGGCGACCAGCTGGTACAAATGAATTTAACTAGCCACCGTAAAATGATCACACCGATGCACGGCGCCAATTGTAATCCTTTACCACAATAAGCTGAAGAGTGAAGGGTTGAGTAATAAATAATTGGATTGGCTAGATCTGACAAAACTGAATTAAATCAAATTTTTTTTCCACTTTTGTGGAACGTATAATAATTTTACGCCCATTCAATTCATATTCATTAGAATTTGAAGCTCATTGTACAAACAAATCACGTGCTTATCCACATTCAATATCGGAAGTAGAAGCTAACACGATCTTTGGGCTCGGAACTTTACTTAAATCCGCCAAATTGTGACACAACTGCAAATTCCGAAATTGAAACGGATTGTTGCGGGCATCTTCAAAACTTTTCATCAATTTATCACTCATTCATTCGATTTGTGATTTAGCAAACTCAACAACATTTCTTTTATGTGCGAGACTATATAATTTCTTATATTATTAATTAAAAATTATTGGTATTGAGTTATAAATAAATTATTAAAATTGAAATATGGATGCCACTATTGAAAATTTTAATAGTATGTATTTTGCTTTATAATAATTATACCGATGCTAACAAGTTGAAATGTCTGACATTTTTAATAATAAACATTTTTTTGTCTTTCTTTTCACCAATACTACTACAAAAGTCGGGTAAACTGTTTTAATGTTCATTTACATAAAATCCGGGTAACTTTATGTTGTATTTTAGAATTAACACGCTATTACGTTTTGCGTAATAAGTAAAAAAGCATTTAAAACTATCGGCTATTCTTCAGAATGAATAAAATGAACGAATGTTGATGAAAAATGTAATGAGTGTTTTTATTTTATTTTATTTAATTATCAGTCGTCACCACAGCCAAACACAACACACAAATTAAAATGGTTGAAAATGACAAATGAAACGTCAAGTAAAATAGCTTAATATTTAGAGCAATAGCTTTTGTTTCTAACTTCATACTGTGATCAAATTTTTTTGATCACATTCGTGAACCAACCATAAGGAACAATTTAATGAGGAAACATTGAGTTAATCGATTTAAGTTTGTAAACAGCTTGAGCCGATATTTAAGTATACCAATTAAAAGTAAGAGCTGGTAATTTTATGTTTATTTTTTTGGATGTTGTTCAATTTATTCCGTGGATTATTTTAGGATGTCAAAGCGGGTAGCAAAGAAATGTCCTTATTTATCTATTTAAACTGCTTGAGTTTGTAAAGGTGCGGCCAAAGAAAAACTATTGCATTAGAAACAATTTTTAATTTTAATATGGCTAGACATGGAATCAGGTAGATGACTGAATACTTAATATGTACTTACAAATTTGTATCCTATTTCGGTCATTAGCACGCATCAAAAAATGTTGATTAAATTATTTTAAATTTTTCGATATGCTTCTTGATTATTTATACTCGAATCAATTTCTTAATTTTATTTTATATTAAGTAAATGCTAGAGAATATTATTATTATAACTAAGAGTTTAACAGTTTAAAGTTCGATTTATATTATCCGTTCCTTTCAGTTCCTTCATTTTTCGTATCAGACAAAAAAAACATTGTTACATGTTTTTTTCATTGGAGTATTTATATTATCCGTTCCGTACTGGCAGGAACTGAACGGAACGGATAATATAAATACTCCTATGAAAATACATGTAACAATGTTTTTTTTGTCTGATACGAAAAATGAAGAAACTGAAAGGAACGGATAATATAAATCGAGCTTAACTCGTAGTATGGCGCTATAACTATTTATTAGAACAATTTTTTTTTTAAATTTTCAAATTATGGTAAACTTTTATTATAGTTTAGTGTTAATGATTACATTTTCTACGCTTTCAGATATTTTGTGTGGCCCAATATTTTTTTTAATCGGCATTGGTCCAATGAAACTTAAAATTATAGGCATTAGCAGAATCCCATGTATGACACCAAAACATACAAGTAAGCAAATTATCTATAAATTAAAAAAAAAATTATCATTTACCATTATGTACATAATAAGTAAATTTGATAAAACCTTAGTAAATAGCACGACTAGAGGAGATGGCGATGTTGTTAACGGTAGAATAGCCAACAAAGTTGATGTACTACCATAAAATACGGCAGCTCCAATAGATTCCATTGTGTTTAAAACTTTTTCCTGTCGATTTTCACCTTTGACATGAATAAATGTATGGCCAATATGTGATGCGTAATCGACGCACAAACCAATACCTAGTTGTAACCCAGTAAAGAATGTTGTTTCTATTTGAATTCCCATCATTTGAGCGTAGCCACACACATTGATTAACGTCAGGATCACACAGATGAGGATCCAAAAACAAATTTGAAGATTCAATATTAACAATACGGCACATGTCATGACACACACTAACGTAAAAGTAATATTAAGTAGAAAATCTTGACTGATTATATCTTCTAAAATCCATAACGCAAATTTTTTCCCCCATACTGTTGCATATCCAGTTGCTTGAGTAATATTAGCGGTAGTCACCAGTTTCTCAATTGTTTCTTTGGCCGCCAAATAATGCCTTTGGTCGGTTCTTTTTAATATAAATTCAATTTGCGAAATTGTAATATTTGGTGGAATTACACCACATTTTAAATCTTCAATAAAACGAAAATTTGCTTGAAACTTTCCTCCTTCAGCACTATACAAAAATTTGGATAAATACAGCATAAAAATTTCCTTACTCAAATGCTCGGTAGTCAAATCTGAAAAAAATAATGGTACTTAAATAAACATCTCAGACAAAACATGTTGAGCTGTACCGATTTTATAGTTAACCAAAACGAATTTATAAAAGGGAGTAATCCAGGTTTTCAGGCCATACAGCAAATCATGACGACGCTCGAGGCTATCTGATAATTGAATTAGATTTGGCATGACTTCCGCATAATTTATGTTCTCCATATAGATTCCTGCATCATACCCTAAATCTGGATAAAATTGGGACAACAATACTTCATACTCGTATAAATATGTTTCTTTACCAATTAAATAATTTGGTTTGGAACCCTGTTCTAAACTCAGCATTCCGTTAAACCCGATAGTCGTATATACAGCAATAGACATTAATATCAAAATTTTAGCTGGTTTAGTTAATATTATCTTTGAATACAAGCTTCTAAATAACTGTTGCATTAAATTTCGATCAAACCACCGTCTCATAGAATGTTCGCTATGCTTGAAAAGTGGAAAGAACGCGTTTCGTCTAGACGCAATTCGTTTTTCATCCAATGAGAAAATAGCAATAAATGCTGTAGCTACGAGTAAATACATAATTAATATGCCCATCATGCTTGCGAAGCAGAAGGATTTGATTGACGGAATATCCGTTGTGAATCCAATCCAAAATGCCAAAAAGTCAGTAAAAGATGTTACTGATATAGCTATTCCAGACTGTTCCAAAGTAGCTCCCAATTTGACTGCTATTTTATCATCGAAATTAGTGTCTTGCACTTTTCGAAAACAGGCCATGATTACAAACAAATCGTCCATACAAAGTCCCATCAACAAAAAAGGTAATGACGAATGAAGCGGACCGAATGGCATTCCAAAATAGCCACAAATTCCGGATGCGGCAATGGTCGACAACAGCACGAACGTTAAAGCACAAGCGCTGAGTAAAATTCTCAATTCAATCCAATTGAATTTTGATAATACTAATTGCATATAGATAAACATCAAGACGACACTGATCAGTATCTTTGTAAATTCAGGTATAATTGCAGATTGTGCTACATCTCCAAAACTTCGGCCACTTTTCAAATACACCTTAAAATCATCGTCTTCAAAATTTTCTTTGAATTTCATTACGGCAGTAATAAATTGTTGCTCCCACTGTAAAATATTATTGGAGACCCACTCCTCTGTCCCTGCCACATTTCCTACTTCATCATAATTGACATGAGATAGGTTAACAAATAAAAACCAATTTGAAATAATTGTAGAAGCCCTAATAAGCCGATTATTAGAATCACGATATTTTCCGCCAAGTAATTGCAAAGCATCTACTTCGAGCCCGGTAATTGATATGTCGCTGTTAGATTCGAAGTCTTCGAACTTTTTGCTTACGTCTGTTAAAGTTAATTTTTTTAGTATTTCCAAATTATAATCCCAAAGCTGAAGTATATTCCTTTGATAGCATTGTTGTGGTAATCCTTCTACTAGTTCGCAAAACGCACCTTGCTCCATTCTAATACTAGGATTCATGAAATTGTTTGCGGTGTTATTTGTAATGTTCATTTTGAAGGTATCCATCAATTCTTTTATCGCAGGAATCCTGTAAATATAAAATTAATAGTAGATTATATATCATGGTAATAAAATAGAAAATTATTGATCGAGTGAAAAAATACCCGAGTCAGAAGGCCAATGATGGTAATTGAACTAGAGCAGTAAAGGCGGATTTAGTGTTGCGTTCTACCGTTCCTTTCTTCCTTCTGAAATTCTTTTAAAAAAATCACGTTTTTTCCATGTGAAATTTTTTCATCAACTCAAATTGGTTTAAACAAAAATTCGGGCGGGAAGAAGGAATGAAAGAACGCAACACTGAATCCGCCTTAATAGACGTTTACTCCCAACCAAAGTTACTGCGATGTTTTTCTACTAGTAGGTTCTGTATGAAGTATGACTACGAGAACTTTATGTTGCTTTAGAGTTTTCTTTGAAAAATCCAATGAATATGTTAATATGTTAATGTTAAAATGTGTTATAAGCAATTTATAGTTTTCTACTGAATTATTATTTAGTGTTCAGTTAGAACGAGATCGTTCATTCATATTATGATTTTGACAGTAGAAACTATTATTTTTAGAATGACATACTAAATTACCATCATGCAGTAGTACGTTTATAAAGCTGTAATTTATATAATTTTAATATTTTTTAATATATAGTATATTGTATGTTTTATATTAGTATGTTTTATAATTTATTATCATGTGTCTTTCAAGGAATATATAAAAAATCGCTAAATCGATGCGTCTAAATAAGCAACACTAAGTATTCAGCTTTATTTTTGTAAGTAGCAGATAACCGAATACTTTTAATCAAATATTCGAAAATTTTGTGTAGATCTAAAACTGAATAATTAATGATCATATGATCATGAGCACCCGACTTTTTTTGTCGAAACTTATATTTTCCGCTATCGGGAGTCTCTATCTATTTCAATGGGAAATTTGAACAGGCCTTTGTTTTGTACAACCCTTAAACCATAACAAACTTAATCTTACAATAAAAATTGAAAACGCAGCAAGATGAATTTTTGTTTATAACGTCATGTCAAAATTAATGTCAATTGTATTTTTCAGGTTGTTAAAAGTTTGTTTTATGGATAAATTTATTTTTAATTTGAATGGTACAGCGACTATACGGGTAGTAGCGGATTTTCGCATATATAATTTCCCATTCAGCTCTCAATAGCCCGCCTCGGATATCAAATAAAACACGCAGCTAATATACTATTATTTATTCATTTTTGGAAAAGCTCTGAATATTCTGGCAGAAAAATAAATTTACATTCTCCTGAGCGTGAACTTTGTTATATCTACAATACATATATCCACAATAATTTGTTTTTCATTATTAAATTAGTTTTCATTCAGAATCTTGCTATTTTCCGCTATTATGTCTGTATTTATTATACATATGTCGATAGTCAATTAAATTTCTGATTGAAAATCAACTTAAAATTGAAAAGCAATTAATCAAAATTAAAGGTAAATAAACATACGAGGGTATATCAAAAAGTCTTGCAATATCATATGAAAAAAAGAGTGAGTGAGATAACAATATATTTTTCAAAACCATTTTTTGTTGCGATGAAACTTCTAGAAGAATATTTCGGTGTAAATTTTACAGTAACACGTGTTTTGAATTTTTCTTAAAATGAATGAAATTGAATATCGCGCCGTTATTAAATTTTTCTGTAAAGATGGACGAAATGCAATTTATATATCCAACTATATATCAAAAGTTTACGGCGAATCTGCACCATCCTATGCCACAGTAACAAGGTGGGTAAAATTAATCAAAAGTGGTCGGGAGTCATTAGAAGACGACAACCGCTCGGGTCGGCCAGCAGATGCTATTAGCCATGAAAACGTAATTTTGGCCGAATCTATTGTATTGGAGGACCGGCGTATTTCTCTTCCGCGGTTAGCGTGGAGACTTTTTCTTTCATACGATACCACATATACTATATTACATGACCACCTTCACATGTCGAAAGTAAGTGCGCGATGGGTTCCCCGTTTGAATTGAATGCAGTTTGGGTTGAATGCAGAACAAAAAAAAAATGCGTGTTCAAATTTCAAAGGCGATTTTAGATATGTACAAAGAAGATCCAGAAAATTTCTTGGATAACATAATAACAGGCGATGAAACATGGCTTCATCACTGGGATCCGGAATCCAAACAAGAATCGATGCAATGGATTAAACGTAGTGAACCACCACCAAAGAAATTCGAAACTCAACCGTCTGCTGGTCTTTACCAACCTTTTTTTGCCACAATTTTTTGGGATGCTGAAGGAATTTTGATAATCGTTTATATGCCACCGCAGAGGTTTTGCGAAAATTGAAAAAAGCGATCCGGGAAAAACGGCCAAGGAAAGTTAGGAAAAAAATCTTGCTTCTTAACGACAATGCACCAGTGCACAAGGCTAATATAGCTCAAGCTGCATTAAAGGACTGCGGCTTCGTGGAAATTCCGCATCCACCGTACACTCCAGACTTGGCACCCAGTGACTGCTTTCTGTTTCCCAATTTGAAAAAAACACTAAGGGGCCGGAAATTTTCCAGTGACTATGAAGTACAGTCTGTTGTAAATGAATATTTTATGGAGCAAAAGAAATCTTTTTTTTAGAGGGTTTAGGCAAGTTAATTGATCGATGTGACAAATGTATAAACCTTAAAGGAGATTATGTCGAAAAATAAAAATATTGCTGTCTCACTCACTTTTTTTTTTCATATGATATTGCAAGACTTTTTGATTTGCACTCGTAGTTCACGCTCATTTACGAGATAGAAATAAATATAGACAAGAAAAATCTTAATAAAAAATAATTTCCATAGCATTTTTATGAAAGTTTCATGGTTACGTGTTTTGGGTCCGCATACATACAAACGTTAGGTATTTGTATGTGTGTAGAGGTAGACCCAAAAAACGTAAACACAAGAAAAACTTTTATGCAAATGCTATGGAAATAGCTTCATAATATATTTAGCTTTAAATTTTAAATTTTACACTTTTAAATTAATAAATGAGATTATTGAATTAATGTTATATGTTAAGAGACTATTAAACCAATATGAGTTCAATTATAGCAGGCATTTAAAGGTGATCAAAACAATATTTACAAAACGGGGTTAGTTTAAAATAATTAGTTTAATAATCTGTTGTCTTTTACCGGACAAGTGGTGCAGTGGTTAAATATTCTGCACTTGGACCGGGAGGTACTGGGTTCGAATCTCACTAGAGGTTGGATGCAAAGCGAATTTTCGTCATCGATTACGGGTAATGTTAATAAACACAACTAACACCCTCTGCTGGAGTGCAGAATTCAGCGCCGATCCACCGTCCATGTCAGTGTACAGGTTGACATGCAGCTTGCAATGTGCAGGTGGTATACTGTAATTATGTGAATGAGTGATGTGCGCGTGAATAAAAAGGGGAGGAGGTATTAATTGACCTTCAAAGGACGTTAAATCCACTGGAAAATTAGTACTTTCTTTTTATAAAAAAAAAAAATAATAATAAGCCTGGTCAAAAGATTTTTTTGCAGTATGTAATAAATGTTAAGATGTTTACGCATTACTATTTTGAGTATTGCCAGATTTGCTACTTTGTTTATTCTATTGCGATCTTATTTTGAGAAATGTACAACAACAATCCCATATATGTAATTCCAAATTCGAATTGTTTTAAACCAACTTTTTTGCTGGTATAGAATAATTCTATTCTACCGGTTATAAATTAGTTACGTAATAATATTCAATATTATTCGATCATATTACTATTTAATTAGATATATTTAGTTGTGTTTTCACATTTTTTTAACTTCAAAATGTAATTGTTCCCAACTAATAAAAATAAGTAAATACAATTTTTAGTTGTTACTTTGAGCACAATATTTATTCTATTTCCTAATGGATTTAGCTTGTACCAAAGTAAGATCGTATATGTTTATATAAAAAACCTAAACTTGTAAGTAACTGTATATACATGTATATAATGCTTGTATTTTTTAAACGTGGAAACATTCGAACATGTTTATATCACGGGGTTTGATGAAAAATGCTAAAGCGGTTTCTAGGCCCGGATTTCGGGCAAATTCATTTAGAGGGCTTTCAGTAGGAACCAGGGTGTTTCCAATGATTTGATAAAAAATACTGACAAAGATTTTAATAAAAATTGGTGAGTAAGGGTTTCTAGTGGCAGCTGGTGATTAAAATGCGTCCTTATTTCGAACAGATATTTTTAGGGACTCTGCGGCGAGGACGTCGGTCTCTATTCCTCAAATGTTTTGTAAAATTTGCTTGGAAGCGTCCTTGCTTACGTGATGTTGCATTGAATTGCGCCATGTTTCACCATATTAGTTCTAGATGTGGTTTTGGAAAAACTAAAATTTTAAATAAACTAAGCCATTACTCGACAAGGGCGGAACTTAGTTTACATGAAGAAAACGGCAGTTCAATGTAAGTTGTGGGTGTGGCTCTGGAAAAATGCCAATTTACGGCAGTATCAGTTATTCCTCATCGGTTATCGAAATTGAAAAAAACTTTGAAATTCTAACATCGGATTTCAAATGAGTTCTCGGTGTTTCTCTGTTCTGTTATTTTCTATCTCAAACCTGACTACATTGATTTGAAGTCGTTCATGACTTGTACCCAATGTGGTTTGAAAAATTTAATGATCACTACACTTTGGGTTAGTAAAATTTTTTGAAAAATTTAAATTTTTCTTAATGTAGTGAAAAAGGTTCTACATATGTAGAAAAACACGAATCTCAAGTTTTTTTCTGAAAAAATGCTATATGTTCAAATAATATTGAAGAATCGTTAGCAACATTACATCCTGTGGGAACACATGAGTAAAATGGCGATGTTAGTACTTCATAAAGTTAATTTAATTTTTTAATTGACTATGTTCTGAAAGCAACCAACTTTGTTTTACGACGAATGTCTCGAATACACCACTCTTGATTTTTAAAGCGAAAAATTAAACTTATCGGATGGTATTGGTTGCTCCTAGCTCATAGTCGTTTTTCTAGGTTTTCAAAAAAATCGCTGTGCGTGTGATGTTCCGTGACGACTAAATCTCTATAGCTTCTCTACAGGCCAGACTAACTTGACTGATCAAGATGAAACATCATACTTAAGCTTTTCCAATAAATTGAGAGATTCCAATCAATTTTCGCTTAAATCGATCCACTAGAAGTGGCAGTCTTCTTCGTTCTTTGCAAATATTTTGAAAAGTTTATGATCACGACGAAAAAAGACTAAGTACTGAAAAAATGTAAATTAAGTTTGCAACAATAGCGGTTCATATGAGTTTTCCAAAATATAAGCGAAAATGGCGATTTTTGACCAAAAAATGTTCTTCTTCAGTAAAAATTCGGCCTTTGTACAACCAAAAAGGACTGATTGATCGGGATGAAACTTCATACTTAAGCTTTTTCCATAAATTGGAAGATCACAGTGATTTCTGGTCGACATCAGTCTACCAGCAGTGGCAGCTTCCACGGGAGCTTTCTTGTTTTTTTTAAATATTTTGAAAAGTGTATAAAATTTAATATTTTTTCTTAAATTCTCTGGTTAAAGTTTAGTTCTAAAAAAACAACTTTTGTTAGGAAGCCGACGTTTCGGATATTAATCTATATCCATCCTTTATATCTATATCTACAGGACTATTGATTATTCGATTGAAGCTACTTAAACATTTTCCTTCAATTGTTGGATCCTAGCTAATGTTGATGGAAATCTTTGTACCAGAGGTGGCAGCTTCCATTGGAGCTTTTCTATTTTTCCAATGATGTTGCGAGAAGTTTAGCATTTAAAAAACAACATTAAAAGATTCAAATAAATTTAGATATTTAACACGATGGTTTTCTGAAATTCAAGCAGGAATAATAATTATATTAATAATAATTTTAGATTATACATGAAATGTGGTGTATTTGAAATCTACGTATATATTCATGGTAATAGAAAGTCTGGTGTTGGCCATAACAAATTCACCCATCCATTTTTTACTACGTAACATAAAGTAAAATTATTTATAAGAAACAAATAAATTAAAAATGGTTATTGGAAATGAAGCCTTATTTGGTTCATTTCATCAATTATTATTAGTTTAATATAAAAAACGTGAATATTTACTTACTGAAAGCAAATGTCGCCATAAGTCAACACAGTTTCATTTTCTAGGGTTACATTAAGGTTTTTAATCATTTCGTTAAGTTTAGCCAATCTCAAAAGAATTTTTGGTTCTAAAACGTTTGTTGCCTTTATTATAATACTCTCCTCGCGAATGACTAGCTTGTATTTTTCCAGCAACCAATTTGAATCGTGAAAAAAACGATGATTAGGTGGCACCCACAAATTTAAGGGATTCTTTTCGATTCGAAATTTGAATAGGCCACCAGTAGAAACTGCAATAATAGCTAAGCTAATAATTATAGTTTTTATAGGATTTGAAGCCGAAAAAAATCCAAGTCTAAAGTTATATAAAAAATCTTTATGTAATATTGAACAATAACTAATATAAATCGACTTACCTATTGAATATTCGTGATATTCTGTGTTGTATTTTCGTTGAAAATCTATCTTCGTGCGTTGAAAACCAATCCGCTATGTTAAATAACGTCATAGTTAGAACAAGATAATGCGAAAATCCACAAAAAATGAAGGCAAAGTGGCAGTATTTATCGACAATGAATGAAACGAACGTTTAATATCAGTATTGTTTCATCGTGCTCCAAACGATAAATTTATTTTATTGATCTATAAAAAAATAATTCGTTAATAATTCGTTCCATTTTTTTCGATTTAATCATCAACGATAAAAAAACGTAGCCTAGGTGATAGTAAAAATCACTAACAAATGTATGAGTATATAGAACAAGTTTCTACAAACTATCATAATGTCCGAAATATCTTGGCAGACTAGTGCCCTGTAACAAAACTTATCTTTTTTTCAAATAAAACTATCAATAAGCATAATAACTACAATCATGCTGTTCCGTTACGTTATTTTTATTTTTTTAAATATGCTGTTGGTACAACTGGAATTCAATATTATAGGCGTTTTCGGAAATATCCCATGGTAACTTTTAACTTTAACCTTCTCAACTGATATGCACATACATTTTTTACACCATTTTTATATATATATAAGATTTATAATTTAATAGATTAATTTCGAATGTCTTATTTTCATGAGCTTCCCGGTAAAAAAGTAGGGGAACACTGGATCTAATATTCAAAAGTTGTAGTGGTAAAAAATCTGTACTGAAAACCCATCGTCTTGAGATAAATTCTAAGAGGTTACAAGTTTGAGCGTAGGTATTTTCATTTTGAACTAGACCCAATCCAACTAGAAAACATGAGTTTTCCGGGAAAAAGTAGGGGAACACTGGGTCTAATATTCGAAATTTGTATTAGAAAAATCGAAGTGGAAACCCTTTGGCATGTGACAGATCTAACATAGAATTAAGCATATAGATATTAATGACCACTTCCCAAAATCGCCACTTGTATTCCGTGGAAATTAAAAACAAATAAGTTAAACCGTAATGATAAGCTTCTGGGCCATGTTTGATCTTTCCAGAACTATGACAAAGTTCTGAAAATCACCAAGGACATAGCCATCTAATCGATCTAACATAAAAACATAGTGCGATCGATGACCACCTCCCAAAATTTCGACATGTATTCCGTGGAAACCCAAAAAATAAGTTAAACTGTAATGATAAGTTTCTTTGCCATGTTTAGTCTTTTCAGAAATATGACAGGTTGTTTGCCTGCCTCTCAACCCGCTTTTTGCGTTTGTGAGTCATGTACTGGTGAGAATCTTAAGGCATCCAGTCCTACCTTGAACACATTTATATAGCGAGCCGCTTGATACAAGACAGACGCCCGCTTCACCGCACCTAATCTGGAGAACAAACGCTGATTTGGTATTGGTTTTGAGGCGCCAATAACTCGCCATAACATGTAGTGTCCATGACTATACACAAGATTTCAACTGCTGCTCTCCACTACACTGCCGATTTATTTAGAGTTACCCAGAGAGCGCTGCGAATTATGAATCTCGGACTTCGCCCTCAGCATTATCATCGGATTCATCAAATCCAATCGAGTGAGATGGCTCGGCCTTCTGCTTGCGCAATTGTGCGTTTGATAACGGTAAATTATCGTCGTTTTAAACGGGCAATATGCAGTCCATACCTATGTAACACATCGCCTGAAAAGTTCCCGGTTTAATAAAGAAAATACAATTTTTTGGGGAAAAATACATTTTATTCATCAACATTTCCTTCTAGAGCGATACAATCAATCCACCGCCTCTCTAACATTTCGATCCTTTTCTTGTAGAAGAATTTATCTTTACTTCAAAATTAGCATTAATTTCAGCAATCACTTCTTCATTGGAGCCGAATCTCTTTCCCTGGAGCTTTTCTCGAGGTCTGCAAACAAGTAATAATCGGTGGGGGCCAAATCAGGCGAATACGGTGAGTGCGGAAGCAATTCAATGTGCAATATATTGTGGTGTCGTTTTTGATCCATTGTGAGTATAGAGCATTCAGTTATTCGACATTTTGAGTTATACAAATAATAATCGGTTGATATTCGAAAAGTAAAAGAAGTACTAAGAACCATGAATAATCGGAAACAAATCGTTTAACAAACGCGGTAAAAACTTCGAACACAGTTTTCTCATGTACAAATGTTTGTGTAACATATGACCAACACGTTCCATTTGATATCTTTACAATGTCAGCTATCTCAAGCAACTTCACTTTACGGTCTTTCAAAACAATTTCGTGAATTTTTTATGTTTTTTTATGCTTCTGGAGTCCATGCTTCATTTGGGCTTCCAGACCGTGGTGCATCATCGGTGGTTGTACGGCCACGTTTCAGCATACCAGTTAATGATGGTTGATTTGAACGGTATGTTTTCCTATCAAAAAACAGTGGTTAATCAGGACACGAAATTCTTTTTTTCTCATTGTTTTGAAGTTAACAAAATTAGCATCACTAAAGCAATTATAACTTGTAAACTTAATGATCAAAATGTCATCAAACTTTAACAGGTATCATTTGAAGGTTTGTAATACAAGCTATATATACATTAATTTAGTGCATGATGTCCAATCTGGAAAGACCTAATTGGAAAAGAGTTCGAATTCTTAATCTGCATTATAAAATACATCAAAAAATATTTTTCGCATTAACATAACAGAGGTCATGCATTTAAGGATTAAGCTGAATTTCTTACTCAATATAAATAAGTTTCAGAAATATTTTCGACAGCGCAGCGGGTGCAACAAGATCTTTCTTATTAAACGAGAATTGTGTGTATCAAACAGAATTAAAGGATTAATATATTTTACGCCTTGGAAATGTTTATATGCATTATCATATATGTACATATATATGTCGTTTTTAGTAAACACGAAACATGAGAAATGTGGGTGTAATACTCATACATTAAGATTTTAATTTAAAATAGATTTGTATAAAATGAAATTTTTTAACGCGTTGAACGCGAATGTTGTGACTAACAATTCTAAATAAAATCCTTCGGTTGTCATTGTCGTCACATCATTCAACGAATATAGCTCCGAGAAAAATGATATTGTAAAACTATTTCATTGCACTGAGCAGTAAGAAGGTTTCGTTTTCTACGGTTCCCATTCGGAACGGCTCATTTCACAACAAGATACGCTCATATATTCGGAGATCACAAAACATTACATAGTACACTAAAGTACATGTTATGGAACAGGACCGATTAAAACAGTATACAAGTACACTAAAGGATGATTTTTATATTGAAATATTTAAATATTGTATTCGACGTGAATGAAAATTTTACTTTAACTTACAGTCAATCTTTAATCAAAGATGATTTATAATTACTTTAGCTAAAGCCAAATCTCTACTTGATAATAAACTAATAATCCATTATGGATGGTTGTATTATTTTGTCATGATCTGATTTACTCGGCCCTGTTCTATAGCATGTACTGTTTTGTGATGTCCTTTGAGCCGTGTGAGCGGTTCTGGTTTTCTAGCCATTTATATGATAACAATAGCGAATTAGAATTTGGAATAAATGCCTAACTAAAGCAATACTGGCCAGTTCGTTGTATCTGCCGGTCAATCTGTTGCTAAACTGGCTCAGGCATTGTAATTTTTCATTTCAATCATGACTTCACAATAACCATTATGAATAACTACTAATAAACTAAATACGAACCTCAGCACAATCCAAGAATATTTGATTTAAAAAATATATGGTTTGAACGCCAATTACAATAATTTCACAATTTAAATTTAAATAGCTTGACTGAGAGTTTTGATACATTTAACTTATGTCTAACGCACCATCAGAATTTCAATAGAGGATACAACAGTGACGGCAATATTGTTTTACTTTACTTATTAATTACGAAACATTATCATCAATTTATTTAAATTTAAGAACTTTAAAATTGGTTTAAAATCACTACACACTGTAACAACACAAGACCTAAACACAACTATTTGATACCCGAAAAATTAATGTTTTTCATTCAGTTCACCAAAATCGTTCAACCATTTACACCACTTATCAGAATTGAATGAACCTGAAAAATGTATATTTCAATTTAACACTGAAGAATTTGAAAGAGAAATAAATGTTACTCTTCCAAGAAAATTTCTGTTTTATTATTGATTCATTTGTTTTTTTTATAATATTTTATATTTATTACACCGTCTAGCGATTACTAACAATACACACGCAACAACATAAGTGAATTTGCGATTTGTTAAGTTCAAATGCATTTTAACGCTAAATTTTTGTTGTTCAAAATCCGATTTTCTGGATTTTCTAATAAAAAAAATAATTTTGGTGGATATGATTTTATTGTTTGTTACGTAGAAGTTAGTTATGATTATTACTTTATGAGTTTTTGACAACACTTTAATTTTTTAACAATTATAATTATAATTAATTATATTTTAATTCACACACGACTTTAGAATTGATTGATTGATTGGAATGTGTGACCAAACCTAAGTAAGATTCCCGGTTGACGCCGAGCCCATTCGCATACTTTTTTTTACATATAACGAGATGGAGGAATAGGATAGCTTTGTTAATTATTATGGAAATTGATCCGGTTTCAGACACCTAAGTAGTCAATATTTAGTAAATTGTTAGTTAAAATGTAATATAAGACGGTTAGCACAAGGCACCACAATTATTTTTGATTTTTTTTTGGATATAGATGTTCAACAATCAGCATCCTAAAAAAATTATAATAATAATTAAAATTTTTAATTAATTAGGTTAGGTTAGGTTAGGTTGGAGTGGCTGCTATAGCACACTTAGGCCAGTATTGGCCCATTGTGATACCACAGGATCCTATCTCCCCTTTACTCCTGCTGAAACCATCCAGAGCTACTTATGTAGCGTAAAATATCTCGTATTCCACAGCCCGCGAGTTCCGAAAGGCTGTCCATACCTTACACACCTAAATACTTATGCCTTCTGTATGATAGTGCCGGACACGAGCATAGGAAGTGATCTAGCGTCTCTTCCTCCTCTTCGTCTAAACAACTTCTACAGAAGTCATTCGTCTGTAGACCCAGCCTTCTTGCATGTTCCCCAAAAAGGCAGTGTCCTGTCAGTATCCCTACGACCAATCGTAACTCTCGGTGTCCCAGGGATACTAGTGCTTTGGAGCGCCGCAAGTTCAGTTTTGGCCAAACCTGTTTTGCTACTCTGCACGTCAGGGTGTTGGTCCACCTCTCATTTGTCAAGGCAATTGTCTTTTTACTGAGCGCCGATCTAAGCGCTGCTATAGGCCACCCCAGACCTGCCCTTTCCGGTTACATCTGGAGAGTCGTACCGTACCTAGCTAGTTCGTCCGCCCTGCAGTTTCCCGTGATGTCCGAGTGACCAGGGACCCAGATTATCTGGATACTGAAATACTCGCTCATCTCCTTAAGAGATCGGCAATCCAGCGCCACCCGTGACTTCAGACAAACCACCTCTAGCGATTTGACCGCCGCCTGACTGTCCACTTAAATCGCGATATCCCTAACGGATACCACGTTATGCTTCAACCATGTCCCAACTTCGCCTATCGCCACCACTTCAGCCTGGTACATGCTGTAGTAGTCAGGGAGACGAACGGAAATATTAACATTAAGCTTCTCACAGAAGACTCCGGCTCCTACTTTGCCGTCTAGCTTAGAACCGTCCGTGAAAAATTGCAGTGCCTCGTTTTCCAGTATTGATCCGTTCCTCCAGGATTCTCTCGAAGGACAGATGGTCCGGAAAACTTTATCGAAGCACAACGTTGGTTTAATATAATCTAGATTCGCCAGTTCTTCCCTTAGCGATCTAACTATCGTTGAGTGTCCCGCCTGAAGACATTTCCACTGAGAGACAGCCGAGAGCCTTGTAGCCACATTGGCTGCCATCTGCTTACCAAAAAATTCGATTGGAATAAGGTGGAACATAACCTCTAAAGCGCGTGTAGGTGTTGACCTAAGCGCCCCACTTATAATCATGCAGGCCGTTCTTTGCACCTTCTCCAACATCTTCCTATATGTTACCTTCTCCAGAGCTGGCCACCACACACCCACCCCGTACATCAGCACAGGTCTTACCATAGCGGTATAGAGCCAGTGTACCAGCTCTTGTTTTAGACCCCATCTCTTCCCTATGGCGTTCTTACACGAGTAAATGGCTACATTAGCCTTATTCACCCTTTCTACAATGTTAGGCTTCCAGCTTAGCTTACTGTCCAAGATTATGCCCAGAAATCTCGCTCTGTCAGCAAAAGCAAGTCTAGTGCCGTTCACGGTAGGAGGACTAACTACCGGAATTTTATATTTCTTAGTAAATAGTACCAGCTCTGTCTTGGAGGGGTTGATCCCTAATCCACATTTGCTGGCCCATTTCGTAACGATTAGGAGTGCATTCTGCATAACATCCCTAATCGTATCCAGATATTTGCCTGAGACAGCTATCGCTACATCATCCGCATACGCTACAACCCCTATCCGCTCTCCCTCCAGTTCCAAGAGCAATCCATTCATCACAACACTCCAAAGAAAGGGGGACATTACACCTCCTTGCGGGGTTCCTCTAACCACCCGCCTTCTGATGGTGGCCTCCCCCAGTTTCGAGGTAATAATCCTGCTTACCAGCATCTGATTTATCAACCTACATATGGGGTAGTCCACGTTCAAAAATAGCAATCCTTCCATGATCGCCTCAGTTTTAACATTATTAAAGGCACCCTCAATGTCGAGAAATGCTACCATACAGAACTCTTGCGAGTAAATTGACTTCTCAATCATGCGTACCAGATCGTGCAGAGCTGTGTCCACCGACTTTCCCTTACAGTACTCATGCTGCGACATTGCCTAACTCCTGGGCTCAATTATTGATCGAATACCTATATCTACCAACCTTTCCAAGGTTTTCAACAGAAAGGATGATAGAGTTATTGGTCTCAGATCCTTTGGATAGGCATGCGAGCTTTTTCCCGATTTCGGGATAAAGACCACTCTGACCTCCGTCCATTTTTTAGGAATATATACCAGTTTCAGACATCCCATGAAGATACCTTCCAGCCAGGGGAGGCTGACTGCTGAGTTTCTCTGGATCTCTGCTGGTATAATCCGATCCGGGCCCGCCGATTTATAAGGTTTAAACTTAATTAATAATTAATAATAATAATTTATAAGGTTAATTAATTAAGTTGCAGTAAATTTCCTGAAATAAAATGTCATTATTAAGAGTTAAATTTTACTTCAATAAAATAAATGTAATGATGATTAGTATTAACTAATTTAATTTGGTTATTT
Organism: Nephrotoma appendiculata; assembly: GCA_947310385.1. NCBI lineage: Eukaryota > Metazoa > Arthropoda > Insecta > Diptera > Tipulidae > Nephrotoma > Nephrotoma appendiculata. Next base: position 194,360,650 of record OX371223.1, read on the forward strand.
TAAAACAAATTAAATGAAAATAAATTAACATAAATTGAATCCAGAAATCACGAAATATTGTAGCACTCGTATCAAAGCAGGAAAGGAACGCACGGCCTTTTTATCTTCAATGGATAGATTCTTTATGAATCTGTTGATTTAATGGATTTATTTATAAAAAATAGTTAAATAAAAAATTATATAATGTGATGGTTATTTGTCTGTGCCATCCCTAATCTAATACAAATATGTTTATTTATAAAAATAAATATGGCCAAATGAAATCTTGCTTCAAAAACAGCTAATCTGAAATATGTAAGATATTACTACATAGGTAGGTATCAATAATCGATTTTGACACAGTTTTAGAACCCCAATACCAGAATTAAATAAAACTTTTAAAGCAATCAGGAAACTGTAAGATGACAGAATTAATAATAACCCAGTCGTATTAAATAAATCATAAATCATCATGGTTGTTCTTTTAACCAGCGATAATTATTTATACAACCTAGAACAAGCTAATCAAAACCTTCACCAATTTACAGTCTCCTGCGAAACAACCTAGAAAATAATTTAATTAATGAACTGCCATGATCCCTGAAAAACTATCTAAGTACAGCAATATTTAACTGCATTCCAAATTTACTATGTAGCTTCCAAGATATCTGTAATTTCAAAAGGTAAATATCCGCTGAAATATCAAATTTATTAGAAACCCGATAGCCATTATGATTCTAGCCATTAAGATATCTTACCAATTTTTTTATTTTTAATTAGAAAGTATTACGACTTCAAAGATCTTCTGTAATTAAAAATCTTCATTGGAACTAAATAAATTAGCTTAATCAGGAAGTGCATTGAATACTAGTATTAAAAATAAACACCTGATAAACCTCGATAACTCTAAATTGCTCATCAAATTAAAATATAATAATTTAATACTCGAACGCTGAATAATTGGATGAAGGAATATTAGTAAAATTAGTTAATCTCGGAAATCACATTGTGAAAAGAATCATTTTTCGATCAGAATTGGATACCCGCCTCCTCTAGAACAAAAAACGAAACAGTGCAACACACAAAGTTATTTCCGAAACAATCCCAATAGACGGTTCAAATCCTCACTCCGTGAAACCTCTACCATTCACCAAGCGATCTCCCACCAACATCACTAATCAACAACACCCATGCTTCATAAAGCTGTGACGAATTCATGACAGATTATACAATTATTGTGGCAATTTTGCAGCTCAAAAACCACACTGTACAACCTATCATCCTAAAATTTCAAAAATGGCTAAAGTCCCGCGAAACTGACGGAAAACTTCAACAAAAACATGTATAATATTCAGCAAAGAGACCAACCTGGACACACAAGTCTAAATCTCAGACAAGGGTTCGATGCAAAACTACATGTTTGCCTTCTTATACCATCAATTGATAACCACATACACTCCTAAACAAAACAATTTAAAATAGCCAAAAATATAGCTTACAAATAAACTTCAGGTAACGACAGAGCATATCATACAACCCTCCGTATAAGTTGAGACACACAATGTTCAATGAAGAACCATTACAAACCGCGGACACCGACCAACCACTCATCATGAACGAAACCCATTCAAAACACTCTACCACTACCACAAATATCAAAGAAAATTTATTGCAATACAGTTCCACCATATCCCCGCTGCCTCTGTGTAAACTGATCAGGATCACACGAATGAAATCAATTAGGGCCATTACATGGTCAGTAATAATGTCATTACTTGCTGGGAATGACATTAATAATGATCATGTAATGTGCGTTATTGAAGAATGGTGTTTAGTAATGATGTAAATCCGGATTTTCTGATTTCGAGACATCATTACTTGTCTGTGACGTCAATACTGTCATTAATAATGATAGTGTAGGGTTTTCGTCATTACTATTGTACATCATTACATACTTTTCTTTATTTCTACACTATTTAAATATGTATATAAAATTGTTTTTCGGGATTGCTGACGGCAAAAGGAAGGATTTGTCGTCGGCCGGAGGAATTTTTTATCGAGTATAGTACCTATATCAAAATATTAATAGTTATGTTGAAATTATATTTTTTTTTATCACAAAAGTTTATATATGTAGTATTTATTTAGGTACAGTAAACCCCCGATTTAACGGACACAAAAATATAATTTTAACATAAATATTAATATGTAAAATATTAATATAATATATTCTATCAACATTTTGATATACATAATATTATTTGTACTCATTGAAAAGATTTTTTGGCCGATGACAATATTTTTTTTTTGCGGTCGGCAACTCTTGAAAAACAGTTTTGTGTACATAGAGTAGAACCAAATTTGTATACAGAACGACTAATAGAACTTAAGTAATGACGATAATATTGACGTGTAGGAATCACCGTGTAATGGTACCAAAACTAGTAATGACGCAAGTAATGACATTACTCGTAATGACATTATTACTGACCATGTAATGGCCCTAAATGAAAAGGCTAAAAACAAGTAAAACAACAACAAAAATCTATGGTTTGATCGTTTGTTTTTTTTGTGTATTTTCATATAAAAAAAATATTTACCCACACAAGCACAAAAAGTAAATAGCTATGTATATAATAAATATACAACAATTATTTAATGACATAAAATACAAAAACTCCCCTGCGGGTCGATTCTGGTGTCCTTAGGAAATAGGAATTTTTTTCCTATTTAGGAAAAATTTTTGATAGCAGTTTTTTCCTAAAAAAATCTTTCCTATGGTTTGTTTTGGTACACATAGGAATACATTTTTCCTAAATTCTTGATTAAGTTGAGTATTGGAAACCATGGCTCTGTAAGCGGCTATTAAATGTCAAACTTACATTAATTGTGTGTAATTATAATTTATTTTGAATAATTAAAAAAAAATTCATTTAAACTGCTCATTTTTCTTATTATTAAATCTTTCCGTATCCAAAGTAGGTATGGAAAGATAAATGTCAAAACTGCAATAAATAGGAAAGAAAAAATTCCCATAAGGCACACCAGAATATGCTTATAGGAGAAAAAATACAAAACTGCTATTAAAATTTTAAATTCTTTCCTATTTCCTATTCCTATAGGAAAACCAGAATCGACCCACTGAACTGTTTTTTGCAACCAACACATGCATACCCAACATAGCACAGCTATGTTGGGTATGCATGTGTTAGAATTGATGCATTAATATTAAAAGAAACCATTTGTTGTTGTAATTCATAAATTTTATATGGATAAAGCTATAATAAAGTGATAGAATTATTTATAATTTTAACAAAAACAAATGGTTATTAACAACAACAAATGGTTTCTTTTAATATTAATTACGATATGATTTCTTACCTGTGATTTATAAACGAAGATATAATTACATTTTAATAAATTGCAACTACATATTTAATTACAATTAAACATATTTTTTAACAAACACGACGATTAATTTCACTTGTTACTATAAATTAAATACACTAAACTGAGTGACATTCAATTTTTTTTCTATAGTATGTTGATTGTTGAATACTCTTCTTGCATACACACGAACTTTGAATCGTGTGTTATACAACGTTCAACAAATAAAAGGCAGCATACCGGAAAATGGTAAAATTCTAAATGAAATCTGCCTTAAAATTAAAAAACAATTTACCAAAATCAATGATAAATAATCAAAGTTCGTGCTCAGGGGAATGAAAATTTAATTTTCTGCCGCAATTACGAGATATAGATAAATAAAGTCAAAAAAAAAATATTGAACAGAAAATTTTCATAGCATTCGTATGAAAGTGTTTCTTCGTGTTTACATTATTTGGGCCTGCATACATATAAACCGTATTTTTTATATTTTTCTTCTACTTGGCCGTATACATACACGCAGTGGCACTATGGTTGATTGTTGAATCAATGCCTTCTAAACTACTGGCCTTTTACTACTCTCATTTTTCGCACATGACGTCAATTTAAGTCTAAACCGAGACTGCGCAATAATAATTTTAAGATATTTAAACTAACAAAACAACTAGAGAAAGCAATAACAACGTCGACTTAGCGTGTCGTCATCATTTGGTGTAAGCGGCCAGTAGTATAGAAGGCATTGGTTGAATACTCTTCTTGCATACACACATACTTTGAATCGTGTGTTATACGACGTTCAACAAATAAAACGCAGAATAAACAAAGTTCGTGCTCAGGGGAATGAAAATTTAATTTTTTGCCGCAATTACGAGATATAGATAAATAAAGTCAAAAAAAAAATATTGAACAGAAAATTTTCATAGCATTCGTATATGAAAGTGTTTTTTCGTGCTTACATTATTTGGGCCTGCATACATACAAAGCGTATATAATGAAAGACGGCCGTATACACATACATAGGCACTGATATAACATACAAGCCATATAGTATAGTACATCGCAAAACCACACTTTCGGCGGTTATTGAAATGTATATCTCGATTTTGTCAAAGCCCGTATGGAATTTATGACCCTCAATTGGTTCCTTTACAATAATTACGTAGTGAAAATCGAGCAACTTTTGACATCTAATCCTAAAAAATTTTGGAACTTCATTAACAGTAAAAAAAAGGAATCTGGTTTTCCGTCGAATATGTCTTACCAGACCTCCGCCAGTTAGTCATCTGATATTTTCAATTTGTTTGCCAAATTCTTTGCATTTGCCTACACGGTTCGGTCGACAGACACCGGTTAACGTTATCTATACCGACTCCACAAAGGCTTTCGATGTGATTGATCATTCTATTCTTATTAGCAAGTTGGAGAGTCTCGATTGTCATTTCATTCCCATTGACTGGTTGGGTTCTTACTTCTCAGATCGCTGGCAATCCGTTAGGATTCTGGATTCTTTCTCCCCATTATTTCGGGCGTCATCCAGTGTGCCTCAGGGTAGTCACATCGGTCCACTGTTATTTTCATTATTTATTAACGACGTTGTTAAATGTTTTAAGTTTGCCAACTGCCTCTTCATCACGGATGACATGAAGATTTTCGCCCGGGTCTCTAGCGTGTTTGACTGCAAATTGTTACAAGATGACTTAAACCGCTTCTGCAGTTGGTCAATTAAAAACATACTCCCTTTAAACGTGAGTAAATGTAAAACTCTTACTTTCTTCCGTATCCGCTCGCCCGTTTTTTAACTGTACACCGAAACCATCGATCGGGCTGAGTTCATTTCGGATCTTGGTCGTACATTGTGCGAATCGAAACTGCAAGGACTTTAGTGACCCGTTAACTTTGACATCATTACACGTCTGCTTTGTTCGGTCTAATTTGGAGTATGCATCTACTGTTTGGTCACTCTTCTACCAATGTCATTCTGAGAGGATTGAGAGTATCCAGAAACAGTTTATTGTGTTCGCGCTAAGGCGATTACCATCCATGTGAGCTGTGGATTATGTTTTTCAGCCTTATCAGAATTGATGCAATCTTTTGAAACTGCAACGTCTAAATAATCGCTGAGATATGCTTCCGCGCTGTTTGTGCGTGATATCATTAATTCCTGTGTCGATTGTATCGAGTTACTAGCACGTATCAAACTGTATGCTCCTGAACGCCGGATGCGTCAACGCGATGGAGCTTTATTCATCGACCGATCGGTAATAACTACGGTATTTCTGATACAATTCCGAGGGTATCGCGGGTATTTAACAAGGTCTACGAAGCTTTCGATTATCACGTGTCGAGAGATTCATTCAAGAAAGATATAAAGAAATGAAATGAAATGAAATGATATAAAGGTTCTTTGATGTTCCTTGTCACAATTGCAATGTTAGGCATTGACAGATAATGGGTTAATAAATATACGATATAATACCATATAAATTTTTTAGGTATAATTACCATTACTGTGGTGCGGTAAATTGTTTTTGTAATCGTACACACATGAGGACACAGCGACCATCATTGTCTGAACATAACGATTTATATATAGGTTTTTCAGATTAAATGAAACCACTTCCAAATTAAACGAAATTTTACAAATTAACAGAAACCTTTTTCAAATAAAACGAAACCATTTCCAAATTTAATGAAATCTTATTCAATTGGAATGACACTTTTTTTAAATAAATTCAACAAAAAAATTATTTAAAATTCAACAAAATTTAGCTTTATTTGGTACTAGCAAGAAATTTACGTCATGCGCAGTTTTGTGGATTTGGGCATTACCCATTATAAAATAATATCCAGTGCTCTCTAACTTTGCAACGAGTTCTTCAATGAATTCGCAAAATTTGCTTGAATTTGTGAAGAGCAGGCAGGCTTCATTTGTAAACTCAAAGCGAAACAAAATTCATAAAAAATATATATAAAATAAAATTGGGAAATAGATCTCTGTAATAAAGTGTTTGTGGTTGGTATAAAGTATCTGAAAGTTAAGTGCCGTGGCTTATAAGAACATAATATTAAAACCAACCGAATTGTTAAATTTCCGTGCTCAATTTATGTTATCCAGTAGGTAAAGTCAATATGTATAGTATAGTCAAATAAAACAAAAGCTAAGTAAATAAATTCTGTATACCTACTTTTAGGTATCTCGCGAAAAATAGTGCATTTATAGTGTTATCCATATCGGTGCATAAGCAGTTAAATTCGAATGAATTGGAACAATTTGCCTACAAAAATTATATGTGAATGGTAAATATCGGATATAGGATTTAAATTACTTCTTTATTTTAATTTTTCCCATAATTCCTATTTTTCTTATACAACCAACAAAATTGTGTACAGTAGGCAACCGTTATCTTCATTGTGGCGGGAAGTGCACATTCGCGAAGGCCGCGGGCGTACATTTTAAAATTCAGTTATTTACTTCATATTCTTCATTTTTTCTACATTAACGTCAATCATTATAGTGAAATAGTGAGATAGAATTATCAAGTAGTTAAGTCTGCAAATTTACTATGTAGGTACAAATAGTGTTCGATGTAAAAAAAAACTTTGCTTAAACCTTTTTTTAAGTTCTAATAAATTTTCTACAGTTAAGTTACAGTGATTAAGCCACCAGAAATAACTCCAAATAATCAGCCAGCCCACTTGTTAATAATCGGTCAGTCAGTGGTGAAAAATTCTATTAACGGATATTTTAAACGAGACATTTTCCAGGCACACACAGACCGTTGATCGTTAATACAGAAGGTTGTTAGGTAAATGTTGGCGTCTAAATAGAACATTAAGTTTAAGGTTTTATTTCATTTTATTATTATTTTTTTCTGTGATCTCTCCGATTATGCAAATATAAAATAAAAACACGCCCCATGAAACCGCCCATGAAAATTTAAATTTTTCGTCGGCATATCTCTAGCACCTAATTCAATCTGGCGATGCCACTAGATCCATAAATTAAAATATTTTTAATTGGTGTCATAATCTTGCTCGTTGTCGTCATCATTCAAACCAATTTAAATGAGGATATAAACAAGAAGTGTGAGTTCTGCAACATGTCGCATTGAATCACATTCAATTTGATATATCGCCGAGGTCTAAACAAGTAGTTTTTAAAAAATCTGTTTGCCTGATGTCGTGCAGACTAAATATCAGTAGCGTGTTGTTGTCATTTTTTGCAAATATTTTGAAAAGTATTACATTTACAGGAAAGACGTGTAAACATTTAAAGATTCTAAATTAAATTTGTAACAATATGGCTTCAGAACAGTTTTCCAAAATTAAAGCGGATATGATGATTTTTGGCATTAAATAATTTTTTAACAAAAATTCGGCCCTTATACAGCTCAGATGGTTTGATTGATCGGGATCTTTCTTTACTTCATACTTTAGCACTTTCCAGAAACTGAAGGTTCCAGTAATTTTTGGTCGAAGTCGGTTCACCGAAATTAGCAACTTAGTAAAATAAAGTACAGCAATCATTATACATTTTGACTTCGAAATTTTTGCAGATTTGCCATTCGACATATCGCCGAAGTCAAAACAAGTTTCTATGTGTGTCTGTATGTGCATGTGTGGACCGATTTCGGCCAAAAATCACTGATATCTCCCAGTTTATCGGTAAAGTTTAAGTAAGAAGTTTCACCTCGATCAGTCAATTCGTAAAGAAACTTCTGTCTTATTTGTAAATATTTTAAAAAATATATCATTTAAAAGAAAAACGATTAAGAACTAAAAGATTCTAAATTAGTTTTACGACCATATCGGCTCTCATCATTTTTTGAAAAATTAGTGAAATGACGATTTTTGACAAAAAACTGTTTCAACACAAATTGGGCCCCTGTACAGCTCCCATCACTGTAGAACTTCTAAGGCTTAGAGGCGAAAAATCGTGACAACTCATTTTCACAGGTCTCTTTTGAATTTAATGTAAAACCATTAAGATGGTTCTGTATGGACCGAAACAAATGATAGTCCGATGGTGCAAGGTCAGGACTATATGGTGGGTGCATCAAAACTTCTCAGTTTCTGCCGGGTCATTAATGATGAGTGTGGTCTAGCGTTATCATAATGGAGCACAACGGCCTTCAGCAGCATTACCGATCAGCAGCAATTCTGGAAGTTTTAACTGAACTGCTTGTCTTAAACGCGTTAGTTGCTGGCGTAGTAAAGATTAGAATCAATTATTTGGTCCGGTGGCAGCACCTCATAATGCACGATCCCTTTCCAATATCTCCAAACACCCAGCATTATACCTTTCTTGGCGTCAATCGTGGCTTTGCTACCGTTTGGGAAGCTTCATCTCGTTTTGTCCATGATCCTTTTTGCACAACGTTGTCGTATCTTATCCACTTTTCATCACCAGTAATCATTCGCTTTAAAATTTTTCTCGATTTCGTTCCATTTCAGCAGCGTTTCGCAGATAGAAATCCAGTCCATTAAGTTTTAAACCGTTAAATCATGAGGTACCCAAACGTCAAGATTTTTTAAGTAGCCAGCCATTTTCAATGGTTTAAAACTGTTTTGTGATCAATATTTAGTTCTTTACCAATTGCATGGTTGCTTATATGCCGGTTTTCTTCAATTATCTGCATGATACCATCGATTTTTCCAGTGATTGGTCGACCAGAGCGAGGTGCATCTTTGACATCCATATTTCCAGAAAGGAAGCGCGCGGAAGAATCTTAAATTTGTTCACATGCCAGAGCCACGTTTTTACCTTTGTCGTAATAAAATTGTAAAAGATATCGAATTTTTTCATTATTTATCTCCATGTTTAAAATGTTGTAACTTTTTATTCATTTCACCGATTTTAATGTTTTGTATGTGAACGTGCAAGTTAAAATACACCTTAAAAACATATATGTAAAAGAATTGCCCGATACGATCAATGGTTACTGGGATATATGAATGTAAGGCCATCTACCGGGAAAAAAGGCCACGAAATTTTGCCCTACCTATTAAAAAAAAACTTTATTTCACCAAAATCCGGCCTCTCTACAGTCAAGGCGGACTTATTCAGAATCAAACTTCATACTTTTTCCATTAATTGAGAGTTTCTTACAAGATCAGAACGCAGATTTTGTTCGAAAAATCGAGAGCGATTATTGAGAATTTCGTATATGTCACTAGTCACTATATACATATGTATACGAAATTCTCAAACTACAATCATGGTGTTTAGAATTATATAGAGAAATCATGAGCTTAAAAAAATATTACAATATCACCTCACCAGGCGCGCGACACTCAATATAAATTTATAATTGTATAATATTACGTTGCGAGGCAACGAAAATGAGGAAAAAAAAATCATAGGAAATTAATGTTATATGGAGCGGTATCTATTGAGGTAATATTGTACTTTTCTAATAATTCCACTATTTATTATTGAGACTAGGGAAAGTACAGAAAACGCTACCAGTGGAAAAAAATGAAGCTTGCTTCAGATGCACCCGAGACACTTTTTCCATTTTTAAATTGATAATTTTAATATTAATTGTAGATACATTTATAGTTTTTATATTTTAATTTAATATACAAATAAAATTAAACTTTCTAAGATCACTTTTCATAGATAATTCATAAAAAAGCAAGACTAAACTCTTTTTCGTAGTAATATTTTTTCCCGCGAGAGCACAGGGGTACAAGTCTCAATAAGCTGTGTTCCCATGGAGAAAGCAAACTACTCACAAGTACTTGTAACTACTCGCAGCTACCCATGCTCAAATGGTGGTGTAGATGTTGAAAGTAGTTACGCATAAATTTGACGGTAGGTATATTAGTTTCAAAAAATCTAACAGATGGCTTTGTGATTTTTTGATTATGTTGAAATGTCAGATTTATTACAATTTTTTGTTTGTTTATATTCGATTGATTGACAATAAGGGATTTTTGTGGAAAATTACTTATCAAATTGCAATAAAATTTGTAAAATTACAATTAGCTACTAATTATAATTATTAAATTGAACCAATTATAAATATCCTAATATATATATTTAAAATTATTAAACTGATGGAATTGATTCGACTATTAAAGCGGTGGATTTTTATAATAAATATATATAAACTAATTTTATTTACATTTTCACTATTAGAACCTCAATACTCCTCTTTCCTGCCAGCGTACGCACAGATTAAGGCTTTGCCTTCATGGTATGTCCAATTTTTGACATTATGTATTACCAAATAATTGTCTGAAAATATTCAAACAAATTTGATTTTGTACAACAAAATATGTTGCTGTCATAATTTTGCCCGTTCCTTTGGTTATCTACTCACAAGTACTTGTGAGTAGCACATTGTTTCCATTGGAACACAGCTATAAACACAATGCTACAATATACATTTTCATAATTGTGTTTTTTTTCGTTGTGATTATGTCATATTTAGTTCAAAAAGCATCAAAAATAATTGAATTGGTTGAATTTATACTTTTCTCTATCTATTTAGTAGGCGAGAAACATTTATGTCTTCAAAACAACAAAAATATTGGATATATAATTTTAGTAGACATATAATTTATTTTTATTTATATTTAAAAATGGTAAGTGTTTTAGAAAATATCAAGTACAAATAATTCAAGTATTAATAACTTACATAATTTTTTTTGCAAATAATTAGATTCGAAGAAGTGCGGCCCAGAAAGACATGCTGGTGGAGTTTGTCGAAAATAATTTCTCGGCATTAGTTGGGTTTGGGATGGTTAGTGGCAACAAAACCAAATCATTATTATGGCAAGAAATCACCATTTCTTTAAATGACATCCATGTGGCAAACCAAACAAGAACCGCCGAACAATGGAAAAGGGTAAGATTACATTTTCCTCATGTAGATTTTTTAATATAAAGTATGTACTCATAATTTTTTTATATTTCAGGCATTGATTTAAAGAAAAAACTTAAAAAAAACTAAATAAAATCAGACAATACCAGAATAGGACCAGAGGTGGTGAGCCCGATGGGATCCTTGAGTCACTGAAGCACGGAGTGCCGATATTTGCGGAATGCATCTTCTGGACGGTGATGCTGGTCTGGCGGAATTGGTTCTGTGGTAAATTGGTATTAAATTAAATTTGATGGTTTTTCCATAACATTTTCTTTTTTTAGATTGAGCCCATAGAAGAGGTAGCGGTTCAGGACAGTGGTACACCACATACACCAGCTACCAATTACCCATGAATTGGGTCAAATACTATCACCACAGCCTGGGTCCTCCCGATTTCAACCGTAACCACCATTACCATCTGCGCACTCCAGCGAACCAACGCTCTAGCGTGAGCCTTGCCGGCTTCCACCATCTCCACAAACAATAATGCAACCGACACAAATAAATCCAACGCCAGAGTCTGGAACATCTCGACCACCACCAACAGCTAGTGCTATAAGGTCTAGGCGTCAGAGATAACTGATCTCTGAGATTTTACCACCAAGAGCTCAGCGATATAGGGAACATGACCCGTGAAGGGTAAGTTTAAAGAACGCTGTATGAGTGTGACAATAATATCAAAAAAATATTCTGTTGTTTTATAAGAAAGCGTAGCAGTTGCTTCCGTCTTTAGGCTGTTGGATTTACAGGAGGAGACTGTTGGCCTACTAAGACAAGCAGTCACCTTATTGACTGATGTGAAGGCACTTTTGATAGGCTTGCAACCATCACACATCCCAATTTAATTTTTTTGCAATGTAAAAACTTTTATAAATATGTGATTATTGAAATATGGATTATTAAAAAATAAATTTTTATTTTTTTAAATTTATTTCTAAACATTTTGTTTAAATATTAATTAATCAAAGGTCGCTCGTAGATGTACTCGGCCAAATAGTCTCGGTTCTGGTGACCATGGTTTGTTTCTTCTTCGGCGGATGGGACCGGTATAATTTCATCCATTTCGTCGTCGTCCACCTCAATTGAGTAATTATTTTCAATGAGTATGTTATGTAATACGGCACATTGAATAAATAATATGCCCTGTTTTCCTGTGGTCGTAGTGTAAGTGTCCTGAAGTTCTTTTAAGACAACGAAGCCGAGATTTAAGTATACCGAAGCACAATTCTAAGCCACCGCGAGTTTTTATATGCAATTTTGTTGCTCGTCCGTTGTAGGGTTGCGGTAAGGAACCATCATATAGGGCTTTATCACATATCCGCTGTCGTCTGTCACATCGTATTTTAATTAGTAATTTGATTTAAATAATTAAATAGTTTTTTTATATTGCCAAGTATAGCGATGAATGATTGTCCTCTAAATTTAAGCGTTTTAAGGTTGTTGATATCTGGCTGTCGTCCCAAATATGGGAATCGTGTGTCGATCAAGGATATCTCGCGTTTATCGCCAAAATTTTTAATCTTGAATCGCATATCTGCCAATTAAAATTAGTAAATTAGTTACTACTACTACATGTCTATATATACTTACCACTTGCATGTTCACGGACTGAAAATTTTTCTTGTTCACGTATTCGTACTCATCCCTCTTCGGTAAGTTTGCAATTGCGATGTGTGTGCAGTCAATCAACCATATAATGCCAGGTACGCCGTATTTGGCATAAAAGCTAGTTTTAATCCGATTGGAGGTCGTTAATGTGGCCGGGAAAAACATGGGATTTTTAATGAGCTTCGTGCCCAATGCTTCAGAAATGCGACATATTGACTAATTTTGGATTGGCTCATTATCGCGAAGGCGTTTAAAAGCAACGCGTCGCTGATGATTGCTACTAGCAAAAAAAATTAGAGTCGCTAACACCTCTAAATGTAATGGTATTTTCAATGGATTGTTGGAAGGTTGATCGACAACAAATGGCTTTATATCCTCAATTAATTTTATTAGTATCATTTTTGGTAGTCTATAATTGTTTATGAAACTAAAAAATAAAATTAAATATTTGTTTATTAGTATAAACTAGCTGAACTCTGGTGACTGAATAATCAGTCACGTGAATACATTTTATTGAATTTATGATTAAGAAATAATTAAGAAGATTTTTTAAGATGTAAATTATGCACTTTTATCAAAAACAAAGTAAATTCATATACGCGGTTAATTTTTAAATCTTAAATGGCAAGTGAAACGCGTGCTTGGGATCACATGGCCACTTACGCGCCCAAACCAAATATTAAAATCTCGACTTCGGCTGGAGACATTTTCATTATCCACTGCAGCAGTTGTTTTACGAAATGCATCCAACTGCTTTTCGTTTAGCAGTTGAATTCGTAATTCAGCTTCTTTGGCTTCTCGAACTGAATCGAAGACTTGCACTTCTACGAGACTTCTCCATGGAGTTGGTAACCCGATCATAGCGCAAGAAAGTTCGTGCTGTATAAAAATATGGTGATATCGTGGAGAGCCAAATTTTTTGCTACATTTTCAATATGATGTCGGCTGTAATCAATAGTCATGTCATCTGCATACTTCATCCAGAGATCATGAGGTTTCGAAGGTTGACAAAAGCAACAAATATAAGCGAAAGTCTCTCGAAGCTGACTTGGCATTTGAAAGACTGCTGTTTCTGTTAAGAAATGATCTCATTCATCATCGTTTACCAGACCCCGGGCAGCTATAGCTTTTTTGAAGGTTTTGTGAATAAAACCATTGAATGTTCGTACAAATTCAAAGCTGGTTGAAACTCGAAAATGTAGCAAAAGCAGCCGCAAGAAGAAACGCTCCACATCTCTCAAGCTTACTGAATACATTCGTGGAACAACCTTCTCTTCTCAACACACCATTGAACGCCTCACGCGGGCAATAAAACACTATGTTTTGTTTTGGATACACAAATAAATATTATCGCTTCGCTAAGTATTTTAATTTGTTTTTAGGATTTAGGTTGAAAGTGGAATTTTATCTCAAAAAATATTTATGTGTTCTCAGAATTCTAGGGTTAAATTTACGTCTTAATGAAAACCCTAATTAATCTAAAAAGATTTGCCTTAAGGTTAACTTCCATTGAAATCGATCATGAATCCGTGGTACAAAAGATTTCCGAACTTAAAGATGATTTTTCATCCGGCCCTGACGGTCTACCATCCATCGTCCTAAAAAACTGCAGTGATTTTCTTGCTCAGCCACTGTCGACACTTTTCCAAAAGTCGCTTTCGCTTGGAATTTTTCCATCCATTTGGAAAAGTTCTTTTATAGTTCCGATTCATAAGAGCGGCTGCAAATCAGACATCTGTAATTACCGACCTATTGCAAAATTATCTAGTATGTATTCCTAAGCTGTTTGAAAGTATTGTGTATGGTTCACTGTACTTTCATTGCAAACTGTTGTTTTCTGACAATCAGCATGGTTTTCTCAAAGCACGGTCCACGACCACAAACCTTATTGAATTCACTTCACAAACACTAAATACGATGGAAGCAGGAAAAGAGGTTGACGTTATCTTCACCGATTTTAGCAAGGCGTTTGACAGGATTTCTCATGAAGTTATTTTGTTTAAGCTTAGGGCCCTTGGCTTTCCTCCCCAAATTCTCCGTTGGGTGGGCTCTTATCTCAAAGGCCGTTTATACCATGTTCTATTCAGGTCATCAGTATCAACTCATATATCAGCAACATCTGGAGTGCCCCAGGGCAGCCATCTGGGACTAATTTTTTTCATTCTATCAATCAACGACGCTGATTGTTTAATAAAAAATTCATCGATATCTATATACGCCGATGACATGAAGATTTACAAACGGATTTGAAACACTACCGACAAGAGCCTATTACAATCCGACCTCAATAACTTCTCCACTTGGTGTGCAAAGAACAACCTTGATTTGCGCGTGGGTAAATGTCAAACAATCACCTACTCTCGAAAACGTGTACAGTCCGCCTTATCATGAGGTTCATATTAAGAGGATTGAAGCAGTCCAGCGAAGATTTCTTCGCTTTGCTTTACGGGGGCTACCGTGGGTGGACATGTTCAACCTGCCTCCATATCAGGATCGTCTAAAGCTAATTAAATTACAACCACTTAGTAAGCGCCGAGTTGTTGCAGACGTGGTTTTCATTCATCAAATACTAACCGACGGTATCGATTCTCCAGTTCTGCTTGGTAAAATTAATCTAAGACTGTGTGCCTAAGAGCGATTTTTTCGACTAAATTGTCGACTAAACTAAATTAATGAGTTGTTATGCTATTACCCACCAGTTTTTTTCATTTAGACTCCTGCTGAGGTTGCTTCACTATTTAGTTGTCATTTTCATTTTTTGTTTTTATTATTTTTTATCGTGTGCATACGAGTAAAAATGTCTAAATGAAATATCTCATCTTAAATTCCGTTATAATCACATTCATGAATAATGCGATTTTCATATCCATATTTGTTTTTTTTTCTATTTCCTTGATTTTAAAAAATAACAAATCGGTGTTGTTGAAAACCATATGACGTATGAAAAGTCAAAATTTAGTTTAGTTTATAATTTAGTTTACAATCGGAGGCACAGCATATTTAAAAGATACTAGTGCCACCTTTGAAACAATGATATGAATCAGTCATTAATTTAGTTTAGTCGGCAATTTAGTCGAAAAAATCGCTCTCAGGCACACAGTCTAAATATAAATTCGCGAGATTTAAGAACGGTACCTATGTTTAGAATCGACCCTCATCGAACTGATTACGGCAAGTATGAGCCCATCTCTAGAATGCTATTCGAAGCTAATCAGCACTTCCATTTGATCGATTTTAATATGACGAAACGCATGTTGAAAAAACATTTTTATTTTTCTTGATTATAGTTTGATGTTTTATTTAACTTATTTGTTTTTATTTGTTTCATTTTATTCTGCTTTACTTTATCTTGTTTTATCTATTTTAAATCTGCTTGTACTAAGCAGACGCGACTTCCGTTTTCCTTCCGTCTGCGATGGGTATCGTTTTGCTTAACTATTCACTTAGCTATTCATTTATAATCATATTTGATTTTTATACTTTACATATTTAGCCGTTTCAACATTCAATTTTTCAATTTCACTGTTTAAGCAACTCGATATCCTTGTTTATAATTCACTCGAATTATACTCAAAAAAATAATAATAATACAGATGGAGACTCCCCGCGCGCGGTTGGGAGGAGTAATACGTCGTTGGGATAATTATTATTATTATTTATTTATTTAACCCTTAATCCATAATGTATGGGACGAATTTTATTACCAGACAAGTGGTGCAGTGGTTCGGCACATGGACCGGGAGGTACTGGGTTCGAATCCCACTAGAAGCTAGATGCAAAGCGAATTTTCGTCATCCATTACAATCGGTGATGTTAATAAACACAACTAAGATCCTCTGTTGGAGTGAACAATTCAGCGTCGACCCACCGTCCATGTCAGAGTACAGGTGGACATGAAGCTTGTAATGTGCAGGTAGTATAATATAATTGTGTGACTAGGTGATCTTTGCGCGAATAAAGGGGGGGGGAGGGTTATTAATTGACCTTCAGGGGACATTAAATCCACTGGACAATTAATACTTCCTTTAAAAAAAAATCTCGTAATTAATTAAATTAAATTCAAAAAAGGCTTCTGCGGTTGTCAAATAGTCCGACCTCTATCGCCGTTCAGTTTTCACGTCTTACCTTACGCAGTAGCCAAATCGAGATCCATGCCAGCCTATAGTACTGGAGTTAAAGATGGGTCGGCTTATGAGTCCTGGGACAGCACATCATATAGATGTGTTTCATTTTCATCACCGATCGTAATAAAACTGATTGATTGATTGATTGGACTGTAGAACCAAGTACTAGACAAGTGTCCCGGATAACGATAGACCTATTCCTACAGCCTCTTTACACATAACAATAGGAAGGATAGGAAAGGTTTTTTTTTGGGACGGAACGATCCGGTTTCAGACACCTAGCGATAGTACGGCACAACGCAATTCTAATCTAGTTCCAAAATACTAAAGGAAGAATAAAGGCTTAATAGGTTTTATGGATAACGATGGTATTGGTCTTCAACAATTGCTTCTCTAAATCAGCAAACTGAGAAAAAAAAGAGTGAGTCCATTAGTACTCTCAAGGAGATGTGTAAACATGGCGTGTGTAGTGCGTGTGTACAGTTTACTTTAAAGGAAGAAGGAATGCAATTTTACTAACCAGAGATTTTCATTTGTTTACTAACGTTAAATTGGTCTATTAAGGCGGTGATACATGTACAGATTTTGCCTTTAAGGCAAAAAAATTTACCTTATACAAAATTGAGAAATGTTCAATTTAAAATTTTTGCCTATAAGGTGATTTAAGATGGCCGAATTTTAATCAATCAGCGCGCATAATTTTTATGCCTTAAAGGCAAAATCTGTACATGTATTACTGCCTTTACTCTTTCGATATAATCGACGCAATTGGATTATGGTTGTAACGCCGGCCGCATTTGCGTACAGCGTTCCTAACACTGATTCGCAACCTTACAGGTATAGGTGTCCTACACTATCCGAAACACAAAAAAAACGGAACCAATAATAAAAATAAAAAAAAGAAATAATCGCGGGATGGTCAGTTTAGTCTAGAATTTTGTATAGAGAAGTCCAAATAAGTTGAACAGAAAAAGGTTTAAAATTAATACATAATTACAAAAAAAAAGTAAAATAGCAAAAATAAAACTAAAATCTTGTATTAAAGTATAAAAGTTATAGCTTTGATTGTCGAATTAAAAATTGACCAACTGGGTGATTTAAACATATTGTTACGGTGACACCTAGATTAGAATAGAATAAGTTAATTTCATTAATCGTTCAATTACGTGTATAATTTATACTCAACATTTAGGCGCATTTCTATACTAACATATTTGCTGCGCATTTAGGATTATTCTAGAAACAAATATTTTGGTATATAAAGGCGCGCGTTGACGTGTATTGCTGAGTTTTATTTTAAACGTGATACAGTGAAGGTTAAATAGAAAGATTATTAAAGTGATTATTAAAGCGATTATTAAAGTGATAATTAAAAAGTGTGTTATAATTGTAATAATTAATTGTGAATTTTGTGTTGTATAATAAATTGTGTTGTGTAAATAAATTGTGTGAGTTCAAATTTGAAGCAGTGTATTTATTCACAATCCAGTGATTCGAACCTTGATTGACAAGGCAAAATCGTAACAATATTGTTACGGTGACACCTAGAATAGAATAGAATAAGTTAATTTCATTAATTGTTCAATTACATTTATAATTTATAAACAACATTTAGGCGTCATTTCTATACTAACATATTTGCTGCGCATTTAGGATTATTCTAGAAACAAATATTTTGGTATATAAAGGCGCGCGTTGACGTGGAATGCTGAGTATTATTTTAAACGTGATACAGTGAAGGTTAAATAGAAAGATTATTAAAGTGATTATTAAAGCGATTATTAAAGTGATAATTAAAAAGTGTGTTATAATTGTAATAATTAATTGTGAATTTTGTGTTGTATAATAAATTGTGTTGTGTAAATAAATTGTGTGAGTTAAAATTGAAGCAGTGTATTTATTCACAATCCAGTGATTCGAACCTTGATTGAAAAGGCAAAATCGTAACAATTGGTGACAGCGGTGGGATTGTGAATAATAAGGAAAATGATTCTCTACGGATTAAAGCTTGCGCAATTAAAGGAGCAACTGACACGGCGAGGTTTGACCAGTGAAGGCACAAAAGCTAGTTTGGTGGAGCGACTACGTGAAGCCATGGAGAAGGAAGGTTTAGATCCAGACGTGTATGATTTCGAGGAGGAAAAAACGGATGAGATCAGTATGGATAAGAAACAAAAGGACGTACAAACGGTGGTCGAAACAACGCAAAACCCATCTGGAAGTTTCAATTTTTCGCAGTTGATGGCTGCTATGAATCAAATGATGGGACAACAGTTGGAGGGAATTAAACAATCGAACCAGGATATGAAACAACAGATGTTACAAGTGGAGCAACAAGGAGCGGATATTAAACATCAAATGAAACAACAGATGTTTCAAGTGGAGCAACAAGGAGTGGACATTAAACAGAAGATGGTACAAATGGAGCAACAAGGAGCGGACATTAAAAACCAAATAGAAGTTGGTCAAAAGAAAATGGACGAGAAGTTTCTGGAGTTATCTTCTACACTACACGGTAAAGTGGAAAAACTGCAAACAGAAGTACACGCAGAAATTCAAAATGTTAAAGGGACGGTTCAACAAAAATTTGAATCGGTTAAACAAGATTTTCAAACGGAAGTTAAACGTCTCGAGAAGAAGCTCCAAGATGTAAAAGTGAACGGAACGACACATCAAGTGATTCAAACGGTTAACGCAGTTAAGATAAAACCACCAACATTTGATGGAACAACATCCTTCAGTATTTTTAAGTTCCAATTCGAAACGGCCATTAACCAAAATCAGTGGACTGAAGAACAATGTGTTGCAGCGTTAATTGTGGCTCTTAAAGGCGAAGCGGCAGAAATATTACAAATCATTCCCGAGCAGGAACGGAACGTTTACATGGGAATTATGAAGGCGTTAGATCGGAAATATGGAAGTGACCACAAACGAGAAATCTATCGCATGGAATTGAAGGGTCGATACCAAAAAGGAGGAGAATCGCTACAGGAATTTTCATCGGCAATTGAGCGGCTCGCGCATTTAGCCCATTCAAATATGTCGGCCGATTACATGGAGCGAATTAAAATAGATGCGTTTATTGACGGTATTCGAGATCCTGAGACGCGCAGAGCGGTGATGTTGTCACCTAAGGCAACTTTCACGGAAACCATCGCTTGTGCGTTAACAAACGAAACTGCGCAAACCATCATCAAACCAGCAATGAAAATTCGTCGAGTGGAGATTGATTCCAGGATAGACACCGAGCGGATTACGCCAAGGTTCAGAGATGGAAGTGGCAGGATTAAATGCTGGGTATGTGATAGAATGGGTCACATTTCACGGGACTGTTGGGAGATTAAGAAGAAACGAGGAAGTTCGCCATCTCCTATGAAGCGCAGATCAAACGAGGAGCAGATAGAATCCAGAAAGGCGGGTCAGACGACAGCGGAGTCGTTAAACTAAAAAGGGTCAGCTTGAAGGGGCAGAAGCTGACTCCCATAACCGATTGCCCCATAACCTCCATCCATGTTTCGAGAATAGCAAGGAGCGGTGACAGCTTAACAATTGAAGCCGATATTGATGGGAAGAAATGCATGATCACGCTGGATACGGGAGCAACTCAAACGATTGTCCGTGAGGATATTATCGATGGAATTATGGAACCAGCTAATGGAATAAAGTTACGAACGGCGACTGGAGAAAATTCAGCAATAAAAGGGAAAAAGGTCGTAAAAATAAGGATTGGGCGAAATCACTTTCAACACGAGGTGCTGGTTGCAGATATTGTAGACGAAGTCATCTTGGGGATGGACTTTATGAGAACGAATGGCTTCGTGGTGGATGTTGGACGGGGTGTATTAACCTACGATAATATCGAGTTGCCACTTCACGTCAGCGCAATAGGAGAAACGACCAGGCAAATTATAATGGATCATCGGGAGAAGCTGCCACCGAACTCGGAAACAATAGTATGGGCAAGATTGGAGGGAGGTTCTGGGCCACCCAGGTTGTGGGTTGTGGAAGCCAATGAAGCGGAGAGCGGAGCCAGAGAAATTATGATCGGGAAAGTTTTAGTGAAACCAGACAACGATAATAAAGTACCAATTAGGACTCTAAATCTCTCGGATAAGACGAAAATCATCAAGAAAGGGACAATAATCGGAAAATGTGAAGAAATATCGGGGAAAGTGAAGTGCGAGCAGAAAAATCCGATTAAGACGGCTAACTCGCAAGTGCAGAAAGAGGTTGTAGAACAACTCATGGAGAAATGGACCGAAGATCTTACTAAGGAACAGAAAAATTTGGCAAAACAATTGCTCGAGCGGTACATGCCAATATTCTGCAGTACACCGGACAATAATGGGAGAACCACAATGGTAAAACATCGAATAGATACAGGAGCAGAAATGCCGATTCGCCAACCACCCAGAAGATTACCATTGGCAAAGCAAGGAGAAGTGGATCGAATGGTAAAAGATATGCAAGCAGCAGGGGTAATCGAAACATCAAGCAGTCCATGGAGTTCACCAGTGGTGTTAGTCGAGAAAAAGGATGGTACCATGAGATTCTGCGTGGATTACCGGAAATTAAATGCTGTGACGAAAAAGGATAGTTACCCATTGCCAAGGATCGATGACACGTTAGACACATTATCGGGTGCTCGAATATTTTCAACATTAGATCTGCAAAGCGGCTATTGGCAAGTGCACTCAGAAAAAAAATATGATAAATACATGATTGCATTTACCATATAATAATAATAGAAATCATTATAAAATTATTGTGATATTCCCTATCATACAATAATAAGAAATACTATTTGTTTAATTATGTCAATCACTGAAAACGGAGCTTATTATTATTATGATACTTGTAATCATATTCATCTCCTATGATTAGGGTAATCAGAAAGCATGATTAAATTTTGATTCGTTTAGTGTATTTATAAAAATTCGCTATCTCAATGGGTGATTAATTCATATGTAAACACTAAATATTTACATGTTAATTTGCAGTGTTGCCAACTTAGCCCTTTCGGGGCTATATTTAGCACTTTTCAATTTATTTTAGCACCGTAAAAAGTAGTTTTGCCCCCAAGGGCAATTTAGCCCTATTTAAATATTTTTAGCCCTAATTCTATCACTTTCAAAAAATATAGCAACGAACAAAATTTACTCATTATACTACTCCTTTCTTTTGATATTCGTACTGTGTATAGTATATTTTGAAACAAATAAATGAAAATTATTGAGGGAAAGCTGAGATAATCAAAATTTATGTATGTATGTTTGTCTCTGTCTTAATCTAAATCTTCTTAACTTTGTAAAACTATGTACTGTACTTCCAATAATACTTGAGTACTGCAAGATTTACGAAATCGCGAACGCATATTTAAATACAGGTACAGCTGTTCCTAAATTTAGCTAAAGTTGGAGTTAATGTTCGCTAGTGAATGAATGAATTTATGAACCAATAACAAATTAGCGTTGTGCTGATTATTATTCATTCTCGGCGCAAAATAAACCATGTTGATATGGCACACATATAAGTTTAGTTGAAATTAAATATTTAAATGATAGGTTTATATTTAAATAATAATTTTGTAAGGAGTTATAAGAATAATAAAATTTATATGCTAATTCATTTAAATGTCTTGTAATTAATTTTATCAATTATGCTTGGTTCAATTTATTAATTTCACGCCATCAACATTTTTGTAATCTCGAAAATTTTCTTATAACTTGCCTTAATTATGTTTTTACATATTAATATGTAGTCACTTTTTGATGAAAAACATATTAAGTTTCAAAAGTATTTCTATATTAGAAATTTTCATATTTAGGCTTATATATACCAAAATAACGTATAATCTGGCATTTCTAACTGAAAATTTCAGGTAAATTTTTCTTAGTACGAGTAAAAATTTGAAATCATGATTAACTAAGTTAGCTTGCTTGACAAAATCAATAATTGTTTATGTAAGTGAATTTTTAGTTGAATAATAAATATTTTCGTGCTTAACTACTTCTTATTAATTCAATCTGACTCAAAAATTTTTAGCCCTTATTTTAGCCCAATTTTTAGCCCTTTTTACTATAATCTGGCACTATTTTGACTGAAATCTGGCACCCATCGAAAATATTAGTTGGCAACACTGTTAATTTGTAGTTGCATGGCTGCAATGCCAATAAGTCATGTGATTACCAGTATATAGTAATCACATGACTTATTGGCGTTGCTCGTTAGTAAGTCTATTCATTATGAAATGTCAAAGCATACTGAGCATCTTTCTCTTTGACACCTTGTCTGAAATCCCGCGTGATCTGTCAAATACTAATGCATGAAAATCCTAACCACAAAAAAATCACCCTTTATATATATATATATATATATACAAATATATATATATATATATATATATATATATATATATATATATATATATATATATATATATATATATTTTGTCTATATATGTATATATGTATATATATATATATATATATATATATATATATATATATATATATATATATATATATATATATATATATATAGGTGGGAGTGGGGTGGTTGAATATATAACCATCTTACTCCCACAGTCCCATATCACCCCCACCGCCTACTCGCCCACCACTACTCACCCACCCGCCCACCACGTCACGCACATGACGTCGTGTACGTGACGTCACGCACATGACGTCGTGTACGTGACGTGACGCGTATGACGTCACGCATATGACGTCACCCATATGACGTCACGTTATGTCTAAACCAAGGCTACGCAATAATAATGTTAAGATATTTATACTAACAAAACAACTAGAGAAAACAACAAAAATCGACATAGCGTGTCGTCAATGTCATCATTTGGTGTAAGCGGCCTGTAGTTTAGGAGGCATTGGTTTAAATCAATAGTTTGTATGATAAATATCATCATTTTGTGTAAAATACAATCATTTCAAATGATTGTTTGTATCATAATATGATTGTCTTAATCATTGCATGTAATCATAACAATGATGATCACTTTTATGATCAGCTCAATCATATTTTTTTTCTGAGTGTGTAAGTCCAGGAGGAAGATCGTGAGAAAACGGCATTCAGTGTGGGTAACGGATTATGGCAATTTAACGTTATGCCATTTGGATTATGTAACGCCCCTGCGTCTTTTGAACGGCTAATGGAGCGCGTGCTAAAGGGATTACATTGGAGGACGTGCCTCGTATATTTGGATGACATCATCGTTATGGGCAAGGATTTCGACGAGCATTTAAGGAATTTGGCAGAGGTTTTGGATCGGATACAAGCCGCCGGATTGAAGCTAAGCCCAAAGAAATGCAAACTATTTAGAACGGAAGTAAAATATTTGGGTCATAAGGTAACAACCAATGGAATCCATAACGATGAAGACAAGATCGCAGCAGTGAAGGAATGGCCACGACCTAAAAACTTACATGAATTACGGAGCTTCCTTGGATTGTGCACTTATTATAGACGATTCGTGCCAGGATTCGCCAATATTGCAAAGAGTTTACACGAGTTAACCAGGAAGAACAAGGCATTCGAATGGAAGGATGATCAGGAAGAGGCATTTGTGGAACTAAGACGTCGATTATGCGAAGCACCAATCCTCGCATACCCTATACCCAACATTAAATTCATTTTGGACACCGATGCAAGTAATGACGGTATAGGAGGAGTATTATCACAGGCAACAAATGGTGAGGAGCGAGTTATTGCATATTACTCCAAGATGTTATCAAAACCGGAACGGAATTATTGTGTGACACGGAAAGAGTTGTTGGCTATAGTGGAATGTGTTAAGCACTTCCATAAGCACCTCTATGGCCAAAAATTTCTTCTACGGACGGATCATGGAGCTTTGCGCTGGTTGTTACAATTCAAAAATCCAGAGGGACAAGTAGCACGTTGGATCGAACGTTTGCAAAGCTACGATTTCCAAATTGAACATCGGAAGGGAAGCGCACATGGAAATGCCGACGCATTATCAAGAAGGCCATGTCCCGTGGAATGCAAGCATTGTGGGCGTGTGGAGGGTAAGGAAAACATCATCGATATTCGGCTTATGCAAGTGCTACCTGACGAGGAATGGACTGATGAAATGATCAAGAAGGAGCAATTACGGGATGCTGACCTGTCATTCATCATGGAACATAAGGAAAAGGAACACCGTCCCACATGGAGTGAGATAGCTGACAAAACTCCCATTGTAAAAGCATATTGGGCTCAATGGGATAGCCTCCACATAGAAAATGGTTGTTTAAAACGAAAGTGGGAAAGCACGGATGGTAAAGTAAAACAATTGTTGGTAGTGGTGCCAAAAGATCGGATAGCGGAAATCCTGAAGGAGTATCATGGAGGAGCAAGTGGAGGTCACCTAGGGATTAATAAAACATTAGCCAAAATTCGACAACGTTTCTACTGGTCCGGATGTAGACAGTCAGTAGTAGAATGGTGTCGAAGATGTGACCAATGTGCTGCAGTAAAGGGACCAGCACGAAAAAGCCGTGGAACCATGAAACAATATAATGTCGGGGCACCATTTGAGAGAATTGCAATGGACGTGGCGGGGCCATTTCCGACCACCGAGAGCGGAAATAAATATGTGCTAGTAATAATGGATTATTTCAGCAAATGGCCGGAAGTGTACCCCATACCCAATCAGGAGACAACTACAATAGCTGATGCCGTGGTCAACAATTGGATTAGCAGATTTGGTGTACCGATGGAAATTCACACGGATCAAGGAAGGAATTTCGAATCGGTGGTATTTCAGGAGATATGTCAGATGCTTGGAATCAATAAAACTAGAACGACGCCTTTACACCCACAGTCGGACGGTATGGTGGAAAGATTCAATGGCACATTGGAGGAATATCTAGCAAAGGTTGTGGAAAGGAACCAACGTAACTGGGATCGACGTATTGTAACGATTTTATTTAATTGTTTAACTCCCCTGTAGTTTACACACCCTTACCTTTACACACCCTATATTCCCATACCAATTTAATCCTACTTACCTATAGCTATATACAATTTGCGTAAATTATATTTTTTTTTTCTTCTTCTTCTTGGTCATACTTACCATTCCATAAATAAATAATATTCATGGTAATAATTACGAGTACCGATACATACTAGCAAAATACTTTTATGGAATACGATTAAACTGGGGTTGTATAGGTTCTGGAAAGCGGGGAAAGCGCGCGAATTATGTGACAAGCAAGGTGTAGAGAAAGAAACGAGCAGAATGGACAAGGAGTCAAGTGGCGGATATCGACCAAGAAAGATCTAAAATCCGAAAACTTAATTGAAAAGATCTAAAAGTAAAATTCTAGTAAATTGTTATTAAAAGTATATATAAATATAAAAATTGTATTGTGACTGGTAAAATCAAAATGATTAACATACATAAAAGAATAAAATATTGTAAAACTATTTATGTGATTATAAAATTAGTGTAATAGATCAAAACCTTTGTCAGTTATAAAAATAGTAATTATAGTTAATATTATTTAACAAATAAACCTTATTTGAGTTTGTAAATTATGTGTGCATAATAACAAATGGTGTTTCATTCATAAATCGTAAATTGAACGAAAACATAAAAAAAAAAACTAAACCAAAATTGTATTTGTGCTGCAATTAATTTACTACGGCTATAAGAACGCTGGCCGCCAGTTTTTCTGTTGAAACGTGGATCGAAGTAATTTTTTTTTTTATTTAAAATCCTGCTAAACGAATAACTATATATACAATAACTGTACGTGCCGTTAATACTCATCGGTAAAGAGAATCTAAATAGTGTGATCAACGGTCATCATAAATCATCCTGGGTGTTAGTCTGTTAATTAATAAGTACATACAGACAATTCGTGCTTTTTATATACACCAGTACAAAGGAAAGCGTAAATCGTCAATAGCAGCACGCTTACGCCTACTGGAAGCTGATTGTATACACACGAGCATCGTGATTTGGTATATACAAAATTCTGTACCACAATTGCTGCATTACCAGATTACCACGATTTAACCTTACGAAGGGCAGGAGCCTTTAACAATTATTCGGGGGCCTTTATTTTGCTTGGTCATTGCTACAACGGGTTGGAAATCATAACGGCCATATCACAACAACGAGGATTACATATCAAGGTCGTGGATAAGCTGTAACCATTTCCATCAAGGGTCATTTCATCATCATCTGCACTGTTTTTTTTTGTAAAGTATAACATGCAACTTTTTATTTATTAATTTATTTTTATTGCTTTTGCCTAAATATCTAATTAATTCTTGATATCGTAAAATCAAAATAACGAATTTTGTGGTTATTTTATCAAATTTACTTCGATACATTTTCGGTTGCGATTCTTCTTGGAATTATTTAATTATTTGGTGATTGAATTAGTCGATCATATCTTTTTCTTTTTTTGTTTATCAATCGAAGTTTAGCATGGTCATTGTGATGGTTTCTTTTTCTATAATACGGTAACCAGTGTCTTAGTCATGTGCTAGTATTCTTAGAGAGAGGGGGGGAATCATGAGTTTCTGTGTTGTGTGGTATGAAGATGCTTTTCTATGGTTTTTAGTAGTATAATTTTATTAGTTTCAGTTTGCTTGTCTGAATTCGTTTGAGTCATTCGCACATTAAATGCTGATTTTTTTTTGTAACATGGCTGCTTCTATGGTGGATAATAGAACCTCCCAATCGACTATGAGCTATCCAAAAAAAAAGTATGTGCGACCACCATTTTAGCTTTAGACCGAGCCATGAGGTCACAATATACCGATGTTCCTGATGGCCTACCGATCAGCGGTACATGACACAACAGGAGTGACACCAGCTAAAACCATATTTGGGAACAATCTGCGATTACCGGGAGATTTAAAATTTGGGGCTGTTCCATCAGCAGCTCTATGCGGACAGGATTATGTCGACCGAATGAAAGAGGAACTCAATGAAATACATCAATTTGTACGGGAGAAAATTCGGATAACAAGTGATCGAATGAAAGCTCGATATGACATACGAGCAAACAATCAAGGCTTCGAGGAAGGGCAATTGGTATGGCTTCACAACCCGCAACGGCAGAAGGGATTATCACCGAAGTTGCAACCAACATGGGAAGGCCCTTACACTGTCATTAAAAGGTTGAACGACGTGGTTTATCGCATACAGAAAGGACGGAAAGGTAAACCAAAGGTGGTGCATTTAGAGCGTTTGGCGCTCTACAGAGGAGGTGATCTGGATCCTGTTCGGGACGAACAGGCTTAGGTGGGGGGTAGTGTTACGGTGACACCTAGAATAGAATAGAATAAGTTAATTTCATTAATTGTTCAATTACATTTATAATTTATAAACAACATTTAGGCGTCATTTCTATACTAACATATTTGCTGCGCATTTAGGATTATTCTAGAAACAAATATTTTGGTATATAAAGGCGTGCGTTGACGTGGAATGCTGAGTATTATTTTAAACGTGATACAGTGAAGGTTAAATAGAAAGATTATTAAAGTGATTATTAAAGCGATTATTAAAGTGATAATTAAAAAGTGTGTTATAATTGTAATAATTAATTGTGAATTTTGTGTTGTATAATAAATTGTGTTGTGTAAATAAAATTGTGTGAGTTAAAATTGAAGCAGTGTATTTATTCACAATCCAGTGATTCGAACCTTGATTGACAAGGCAAAATCGTAACAATATAATCGAAGAGTTTTCGTGATATGATTGATATTTGATGTGCATGCGGGACTGATAGTGCCGGTCACCGCTAAAAAAAAAACGGTTATTTGTGTAAAACGAGGTTTATTACAAAAAAAAACATAAAAAAAAACGAAAAATATTTGAGAAAAAAAAAGAAAATCATAATTAAACCTATAGTTAATAGTTAAGTTAAGATACTTCGACAAAACTTGTGAATATTATTAAGCTCATATAGTAACTAAGTGATTGTAGAATTCTGCTTGTACTCGCTAAATAATAAAATTATCGACGGTTCCATGGTTAAATAAAACAACAATTTTTAACCAAAGCCGGTAACCTTAATAGTACCGGTTATAAAATAATATCGCCATAACATACATTGGATCAACCTTACGGGATATACATCGGTCCGGATTCCTGCCAGCTACTGTACATCTACAACAACCATGTTAACATAGGAAAGAAACCGACGCCTCGAATACATATGTACATATTAACTATAATATTTTTTTTTTTGATATATATATATATATATATATATATATATATATATATATATATATATATATATATATATATATACATACTATAATTTTCTAATTATTTTAAATTTATCAGAATTATCTATTTAAATTCCTTTTCTAATCATAATAAAATTAATAATTTTTGGTTCTGTAAGGTGATGGTATTTACATATGTAGTTAGTGTAGTTGATTTAGTTTTTATTTTTTTTTTTTTATTTACTAAACGATTGTAAAATTTATTTTATTATAACTCAATTAAGTCATAATACTAAGTTCTTCTTTGTTATGTTTTCTTCATAATTTTTATTACTTTTCGAATTTAATTACATCATCAAATATAAATATATATTTTTATATGAAGTTAATTGAAAAAAAAAAATCGTAAATAATTAATTATGCTTTAATCGGGATCCCCAGTGTATAATGATGGGTACATAAGGTAAGTTCGCCGATTGCAGAATGATTTATTCGTTGCACTCCCTCATATGCGGTGTATTTCAAATTTGCGGTAGGTTTCTATAATTCCCCCACGCCCAACACCCTGAGTTTTAGCCGAGCTACGTATCACCGCCTAGAAACCGATACCCAAATTCTGTTAACGGACAATTCCGTTACATGGTAGCTAAAATAAGATACATATACTGTCGACTCTAACTTCTTTAGTTTTTATTGAAAAACTGCTAATAGCAGAGCCTCCTCAGTAAATAATATAAGAGCCGTAAGATTCCGCCATTTTTTCCAAGAGCTTTCCATAGAGGGGAAGCTTTTTGTTCTTTTTCATACCAATCAGTGTATTTTAATATTGTTTTAGAAGCTTTTTTGTATATAAAAACATTAATGCTTCGTTTCAATTTTTATTTGAATGGTTAGTTCAATATTCAGGAAAAGCATATTTTAAAATTGAGTCATTATGTCGAATTAACGCAAAAATATTTAAATTAGTCTACCACAAAAATTTTTTTTTTTTTATGTTGTAGAAATAAGAATTTGTTTATATGTGTATATAAGAAATTAGTATAATGTGTTCCATCAAAAATTTCCGCATTTCTTTCCCAAAACAAACGTTCGTTAAAAAATGCTTTTTGAGTAGCTATGTAATATGGGGGTTATTGTGTTTTGGATTCTATTTCAACATTGTAGATGAACAAACTTCGAAAAATATTTTCTCGTTACTTCTTAAAAACTTGATTTTTCATCGCACCAAATTCGCAGCCTATATTGTTTCATCCTGTAGTATAAACAAACCAGAGCTTCACAAAATAAAAACATTCTAATTTGATAAAGCTTTTCCAATTACTAAACCAATCAAAAGATGTCGCTAAGTATAAATTAAAGCTAAATATTAAAACCTAAATGTTTGTTAACTAAAATTTAACAATTTATTATGTATACTGCCTGCTTCAATTGAGACTTGTACCCCTGTGCTCTCGCGGAAAAGTTTATTACTATGAAAAAGAGTTTAGTCTTGCTTTTTTATGAATTATCTATAAAAAGTGATCATAGAAAGTTTAATATTATTTATATATTGCATTAAAATATAAAAACTATAAATTTATCTACAATTAATATTAAAATTATCAATTTAAAAATGGAAAAAGTGTCTCGGGTGCATCTGAAGCAAGCTTCATTTTTTCCACTGGTAGCGTTTTCTATACTTTCCCTAGTCTCAATAGATTATTGAGATCTCCTGGAACTGAAAATAACCGAATACGAGCGAATTGAAATAAGAAAAGAAAAAATTTGGAAAAATATGACATTTTTCTATTATTGTTTTTCAGCGCGCAGCAACTACGATGGTAAATATTTTGCGATGAAAAGCTTTATTTAGCCAACCGTATTATAAATAAAAATTATAATTGTTTTGAGTTTTATTAATTCTTTTAAATTATTATATTAAAGATTTCGCGCTTAACTTACAATAATAATGGTTTATTTTCGTAAATAGTTATTTAATTATTTTTACATCTGTAAACGGATTTTCAAATTACAGAAAGCCAGGTTTTGCAATTGGATAAAATTGAAGTTTTTTACATTTTGTTCTGTTTTGTAATAATATTTAATAAAGAAAATCATGACATCGTTGATTTTTTGTATACAAAAATAATTTTCGTAAATAGATTTTGATGTAAAAATTTTATTATATGGAATAATATTATTGTTTCTACATGGTGATTCATAAAATTTCGTTTCAGCTCACGTTTTCTCTTTAATTTTGTTATAAATGGGGAATGTTTAGATTGCTATTAAGTGCATTGTTCATCTCAAAAATTATGATGTGCATGTGACCAGAATTTACCAAATAAGTTAAATTTTTATAAAACTAAATTTTAAATTGGATATAAGAGGAATCCGCGGCAGCACCCTTTATTATCTTACTTTATAAACCTACACAACTAAACGGCAAAGCTCATTTTTATAGAAAATAATAAATTTATGCTCCGCTTTAGTTTAAATTTACCAAATAAATACTACATTATGATGGCTGATTTTCAAATATGTGTTCTTTGAATAGTTTATTAAAAATATAAAATTAAAATTTAGATGATTTGTTTAATTTTTTATTCATAAATTCATGTTCAAAAATTTTCCAATTACCACGGTTTCTTATAGTAATTCAATATAAGCTTCCCCTCTACTGAAAGCTCTGTTTTTAATATTACGGCTCTTCAAAATCATAGATGGCTCTGATAATAGTCGTCCCATATCTCGTAGTGGATATGCTCCGATCTGAGTTCAAGTGCAAATCGAATTCGTCGCGGAGGAAGTTTATAAGTGGTTCAGCTTGAGGAACAGCAAAATTAATATTGAAATCCCCGCTCATAATCATCGGCAAAAGATGATAGTCCCCTTGGAGAATTTTTGAAAATCTTTTAGAAATGGAACAAGGACGAAATGTATGAACTTCATTATGTCTTCGACAGATTTATTCGGCGAGGTGAATAAAATTACAGAAACCATCTTAATCACATTGAGAAGCTGAAGTTCAGCCGTGTATGTATCATCAATGGGTTGTGTTGCTATGCTTATACCAGTTGTTTGTCCAACGATGATTTCATTATACGAGGTGACTGTATAAGTTCTACTTATATTTTTATAAATTGCTACTCCGGCAGTCCACTGACTATCTCTCTTGAACTGAACGCAGTATTCAACACTAGTAATATTAACATGCTCGTCATTGCGTAGCCAGATCTCGGAAAGCAAGACAATTGAGCATTTCTGCGTGACTGTATCAGTTAGGTCGAGGTGATGTGACCTGAGAATCTGGCAGTTCAATGTTAAAAATCAGACGTCATTATTATTTCGTACAAAGTTTGCCATTACAACCTGAGCTACACTTAGCGGATTTGTAGTAAGGCACGATAGTTCATTTTGAAGAAGACCCATTTAGGTCCCATTTGTACATCCATGGAAGAAGACATGATCATCGATAGACGACTTGATGAACAGTCCTTCGAGACTCGTCGTTACTCGTGATAAAGCAACATACACAAGTTGTTGACTGCATCTTTTATCGTATAAGAGTATATACTGACTATCTCGTTATAGGTACCACCCAATCAATATACCTCAGACAGCCCATAGTTCTATTCGCCAGTCGTTCTGTTACGTCAATATTGGTTTTTAGAAAGTAATGCCGACCTATGACAAGTGGAAGTTCTTACGGCAGACCATTTGTGTTCACTATGCTCATTTTATGGATCTTTTGACGAATTTGCTACTGCGGCCCGCTGACCATCTATCTTGAACTGAACGCAGCATTCAAACGTAGGAATATTACCATGCTCGTCATTGCACATTCAGGTCTCGGAAAGCAAATGAGTTGAGAATCCCTGCGTGTCTGTGACCTCAGACTCTGGCAGTTCAATGTTAAAAACAAGACGACATTATAACCCCATTTAGTAGAAGACATGATTATTGTTAGCTGACGTGATGAACAGCTCCTAGAAACTCGTTACTCGTGATAAAGCAACATACACAAGTTGCTGACTGTGTTTTTAATCGTAAGAGAATGTAGTTTCATAATCGTAATTCGTATTTCATATCATATTTTTTTTTTTGGTTTTTCTGATCGATGGAAATGTTGATGGTTTCTATTTCATTTTTTAAATTAGTTTTTTTGTTTCCCCTACTATTATACTCGTACATATACAAGCATGCACTGCGTGTATACGGCCAAGTAGAAGAAAAATATAAAAATACGGTTTATATGTATGCAAGCCCAAATAACGTAAACACGAAAAAACACTTTCATGCGAATGCTATGAAAATTTTCTGTTCAATTTTTTTTTGACTTTATCTATATCTCGTAATTGCGACAGAAAATTAAATTTTCATTCCCCTGAGCACGAACTTTGATTATTTATCATTGATTTTGGTAAATTGTTTTTTAATGTTAAGGTATAGATTTCATTTAGAATTTTACCATTTTCCGGCATGCTGCCTTTTATTTGTTGAACGTCGTATAACACACGATTCAAAGTTGTGTGTATGCAAGTAGAGTATTCAACATCAACATACTATAGAAAAAAATTGAATGTCACTCAGTTTAGTGTATTTAATTTATAGTAACAAGTGAAATTAATCGTCGTGTTTGTTAAAAAATATGTTTAATTGTAATTAAATATGTAGTTGCAATTTATTAAAATGTATTTATATTTTCGTTTATAAATCACAGGTAAGAAATCATATCATAATTAATATTAAAAGAAACCATTTGTTGTTGTTATTCATACATTTTATATGGATAAAGCTATAATAAAGTGATAGAATTATTTATAATTTTAACAACAACAAATGGTTATTAACAACAACAAATGGTTTCTTTTAATATTAATTACGATATGATTTCTTACCTGTGATTTATAAACGAAAATATAATTACATTTTAATAAATTGCAACTACATATTTAATTGCAATTAAACATATTTTTTAACAAACACGACGATTAATTTCACTTGTTACTATAAATTAAATACACTAAACTGAGTGACATTCAATTTTTTTCTATAGTATGTTGATGTTGAATACTCTACTTGCATACACACAACTTTGAATCGTGTGTTATACGACGTTCAACAAATAAAAGGCAGCATGCCGGAAAATGGTAAAATTCTAAATGAAATCTACCTTAACATTAAAAAACAATTTACCAAAATCAATGATAAATAATCAAAGTTCGTGCTCAGGGGAATGAAAATTTAATTTTCTGTCGCAATTACGAGATATAGATAAATAAAGTCAAAAAAAAAATTGAACAGAAAATTTTCATAGCATTCGTATGAAAGTGTTTTTTCGTGTTTACATTATTTGGGCCTGCATACATACAAAGCGTATATATTGAAAGACGGCCGTATACACATACATAGGCACTGAAGCATGCCATGCCATATAACACAAAATTGTTTTTATTGAGTTTGTTGCTTTTTTTTAAACGAAGTAGGTACCTACGTCATTTCCGTTCGTTTCATTTACAAGTTTACTCTAGTACAAAAATTTTTGGTAGGCGCGAGTAAAGATGTTTACACATCAAAAAATATTATTATTTCCCGTGTATCTGGAAATTTCCTGAAATATAATTCTACTTTATACTAACACTTTTTGGCCTAGTAAACAAAATTGATTGATACAATCGGTCCGGTTACAGCCACCTAGATAAAATGGAATCGGTACGAAGGGCCGAATGTCGAAGGGCCGAATGTCGAAGGGCCGAATGTGTCGAAGGGCCGAATGTGTCGAAAGGCCGAATGTCGAAGGGCCAAATGTCGAAGGGCCGAATGTGTCGAAGGGCTGAATGTGTCGAAGGGCCGAATGTCGAAGGGCCGAATGGGTCGAAGGGCCGAATTTATTTTTTGTTTTTAGAAATATAATTTTTTAAATTTGTTGTTTTATAACAAAATAAAATATTTTAAGAATATTTTTATATTTTTCATATTTTTTTTATAGAATATTTTGTACATTTTTTTTTATTAAACGTAAATGAATTTATGTATTTTAATATTTTTCATCTTTGAATATTTATGAAATTCCACGTATCCGGTCAGCGATACATTTTGGTGAAGGAAAATTTTGTTATGCGCCTAAAAAATAAAAAAAATAATTAAATTAAATAACTAAATTAAATAAAAAAATAAAAAAATATATTTCTAAAAACAAAAAAAAATCAAAAAAAATTCGGCCCTTCGACTCATTCGGCCCTTCGACCCATTCGGCCCTTCGACATTCGGCCCTTCGACATTCGGCCCTTCGACACTTTCGGCCCTTCGACACATTCGGCCCTTCGACATTCGGCCCTTCGACACATTCGGCCCTTTGAAATTCGGCCCTTCGACATTCGGCCCTTCGACATTCGGCCCTTTGATATCATACCGATAAAATCGATAGTTGGTTACACAACATGACAACACAATTCTTGTCTACACAATCAGCAATCAATATTTCAAAGAAACATCTGTAGATTTCCTGAAATTTAATTCTAAAATAATATTTTCCGGCTTTTTAAATAACATAAACATTTATTAATTTAATCCTCGACAACTTACAATAGAATTTCCTGAAACCATATAGTTATTTGAATTATATTGAAAATTACTCTAAAATCCATTAGTATTTTACCCTTGAATTGGGCAACCACGAAATGATAAAATTTCAAAAAATATGTGAGACGTCTCAAAGGCAATTATTCCTGGAAAACTATTAATGTTATACTGTTATAATGTTATAATGTTATGCCAGATTAACTATCGCATTGGATATTTCAAATAAACTTACCTTATTTCGCAAAGATTTCAAATGCTTTACTAATTTGGACACCAAAGAATATTCGATTAATTACCAAGTATAATTATACTATACATAGGACATTTGTATGCCATGCTCAATGAAACCTTTTCATTCTTCAACCAATCACTATCAAACATGGTATGCAGAGTTAGATTGGCACTCTAAGATAATGCTCATTGGAACTAGGCCATCTCTCAATAAATGGTGGTCAAATTCGGTGTGCGAAGCTGAATTTGGACGAAATTTTTGGATTTGGCTATAATGAGTGTAATCAGGTCATTTCCTAACCGATAATTCTCCAATTTAGTTTGTAGAGCTGGGCTAGGATTCTAATAAACTAAGGTCAGCTTGTCTTGGGATTTTAACGTATCTGTTTGATGAAGTTCTACAATTCGACCATTGTGAATGGAACTTGGTCATAACCAAACCAACTATTGTTGTTAAGGCAAGCTCCAGTGTTGTGCAATTGTACGAGTATGTAAAAAACTGTTTTATACAATTTTTTCCTTAAAAAATGGTAATATACTTAAATTACTGTATAAAACGTATAATCTATATATATAAAACAAAGTCGGGTTAGTTACACCATTTATAACTGAAGAACGGCTGGACCGATTTTTATGATCTTTCTTTTGTTGAGTTTGACTCCGTTCCGAATAGCATAATAACTATTAAAACATTGGAAAAATTCACCAACAAAAAAGTTATCAAGAAAATTCATTTTCTCATATATTTAGTACATTTTGTTTTTTTTATTTTGTTCGTCTCAATACAGTGGTGGTTTAGGAAAAAAGAAAAGTCGGAAAAACTCAAAAGGGAAGCCCCAAAAATCTAATAAAAAAATCTTTTTTTTTATATGAATTTTGTAGGTGTAGTTTGTATGTGACGAGTGGTGCAGTGGTTAAAGCTTCGGCGCTTGGACCGCAAGGTACTGGATACGAATCCGACTGGAGGCTGCATGCACATTTACCATTTTATTTTTTATCCAATTTTTTTTTTATTTCATCTACTTATCTATTTATATAGATAAAATCTTCGTCCGAGTTACGATTTCAGTGCGAATAGTAGATTTTGACAGCTCCAAAAAAAGTTTTTTTCCTTTGCGATTTTAATATTAAATTTAATTTATTTTTGGTTTTGGTTATTTCATATTAGTTAAGTGGTTTGTGGTTTAGCATATAATATTAAAATAAGTGGTGGAATTTAGTGAAATAAGAGGTTGTGTGGTGTATGCCAATAACAATAAGAAAACAGTACTTTTTTGCGTACAATAGTACGTAATTTTTTTAGTGGTACAGAGTGTCCCAACACCGGACACCAGTTTTTTTTTTTGGTTTTTTTAATTTTTTTTTTATTCTGCGGAATTCTATTTTCGATCGGGATTTTTAAACGGTAAGTTCCCTTCGAAGATGTTCACTTTGTGAGGTTATCACATTTGTGATTGTGCGCACATCGATAATTGATTATGTAATTTTGGATTGTGTGATTAATTTTCCAGTATTATTTACAATGCCGCGAGCCAGAAGATCTAATCTTTCACCACGAAGCCGTAATGCAATTAGACTTCGGACTATTGCGAATCAATCCACTGCAGATGAACAAGAAATCACACGAGAAGTGCGCCGCGTTAGTATGGCCCGACTTCGCGCTTCACAAAGACAAGCACAAAGAGAGGCAGTACGTCAAATGGCTCAGTTGACAATGAGAAATCGTCGAGCTTATCGCACAGATCAACAACGAGATAATTTTCGACGCGCAAGAAGAAATCCTTCAAGTGTTGATTTGAATCGAATAGCGTTTCAATACGATTGCACAATTGACTACAACTCGCATCCTTTCGTTCGAATTGGCCCAATGGAGTTTGTGTGCGACCATTGCGGTGCATTGAAGTTCGCTGGAGAAACGCCTGGATTGTGCTGTCTCAGTGGCAAGGTGAGATTGCCATTATTGCCTGCACCACCTGAACTGTTGCGTTCATTGCTTCGTGGCGAGACACCAGAATCACGACATTTTCTATCCAACACTCAAAGATACAACGGATGTTTCCAAATGACTTCATTTGGAGCAGACATTATCGAAGAACGCGGATTCAATCCAACATTTAAGGTCATTTCTGCTCGAGAGAGTAAACATTCATTTTCTTTTGGTGATCAAAAATCTATAATTCTGACTTCGTCTTCGACTTTACAGATTCAAGGCCAAATTCACCACCGAATTGGGTCATTGCAACGCCAATTTAACGCCAATTTAATGCTCCAACAATAGATGAAGTCGCAATTGTGATTGTTGGTGAAAGCGTGGAACCGCGCGATATTGTGCTTACACGTCGCGACACTGGACAACTGCAACGAATAAATGAAACACACCGTTCATACGATACATTGCAATACCCGCTGATGTTTTGGCAAGGAGACGATGGATATCACTTCAATATCAACATGATAAATCCATTGAGCGGTGAGTACTGATATCATAATTTAGATTATGACAATAATTTTACTGATTTCATTTCAGGTGAGGAAACTAACAAGAAGGTTAGCTCGATGAATTATTATGCATATCGTTTGATGATTCGTCAAAATGCTGACAACTATTTGCTGCGATTTCGTCGTTTGCTTCAGCAATATATCGTCGACATGTACGTCAAAATCGAAACAGAGCGCCTCATTTTCATTCGGTTGAACCAAGCTAAACTGCGTTCGGAGGAATATATCCATTTACGCGATGCAATCAGCACCGAAGGAGATGCAGCTAATGTTGGTCGATTGACTATTCTACCGGCGACGTACATTGGCAGCCCGCGTCATATGCATGATTTATTCATCACTTTTACTTGCAATCCGAAATGGATAGAGATTGTTCAACTGTTGCTACCCGGGCAAATAACAAGTGATCGGCACGACATCATCGCACGTGTCTTCAAACAAAAAATCCGGTCGCTGATGAACTACATTGTTAGGCATTGCGTCTTTGGGGATACTCGATGTTGGATGTATTCAATTGAATGGCAGAAACGAGGCTTGCCGCATGCTCACATTCTTATTTGGTTAGCCGAAAAAATTCGACCAGACCAAATAGATGACATCATATGTGCCGAGATTCCTGATCCCGAAACCGATCCAGACCTGCATGATGTTGTAATTACGAACATGGTTCACGGTCCGTGTGGCTCCATCAATCTCCAATCACCGTGCATGGTCGACAACAAGTGTTCCAAGCGTTATCCACGAAATTTAACCGCAGAGACTATCACTGGCAATGATGGTTATCCACTGTACCGGCGTCGATCAGCCGATGATAACGGTAGAACTATCACAACGATAGTGAGAGGAAATGAGTTCGTGGTCGACAACACTTGGATTGTTCCATATTCGCCACTTCTTTCCAAAACATTCAAGGCGCATTATAATAATAATAATAAATTATCCCGACGACCTATTACCCCTCCCAACCGCGCGCGGGGAGTCTCCATCTGTATTATTATTATTTTTTTGAGTATAATTCAAGTGAATTATAAACAAGGATATCGAGATGCTTAACCAGAGAAATTAAAAAATTGGATTTTAAAGCGGCAAAAAAAAAAAAAGTCAAATGTGATTATAAATAGATAGCTAAATGAATAGTTAAGCAAGATGATACCCGTCGCAGACGGCAGGAAAACGGAAGTCGAGTCTGCTTAGTACAAACAGATTTGATAGATTTTAAAAAATTTAAATAGTAAAAGATAAAGTCAAGCAAAATAAAATGACACAAAAAAACAAATAAGTTAAATAAAATATCAAACTATAGTCAAGAAAAATAAAGACGTTTTTTCAACGTACGTTTTGTCATATTGTAATCGATAAGATGGCAGTGCTGATTAGCTTCGTACAACATTCTAGAGACGGGCTCATTCTTTCCGTAATCAGTTCGATGAGGGTCGATTCTAAACATAGGTACTGATCTTAAATCCCGAGAATTTATATTTAGATTGATTTTACCTAACAGAGCAGAAGAATCGATACCCCCAGTTAGTATTTGATGGATAAAAGCCACGTCCGCAACAACTCGGCGCTTACTAAGTGATTGTAAATTAATTAGCTGCAGACGATCTTGATATGGAGGCAGGTTAAACATGTCCACCCATGGTAGTCCGCGTAAAGCAAAGCGAAGAAATCTACGCTGGACTGCTTCAATCTTTTTAATGTGAACCTCATGATAAGGCGACCACACCTGGCTAGCATATTCGAGCAGGGGACGAACGAAT
The DNA here is from genome assembly GCA_947310385.1 of Nephrotoma appendiculata. Classification (NCBI taxonomy): domain Eukaryota; kingdom Metazoa; phylum Arthropoda; class Insecta; order Diptera; family Tipulidae; genus Nephrotoma; species Nephrotoma appendiculata. The sequence continues at coordinate 194,400,892 of OX371223.1, forward strand.
GTTGAATAGAGAGCCTTCGTAACATAAGGATCGTCGAATTCTTTCGACCAACGCTTGATGAAACCGAGCGCAGAATTGGCTTGGCTGATAATACGATCGATGTGATGTCTAAAATTCAATTCGCTGTCGCAAATGACCCCCAAATCTCGAACAGAACTGGCTCTGGTAACGGCGTCGCTGTTAATGTAATAGTCGCGAGAGATAGACTGTGCACGTTTTCCAGAGTAGGTGATTGTTTTGCATTTACCCACGTTCAAATCGAGGTTGTTCTTAGCACACCAAGTGGAGAAGTTGTTGAGGTCGCATTGTAATAGGCTCTTATCCGTTGTGTTTGAAATCAGTTTGTAAATCTTCATGTCATCGGCGTATATAGATATGGATGAATTTTTAATCAAACATTCAACGTCGTTAATTGACAAAATGAAAAAAATTGGACCCAGATGGCTGCCTTGGGGCACTCCAGATGTTGCTGAGATACGAGCTGATACTGATGACCTGAACAGTACATGGTATATACGCTCTTTTAGGTAAGAGCCGATCCAACGGAGAATTTGGGGAGGAAAAACAAGAGCCTTAAGCTTGAACAAGATGACTTCATGAGAAATCCTGTCGAACGCCTTGCTAAAATCCGTGAAAATGACATCAACCTCATTCCCTGCCTCCAACGTATCTAAAGTTTGTGATGTGAATTCAATAAGGTTTGTTGTCGTGGACCGTGCTTTGAGAAAGCCATGCTGATTGTCGGAAAACAACGGTTTACAATGAAAGTACAGTGAGTCATACACAATACTTTCAAACAGCTTAGGAATACTAGATAATTTCGCAATCGGTCTGTAATTACAAATGTCTGACTTGCAACCGTTCTTATGAATGGGAACTATAAACGAACTTTTCCAAATAGATGGAAAAATGCCAAGTGAAAGCGACTTTTGGAAAAGTGTAGTCAGTGGCTGAGCAAGAATATCACTACAGTTTTTTAGGACGCATTGCAACGTGGAGTACTGCAATTCAGTGAAGTCCATAAAATACATTTGTAAATATGTCACGAAAGGTAGCGATATGGCAGTTTTTGGTGTTCAAAATCCCAATACAAACGATGAAATCACGCATTATCAAGTTGGTCGATATGTGAGCTGCAATGAGGCGATTTGGCGTATATTCTCATTCCCTATTCATGAACGTCATCCCACTGTTGTACATTTGGCGGTGCATCTGGAGAATGGTCAACGAGTTTATTTCAACTCATCGAATGTTGCTCAACGTGCTGAGACACCTCCAGCAACAACATTGACCAGTTTCTTTTCGATTTGTCAAAGTGATCCGTTTGCACGAACATTGCTCTACTCTGAGATGCCACGTTATTACACTTGGAACGCCTCATCAAAAAAATTTCAACGTCGGAAGCAAGGCGATGAGGTTCCTGATCATCCAAATGTGCGTTCTACTGATGCTCTTGGTCGCATTTACACAGTTCATCCGAAGAATGACGAATGCTTCTACTTGCGGTTGTTGCTGGTGAATATTCGTGGGCCGACATCATTTGAATCACTTCGAACTGTCAATGGTGTAGTGTGCCCAACATTTCGTGCTGCATGTCAACAGCTCAACTTGCTTGAAAACGATACTCATTGGGACATGACAATCGCTGAATCAATTATTTCTGCAACTCCAAACCAGATACGCACATTATTTGCTATCATTATTTCGACATGCTTCCCATCAAATCCACGTGAACTATGGAGCAAGTACAAGAATGACATGTCAGAAGACATTCTACATCGAATTCGTGTCAGTTTCGGAAATCCCGATCTCGAGGTGAATGAGGAGATACATAACCAGGCTTTGCTTTTGATCGAAGACATGTGTTATCGCATGTGCGGCAGTTTGTTAGTCAAATTAGGAATGCCAACGCCATGTCGTGGAATGAACGACGCTTTCAATCGAGAATTGGAACGTGAACATGAATATGATCGAGATGCATTGAACCAATCAGTTCGAACCAATGTACCACTGTTGAACCTCCAAGAAGGAAGGCATTCCTCATGTCATTGAATTTGGCCACTGTTCGTGCGAGATCCGATATTGCTGTAGCAGTTGCTTCTTCTGGGATAGCGGCCACATTGCTAGAAGGATGCCGAACAGCTCATTCAGCGTTGAAATTACCGTTAAACCTTCAATCGGCTGAAAACCCGACATGCAACATTGCAAAACACTCAGCAATGGCGAAAGTTTTGGTAGCAAGTAAAATCATCATCTGGGATGAATGTACAATGGCGCACAAACGCGCATTGGAAGCACTCGATAGAACTATGAAAGATCTACGCAATGACTCAAGATGTTTTGGAGGCGCAATGATTCTACTTTCTGGCGATTTCCGTCAAACAATACCAGTTATTCCAAGATCGACCGCTGCTGATGAAATAAACGATTGCCTCAAATCATCGACTCTGTGGTGTTATGTGAAGAAACTTCAGCTGACGACAAACATGCGAGTTGCATTGTTAAACGATCCATCTGCCGAAGAATTCTCCAAGCAATTGCTGACTATCGGTAATGGCCGTGTTCCGGTCGACAAATTGGATTGATTTCGTTTCCTCAGAACTTTTGCATTTTTGTCTCAACGAAGGACGAGCTCATCAACAAAGTGTTCCCGAACATCATTACTAACCCCAAAAATCACAATTGGGTGAGTGAACGAGTAATTCTTGCGGCAAAGAACAAAGATGTGGATCACTTAAATTTTACAATTCAAAATCTAATCGTCGGTCCACTTCATTCCTTCAAATCTATTGACTGTGTGACAAACGAAGACGAAGCAACTAACTATCCAACTGAATTTTTAAACTCATTGGATCTACCTGGCTTGCCACCGCACAATTTACAACTAAAAGTTGGCTCGATAATCATCATGCTACGAAACCTGAATCAACCAAAACTATGTAACGGAACGCGTTTGGTGGTGAGAAAACTCATGGGCAATGTAATTCACGCGACGATACTTCAAGGGAAGTTCAAAGGTGAGGAAGTTCTCATTCCGAGAATTCCGATGATCCCAACCGATATGCCATTCGAGTTTAAACGAATTCAATTTCCGATTCGTCTTGCATTCGCCATGACGATCAACAAATCACAAGGCCAATCCTTGAGTGTTTGTGGCCTGAATCTAGAAAATGAATGTTTCTCTCACGGCCAATTGTACGTAGCATGTTCACGTGTCGGTAAACCATCCGCTTTATTCGTTCTCGCACCTAACAATAAAACAAAAAATGTCGTATATCACAAGGTGCTACAATGAAGGGACTCGACTCCATTGCAACTCACCCAGCAAATAGTTTAAAAGAAAGTAGTGCAATAATGCTACGCGAACCATTTCTATTCAATTCAATAAAACGAAAGCCTTGCTTTCATCATCATTTTCATTTCAATGTAATTAAAATATATTTCATTTTGATTTTTGTAATTTCATTGAATTTAATTAATTTGGAGTATTCATTTAATTTATTTAATCTTAATAAAAAACTCAATTTTATTAAGCTAATAACTTTAAAAAACATTTATTGATTTTGAGGCGGTACGAAGTTCGCCGGGTCAGCTAGTATTGTATAAAATCAAACGCGTATTTAAAAACCTTAGTCAAGTCGCAAACCTTAATACTCGTATACGAAACGTAAATTTGTATCATATTGTTACGATTTTGCCTTGTCAATCAAGGTTCGAATCACTGGATTGTGAATAAATACACTGCTTCAAATTTGAACTCACACAATTTATTTACACAACACAATTTATTATACAACACAAAATTCACAATTAATTATTATAATTATAACACACTTTTTAATTACCACTTTAATAATCGCTTTAATAATCACTTTAATAATCTTTCTATTTAACCTTCACTGTATCACGTTTAAAATAATACTCAGCATTCCACGTCAACGCGCGCCCTTATATACCAAAATATTTGTTTCTAGAATAATCCTAAATGCGCAGCAAATATGTTAGTATAGAAATGACGCCTAAATGTTGAGTATAAATTGAAGTATGTAATTGAACAATTAATGAAATTAACTTATTCTATTCTATTCTAGGTGTCACCGTAACACTACCCCCCACCGAAGCCTGTTCGTCCCGAACAGGATCCAGATCACCTCCTCTGTAGAGCGCCAAACGCTCCAAATGCACCACCTTTGGTTTACCTTTCCGTCCTTTCTGTATGCGATAAACCACATCGTTCAACCTTTTAATGACAGTGTAAGGTCCTTCCCATGTGGGTTGCAACTTCGGTGATAATCCTTTGTGCCGTTGCGGGTTGTGAAGCCATACCAATTGCCCTTCCTCGAAGCCTTGATTATTTGCTCGTATGTCATATCGAGCTTTCATTCGATCACTTGATATTCGAATTTTCTCCCGTACAAATTGATGTATTTCATTAAGTTCCTCTTTCATCCGGTCGACGTAATCCTGTCCGCATAGAGCTGCTGATGGAACAGCCCCAAATTTTAAATCTCCTGGTAATCGCAGATTGTTCCCAAATATGGTTTTAGCTGGTGTCACTCCTGTTGTGTCATGTACCGCTGATCGGTAAGCCATCAGGAACATTGGTATATGTCGATCCCAGTTGCGTTGGTTCCTTTCCACAACTTTTGCTAGATATTCCTCCAATGTGCCATTGAATCTTTCCACCATACCGTCCGATTGTGGGTGTAAAGGCGTCGTTCTTGTTTTATTGATTCCAAGCATCTGACATATCTCCTGAAATACCACCGATTCGAAATTCCTTCCTTGATCCGTGTGAATTTCCATCGGTACACCAAATCTGCTAATCCAATTGTTGACCACGGCATCAGCTATTGTTGTTGTTTCCTGATTGGGTATGGGGTACACTTCCGGCCATTTGCTGAAATAATCCATTATTACTAGCACATATTTATTTCCGCTCTCGGTGGTCGGAAATGGCCCCGCCACATCCATTGCAATTCTTTCAAATGGTGCCCCGACATTATATTGTTTCATGGTTCCACGGCTTTTTCGTGCTGGTCCCTTTACTGCCGCACATTGGTCACATCTTCGACACCATTCTACTACTGACTGTCTACATCCGGACCAATAGAAACGTTGTCGAATTTTGGCTAATGTTTTATTAATCCCTAGGTGACCTCCACTTGCTCCTCCATGATACTCCTTGATGATTTCCGCTATCCGATCTTTTGGCACCACTACCAACAATTGTTTTACTTTACCATCCGTGCTTTCCCACTTTCGTTTTAAACATCCATTTTCTATGTGGAGGCTATCCCATTGAGCCCAATATGCTTTTACAATGGGAGTTTTGTCAGCTATCTCACTCCATGTGGGCCGGTGTTCTTTTTCCTTATGTTCCATGATGAATGATAGGTCAGCATCCCGTAATTGCTCCTTCTTGATCATTTCATCAGTCCATTCCTCATCTGGTAGCACTTGCATAAGCCGAATATCGATGAGGTTTTCCTTACCCTCCACACGCCCACAATGCTTGCATTCCACGGGACATGGCCTTCTTGATAATGCGTCGGCATTTCCATGTGCGCTTCCCTTCCGATGTTCAATTTGGAAATCGTAGCTTTGCAAACGTTCGATCCAACGTGCTACTTGTCCCTCTGGATTTTTGAATTGTAACAACCAGCGCAAAGCTCCATGATCCGTTCGTAGAAGAAATTTTTGACCATAGAGGTACTTATGGAAGTGCTTAACACATTCCACTATAGCCAACAACTCTTTCCGTGTTACACAATAATTCCGTTCAGGTTTTGATAACATCTTGGAGTAATATGCAATAACTCGCTCCTCACCATTTGTTGCCTGTGATAATACTCCTCCTATACCATCATTGCTTGCATCGGTGTCCAAAATGAATTTAACGTTGGGTATAGGGTATGCGAGGATTGGTGCTTCGCATAATCGTCGTCTTAGTTCCACAAATGCCTCTTCTTGATCATCCTTCCATTCGAATGCCTTGTTCTTCCTGGTTAGCTCGTGTAAACTCTTTGCAATACTGGCGAATCCTGGCACGAATCGTCTATAATAGGTGCACAATCCAAGGAAGCTCCGTAATTCATGTAAATTTTTAGGTCGTGGCCATTCCTTCACCGCTGCGATCTTGTCTTCATCGGTATGGATTCCATTGGTTGTTACCTTATGACCCAAATATTTTACTTCCGTTCTAAATAGTTTGCATTTCTTTGGGCTTAGCTTCAATCCGGCGGCTTGTATCCGATCCAAAACCTCTGCCAAATTCCTTAAATGCTCGTCGAAATCCTTGCCCATAATGATGATGTCATCCAAATATACGAGGCACGTCCTCCAATGTAATCCCTTTAGCACGCGCTCCATTAGCCGTTCAAAAGTCGCAGGGGCATTACATAATCCGAATGGCATAACGTTAAATTGCCATAATCCGTTACCCACACTGAATGCCGTTTTCTCGCGATCTTCCTCCTGGACTTCCACTTGCCAATAGCCGCTTTGCAGATCTAATGTCGAAAATATTCGAGCACCCGATAATGTGTCTAACGTGTCATCGATCCTTGGCAATGGGTAACTATCCTTTTTCGTCACAGCATTTAATTTTCGATAATCCACGCAGAATCTCATGCTACCATCCTTTTTCTCGACTAACACCACTGGTGAACTCCATGGACTGCTTGATGTTTCGATTACCCCTGCTGCTTGCATATCTTTTACCATTCGATCCACTTCTCCTTGCTTTGCCAATGGTAATCTTCTGGGTGGTTGTCGAATCGGCGTTTCTCCTCCTGTATCTATTCGATGTTTTACCATTGTGGTTCTCCCATTATTTTCCGATGTACTGCAGAATATTGGCATGTACCGCTCGAGCAATTGCTTTGCCAAATTTTTCTGTTCCATGGTAAGATCTTCGGTCCATTTCTCCATGAGTTGATCTATAATCTCTTTCTGCACTTGCGAGTTAGCCGTCTTAATTGGATTTTTCTGCTCGCACTTCACTATCGCAGATATTTCTTCACATTTTCCGATTATTGTCCCTTTCTTGATGGTTTTCGTCTTATCCGAGAGATTTAGAGTCCTAATTGGTATTCTATTATCGCTGTCTGGTTTCACCAGAACTTTCCCGATCATAATTTCTCTGGCTTCGCTCTCCGATTCATTGGCTTCCACAACCCACAACCTGGGTGACCCAGAACCTCCTTCCAATCTTGCCCATACTATTGTTTCCGAGTTCGGTGGCAGCTTCTCCCGATGATCCATTATAATTTGCCTGGTCGTTTCTCCTATAGCGCTAACGTGAAGTGGCAACTCGATATTATCGTAGGTTAAAACACCCCGTCCAACATCCACCACGAAGCCATTCGTTCTCATGAAGTCCATTCCCAAGATGACTTGGTCTACAATATCTGCAACCAGCACCTCGTGTTGAAAGTGATTTCGTCCAATCTTTATTTTTACGACCTTTTTCCCTTTTATTGCTGAATTTTCTCCAGTCGCCGTTCGTAATTTCATGCCATTAGCTGGTTCCATAATTCCATCGATAATATCCTCACGAACAATCGTATGTGTTGCTCCCGTATCCAGCGTGATCATGCATTTCTTCCCATCAATATCGGCTTCAATTGTTAAGCTGTCACCGCTCCTTGCTATTCTCGAAACATGGATGGAGGTTGTGGGGCAATCGGTTATGGGAGTCAGCTTCTGCCCCTGCAAACTGACTCTTTTTAGTTTAACGACTCCACTGTCGTCTGACCCGCCTTTCTGGATTCTATCTGCTCCTCGTTTGATCTACGCTTCATAGGAGATGGCGACCTTGCTCGTTTCTTCTTAATCTCCCAACAGTCCCGCGAGATGTGACCCATTCTATCACATACCCAGCATTTAATCCTGCCACTTCCATCTCTGAACCTTGGCGTAGCCCGCGCAGTGTCTATTCTGGAATCAATCTCCACTCGACGAATTTTCATTGCTGGTTTGATGATGGTTTGCGCAGTTTCGTTTGTTAACGCACAAGCGATGGTTTCCGTGAAAGTTGCCTTAGGTGACAACATCACCGCTCTGCGCGTCTCAGGATCTCGAATTCCGTCAATGAATGCATCTATTTTAATTCGCTCCATGTAATCGGCCGACATATTTGAATGTACTAAATGCGCGAGCCGCTCAATTGCCGATGCAAATTCCTGTAGCGATTCTCCTGCTCTTTGGTATCGACCCTTCAATTCCATGCGATAGATTTCTCGTTTGTGGTCACTTCCGTATTTCCGATCTAACGCCTTCATGATTCCCGTATAAATGTTCCGTTCCTGCTCAGGAATGATTTGTAGTGTTTCTGCCGCTTCGCCTTTAAGAGCCACAATTAACGCTGCAACACATTGTTCTTCAGTCCACTGATTTTGCTTAATCGCCGTTTCGAACTGGAACTTAAAAATACTGAAGGATGTTGTTCCATCAAATGTTGGTGGTTTTATCTTAACTGCATTAACCGTCTGGATCACTTGTTGTGTCGTTCCATTCGCCTTGACATCTCTGAGCTCCTTCTCGAGACGTTTAAAATCTTGTTCAACCGATTCAAATTTTTGTTGAACCGTCCCTTTAACATTTTGAATTTCTGCGTGTACTTCTGTTTGCAGTTTTTCCACTTTACCGTGTAGTGTAGAAGATAATTCCAAAAACCTCTCGTCTATTTTCTTTTGGCCATCTTCTATTTGGTTTTTAATGTCCGCCCCTTGTTGCTCCATCTGCTGTTTCATGTCCTGGTTCGACAATTTCATTTGATGTTTAATGTCCGCTCCTTGTTGTTCCATCTGTTGTTTCATTCCCTCGTTCGATTGTTTTATTCCCTCCAACTGTTGTCCCATCATTTGATTCATAGCTGCCATTAACTGCGATAAATTGAAACTTCCAGATGGGTTTTGTGTTGTTTCGACCATCGTTTGTTCTTCCCTTTCTTTCTTGTCCACACTGATCTCATCCGTGTTGTCCTCCTCGAAATCATACACATCTGGATTTAAACCGTCCTTCTCCATGGCCTGACGTAGTCGCTCCACCAAACTAGCTTTTGTGCCTTCACTAGCCAAACCTCGCTGCTTCAGTTGCTCCTTTAATTGCGCAAGCTTTAATTCGTAGAGAATCATTTTTCTTATTATTCACAATCCCACCGCTGTCACCAATTGTTACGATTTTGCCTTGTCAATCAAGGTTCGAATCACTGGATTGTGAATAAATACACTGCTTCAAATTTGAACTCACACAATTTATTTACACAACACAATTTATTATACAACACAAAATTCACAATTAATTATTATAATTATAACACACTTTTTAATTACCACTTTAATAATCGCTTTAATAATCACTTTAATAATCTTTCTATTTAACCTTCACTGTATCACGTTTAAAATAATACTCAGCATTCCACGTCAACGCGCGCCCTTATATACCAAAATATTTGTTTCTAGAATAATCCTAAATGCGCAGCAAATATGTTAGTATAGAAATGACGCCTAAATGTTGAGTATAAATTGAAGTATGTAATTGAACAATTAATGAAATTAACTTATTCTATTCTATTCTAGGTGTCACCGTAACAATATTAATACATTTAATTTTATTCGATAAAAACTATATTAATAAAAGATGCTAAGTTAAATTAATATAAAATACGACATAAGCATAACTACAGAAGTCGTTATCCAAATATACACTTCGCAAATGCAATTACTGCGAGGAACACTGCGTAAATTGTTCGTAACTAGTTCAAAAACATCAATTCTTACGTATATGAAAAAAAATTTGGATATATGATGTTAAATGAGAAATGGATTTGAAATTTTTGAATTTATTTATATTACTTCTAATTTATTAATTATAATTAAAAGTAAAATATTTGTAGAAAAATATTGTTACGGTGACACCTAGAATAGAATAGAATAAGTTAATTTCATTAATTGTTCAATTACATTTATAAATTATACTCAACATTTAGGCGTCATTTCTATACTAACATATTTGCTGCGCATTTAGGATTATTCTAGAAACAAAAATTTTGGTATATAAGGGCGCGCGTTGACGTGGAATGCTGAGTATTATTTTAAACGTGATACAGTGAAGGTTAAATAGAAAGATTATTAAAGTGATTATTAAAGCGATTATTAAAGTGATAATTAAAAAGTGTGTTATAATTATAATAATTAATTGTGAATTTTGTGTTGTATAATAAATTGTGTTGTGTAAATAAATTGTGTGAGCTCAAATTTGAAGCAGTGTATTTATTCACAATCCAGTGATTCGAACCTTGATTGACAAGGCAAAATCGTAACAATTGGTGACAGCGGTGGGATTGTGAATAATAAGGAAAATGATTCTCTACGGATTAAAGCTTGTGCAATTAAAGGAGCAACTGACATGGCGAGGTTTGGCCAGTGAAGGCGCAAAAGCTAGTTTGGTGGAGCGACTACGTGAGGCCATGGAAAAGGACGGTTTAAATCCAGATGTGTATGATTTCGAGGAGGACAACACGGATGAGATCAGTGTGGACAAGAAAGAAAAGAACGTACAAACGGTGGTCGGAACAACACAAAACCCATCTGGAAGTTTTGATTTATCGCAGTTGATGGCTGCTATGAATCAAATGATGGGACAACAGTTGGAGGGAATAAAACAATCGAACGAGGGAATGAAACAACAGATGGAACAACAAGGGGCGGACATTAAACAGCAAATGAAACAACAGATGTTACAAGTGGAGCAACAAGGGGCGGACATTAAACAATCGAACCAGGAAATGAAACAGAAGATGGTAGAAATGGAGCAACAAGGAGCGGACATTAAAAACCAAATAGAAGTTGGTCAAAAGAAAATGGACGAGAGGTTCCTGGAGTTATCTTCTACATTACACGGTAAAGTGGAAAAACTGCAAACAGAAGTACACGCAGAAATTCAAAATGTTAAAGGGACGGTTCAACATAAATTTGAATCGGTTAAACAAGATTTTCAAACGGAAGTTAAACGTCTCGAGAAGGAGCTTCAAGATGTCAAGGCGAATGGAACGACACATCAAGTGATCCAGACGGTTAATGCAGTTAAGATAAAACCACCAACATTTGATGGAAAAACGTCCTTCAGTATTTTTAAGTTCCAATTCGAAACGGCCATTAACCAAAATCAGTGGACTGAAGAACAATGTGTTGCAGCGTTAATTGTGGCTCTTAAAGGCGAAGCGGCGGAAACACTACAAATCATTCCCGAGCAGGAACGGAACGTTTACATGGGAATTATGAAGGCGTTAGATCGAAAATACGGAAGTGACCACAAACGAGAAATCTATCGCATGGAATTGAAGGGTCGATACCAAAGAGGAGGAGAATTGCTACAGGAATTTTCATCGGCAATTGAGCGGCTCGCACATTTAGCACATTCAAATATGTCGGCCGATTACATGGAGCGAATTAAAATAGATGCATTCATTGACGGTATTCGAGATCCTGAGACGCGCAGAGTGGAGATGTTGTCACCTAAGGCAACTTTCACGGAAACCATCGCTTGTGCGTTAACAAACGAAACTGCGCAAACCATCATCAAACCAGCAATGAAAATTCGTCGAGTGGAGATTGATTCCAGAATGGACACCGAGCGGGCTACACCAAGGTTCAGATATGGAAGTAGCAGGATTAAATGCTGGGTATGTAATAGAATGGGTCACATCTCACGGGACTGTTGGGAGTTTAAGAAGAAACGAGGAAGATCGCCATCTCCTATGAAGCGTAGACCAAACGAGAAGCAGAGAGAGGCCAGAAAGGAGGTTCAGTCGACATTGGAGTCGTTAAAAAGAGTCAGTTTGAAGGAGCAGAAGCTGACTCCCACAACCGATTGCCCCATAACCTCCATCCAAGTTTCGAGAGTAGAAAGAGGCGGTGACAGTTTGACAGATGAAGCCGATATTGAACATCGAAAGGAAAGTGCACATGGAAATGCCGACGTGTTATCAAGAAGACCATGTCCCGTGGAATGCAAGAATTGTGGGCATGCGGCGGTTAAGGAAAACATCATTGATATTCGGCTCATGCAAGTGCTACCTGATGAGGAATGGACTGACGAAATGATCAAGAAGGAGCAATTACGGGATACTGACCTATCGTTCATCATGGAACATAAGGAAAAGGAACACCGGCCCACATGGTGTGAGATAGCTGACAAAACTCCCATTGTAAAAGCTTATTGGGCTCAATGGGATAGCCTCCACATAGAAAATGGATGTTTAAAACGAAAGTGGGAAAGCACTGATGGTAAAGTAAAACAATTGTTGGTAGTGGTGCCAAAAGATCGGATAGCGGAAATCCTCAAGGAGTATCATGGACGAGCAAGTCGAGGTCACCTAGGGATTAATAAAACATTGGCCAAAATTCGACAACGTTTCTACTGGTCCGGATGTAGACAGTCAGTAGCAGAATGGTGTCGAAGATGTGACCAATGTGCGGCAGTAAAGGGACCAGCACGAAAAAGCCGCGGAACCATGAAACAATATAATGTCGGGGCACCATTTGAGAGAATTGCAATGGATGTGGCGGGGCCATTTCCGACCACCGAGAGCGGAAGTGGGTGTGTGCTAGTGGTGGTGGATTGTTTCGGCGCGTGGCCGGAAGTGTACCCCATACCCAATCAGGCAACAACAATAGCTCGGACGGTATGGTGGAAAGATTCAATGGCACATTGGAGGAATATCTAGCAAAGGTTGTGGACAGGAACCAACGCAACTGGGATCGACATATACCAATGTTCCTGATGGCCTACCGATCAGCGGTACATGACACAACAGGAGTGACACCAGCTAAAACCATATTTGGGAACAATCTGCGATTACCAGGAGATTTAAAGTTTGGGGCTGTTCCATCAGCAGCTCTATGCGGACAGGATTACGTCGACCGGATGAAAGAGGAACTTAATGAAATACATCAATTTGTACGGGAGCAAATTCGAATATCAAGTGATCGAATGAAAGCTCGATATGACATACGAGCAAATAATCAAGGCTTCGAGGAAGGGCAGTTGGTATGGCTTCACAACCCGCAACGGCAGAAAGGATTATCACCGAAGTTGCAACCCACATGGGATGGACCTTACACTGTCATTAAAAGGTTGAACGACGTGGTTTATCGCATACAGAAAGGACGGAAAGGTAAACCAAAGGTGGTGCATTTAGAGCGTTTGGCGCTCTATAGAGGAGGTGATCTGGATCCTGTTCGGGACGAACAGGCTTAGGTGGGGGGTAGTGTTACGGTGACACCTAGAATAGAATAGAATAAGTTAATTTCATTAATTGTTCAATTACAAATATATTTTATACTCAACATTTAGGCGTCATTTCTATACTAACATATTTGCTGCGCATTTAGGATTATTCTAGAAACAAATATTTTGGTATATAAAAGCGCGCGTTGACGTGGAATGCTGAGTCTTATTTTAAACGTGATACAGTGAAGGTTAAATAGAAAGATTATTAAAGTGATTATTAAAGCGATTATTAAAGTGATAATTAAAAAGTGTGTTATAATTATAATAATTAATTGTGAATTTTGTGTTGTATAATAAATTGTGTTGTGTAAATAAATTGTGTGAGCTCAAATTTGAAGCAGTGTATTTATTCACAATCCAGTGATTCGAACCTTGATTGACAAGGCAAAATCGTAACAATATTGTTACGATTTTGCCTTGTCAATCAAGGTTCGAATCACTGGATTGTGAATAAATACACTGCTTCAATTTTAACTTACACAATTTTATTTACACAACACAATTTATTATACAACACAAAATTCACAATTAATTATTACAATTATAACACACTTTTTAATTATCACTTTAATAATCGCTTTAATAATCACTTTAATAATCTTTCTATTTAACCTTCACTGTATCACGTTTAAAATAATACTCAGCAATACACGTCAACGCGCGCCTTTATATACCAAAATATTTGTTTCTAGAATAATCCTAAATGCGCAGCAAATATGTTAGTATAGAAATACGCCTAAATGTTGAGTATAAATTATACACGTAATTGAACAATTAATGAAATTAACTTATTCTATTCTAATCTATGTGTCACCGTAACACTACCCCCCACCTAAGCCTGTTCGTCCCGAACAGGATCCAGATCACCTCCTCTGTAGAGCGCCAAACGCTCTAAATGCACCACCTTTGGTTTACCTTTCCGTCCTTTCTGTATGCGATAAACCACGTCGTTCAACTTTTTAATGACAGTGTAAGGTCCATCCCATGTGGGTTGCAACTTCGGTGATAATCCTTTCTGCCGTTGCGGGTTGTGAAGCCATACCAACTGCCCTTCCTCGAAGCCTTGATTATTTGCTCGTATGTCATATCGAGCTTTCATTCGATCACTTGCTATTCGAATTTGCTCCCGTACAAATTGATGTATTTCATTAAGTTCCTCTTTCATCCGGTCGACGTAATCCTGTCCGCATAGAGCTGCTGATGGAACAGCCCCAAACTTTAAATCTCCTGGTAATCGCAGATTGTTCCCAAATATGGTTTTAGCTGGTGTCACTCCTGTTGTGTCATGTACCGCTGATCGGTATACCATCAGGAACATTGGTATATGTCGATCCCAGTTGCGTTGGTTCCTTTCCACAGCTTTTGCTAGATATTCCTCCAATGTACCATTGAATCTTTCCACCATACCGTCCGATTGTGGGTGTAAAGGCGTCGTTCTTGTTTTATTGATTCCAAGCATCTGACCTATCTCCTGAAATACCACCGATTCGAAATTCCTTCCTTGATCCGTGTGAATTTCCATAGGTACACCAAATCTGCTAATCCAATTGTTAACCACGGCATCAGCTATTGTTGTTGTCTCCTGATTGGGTATGGGGTACACTTCCGGCCATTTGCTGAAATAATCCATTATTACTAGCACATATTTATTTCCGCTCTCGGTGGTCGGAAATGGCCCCGCCACGTCCATTGCAATTCTCTCAAATGGTGCCCCGACATTATATTGTTTCATGGTTCCACGGCTTTTTCGTGCTGGTCCCTTCACTGCCGCACATTGGTCACATCTTCGACACCATTCTACTACTGACTGTCTACATCCGGACCAGTAGAAACGTTGGCGAATTTTGGCTAATGTTTTATTAATCCCTAGGTGACCTCCACTTGCTCCTCCGTGATACTCCTTGAGGATTTCCGCTATCCGATCTTTTGGCACCACTACCAACAATTGTTTTACTTTACCATCCGTGCTTTCCCACTTTCGTTTTAAACATCCATTTTCTATGTGGAGGCTATCCCATTGAGCCCAATATGCTTTTACAATGGGAGCTTTGTCAGCTATCTCACTCCATGTGGGCCGGTGTTCCTTTTCCTTATGTTTCATGATGAATGACAGGTCAGCATCCCGTAATTGCTCCTTCTTGATCATTTCATCAGTCCATTCCTCATCAGGTAACGCTTGCATGAGTCGAATATCGACGATGTTTTCCTTGACCTCCACATGCCCACAATTCTTGCATTCCGCGGGACATGGTCTTCTTAATAACGTGTCGGCATTTCCATGTGCGCTTTCCTTTCGATGTTCAATATTGGCTTCATCTGTCAAGCTGTCACCGCCTCTTTCTACTCTCGAAACATGGATGGACGTTATGGGGCAATCGGTTGTGGGAGTCAGCTTTTGCTCCTTCAAGCTGTCTCTTTTTAACGACTCCAATGTCATCCGACCCTCCTTCCTGGATTCTACCTGCTCCTCGTTTGATCTGCGCTTCATAGGAGATGGCGACCTTGCTCGTTTCTTCTTAATCTCCCAACAGTCCCGTGAGATGTGACCCATTCTATCACATACCCAGCATTTAATCCTGCCACTTCCATATCTGAACCTTGGCGTAGCCCGCTCGGTGTCCATTCTGGAATCAATCTCCACTCGACGAATTTTCATTGCTGGTTTGATGATGGTTTGCGCAGTTTCGTTTGTTAACGCACAAGCGATGGTTTCCGTGAAAGTTGCCTTAGGTGACAACATCACCGCTCTGCGCGTCTCAGGATCTCGAATACCGTCAATGAATGCATCTATTTTAATTCGCTCCATGTAATCGGCCGACATATTTGAATGTACTAAATGCGCGAGCCGCTCAATTGCCGATGAAAATTCCTGTAGTGATTCTCCTGCTCTTTGGTATCGACCCTTCAATTCCATGCGATAGATTTCTCGTTTGTGGTCACTTCCGTATTTTCGATCTAACACCTTCATAATTCCCATGTAAACGTTCCGTTCCTGCTCGGGAATGATTTGTAGTGTTTCCGCCGCTTCGCCTTTAAGAGCCACAATTAACGCTGCAACACATTGTTCTTCAGTCCACTGATTTTGCTTAATGGCCGTTTCGAATTGGAACTTAAAAATACTGAAGAATGTTGTTCCATCAAATGTTGGTGGTTTTATCTTAACTGCATTAACCGTCTGAATCACTTGCTGTGTCGTTCCATTCGCCTTGACATCTTGGAGCTCCTTCTCGAGACGTTTAACTTCCGTTTGAAAATCTTGTTTAACCGATTCAAATTTTTGTTGAACCGTCCCTTTAACATTTTGAATTTCTGCGTGTATTTCTTGTACTTCTGTTTGCACTTTTTCCACTTTACCGTGTAGTGTAGAAGATAACTCCAGAAACCTCTCGTCCATTTTCTTTTGGCCATCTTCTATTTGGTTTTTAATGTCCGCCCCTTGTTGCTCGACTTGTAACATCTGCTGTTTAATTCCACCCAACTGTTGACCCATCATTTGATTCATAGCTGCCATTAACTGCGATAAATCAAAACTTCCAGATGGGTTTTGTGCTGCTCCGACCATCGTTTGTTCTTCCTTTTCTTTCTTGTCCACACTGATCTCATCCGTGTTGTCCTCCTCGAAATCATACACATCTGGATTTAAACCGTACTTCTCCATGGCCTCACGTAGTCGCTCCACCAAACTAGCTTTTGTGCCTTCACTGGCCAAACCTCGCTGCTTCAGTTGCTCCTTTAATTGCGCAAGCTTTAATTCGTAGAGAATCATTTCTCTTATTATTCACAATCCCACCGCTGTCACCAATTGTTACGATTTTGCCTTGTCAATCAAGGTTCGAATCACTGGATTGTGAATAAATACACTGCTTCAATTTTAACTTACACAATTTTATTTACACAACACAATTTATTATACAACAAAAAATTCACAATTAATTATTACAATTATAACACACTTTTTAATTATCACTTTAATAATCGCTTTAATAATCACTTTAATAATCTTTCTATTTAACCTTCACTGTATCACGTTTAAAATAATACTCAGCAATACACGTCAACGCGCGCCTTTATATACCAAAATATTTGTTTCTAGAATAATCCTAAATGCGCAGCAAATATGTTAGTATAGAAATACGCCTAAATGTTGAGTATAAATTATACACGTAATTGAACAATTAATGAAATTAACTTATTCTATTCTAATCTATGTGTCACCGTAACAATATAAATAATGTTACGATTTTGCCTTGTCAATCAAGGTTCGAATCACTGGATTGTGAATAAATACACTGCTTCAATTTTAACTTACACAATTTTATTTACACAACACAATTTATTATACAACACAATTTTCACAATTAATTATTATAATTATAACACACTTTTTAATTATCACTTTAATAATCGCTTTAATAATCACTTTAATAATCTTTCTATTTAACCTTCACTGTATCACGTTTAAAATAAGACTCAGCATTCCACGTCAACGCGCGCCCTTATATACCAAAATATTTGTTTCTAGAATAATCCTAAATGCGCAGCAAATATGTTAGTATAGAAATACGCCTAAATGTTGAGTATAAATTATAAATGTAATCGAACAATTAATGAAATTAACTTATTCTATTCTATTCTAGGTGTCACCGTAACACTACCCCCCACCTAAGCCTGTTCGTCCCGAACAGGATCCAGATCACCTCCTCTGTAGAGCGCCAAGCGCTCTAAATGCACCACCTTTGGTTTACCTTTCCGTCCTTTCTGTATGCGATAAACCACATCGTTCAACTTTTTAATGACAGTGTAAGGTCCTTCCCATGTGGGTTGCAACTTCGGTGATAATCCCTTGTGCCGTTGCGGGTTGTGAAGCCATACCAATTGCCCTTCCTCGAAGCCTTGATTATTTGCTCGTATGTCATATCGAGCTTTCATTCGATCACTTGATATTCGAATTTTCTCCCGTACAAATTGATGTATTTCATTAAGTTCCTCTTTCATCCGGTCGACGTAATCCTGTCCGCATAGAGCTGCTGATGGAACAGCCCCAAACTTTAAATCTCCTGGTAATCGCAGATTGTTCCCAAATATGGTTTTAGCTGGTGTCACTCCTGTTGTGTCATGTACCGCTGATCGGTATGCCATCAGGAACATTGGTATATGTCGATCCCAGTTGCGTTGGTTCCTTTCCACAACTTTTGCTAGATACTCCTCCAATGTGCCATTGAATCTTTCCACCATACCGTCCGATTGTGGGTGTAAAGGCGTCGTTCTTGTTTTATTGATTCCAAGCATCTGACATATCTCCTGAAATACCACCGATTCGAAATTCCTTCCTTGATCCGTGTGAATTTCCATCGGTACACCAAATCTGCTAATCCAATTGTTGACCACGGCATCAGCTATGGTTGTTGTTTCCTGATTGGGTATGGGGTACACTTCCGGCCATTTGCTGAAATAATCCATTATTACTAGCACATATTTATTTCCGCTCTCGGTGGTCAGAAATGGCCCCGCCACATCCATTGCAATTCTCTCAAATGGTGCCCCGACATTATATTGTTTCATGGTTCCATGGCTTTTTCGTGCTGGTCCCTTTACTGCCGCACATTGGTCACATCTTCGACACCATTCTACTACTGACTGTCTACATCCGGACCAGTAGAAACGTTGGCGAATTTTGGCCAATGTTTTATTAATCCCTAGGTGACCTCCACTTGCTCCTCCATGATACTCCTTGAGGATTTCCGCTATCCGATCTTTTGGCACCACTACCAACAATTGTTTTACTTTACCATCCGTGCTTTCCCACTTTCGTTTTAAGCATCCATTTTCTATGTGGAGGCTATCCCATTGAGCCCAATATGCTTTTACAATGGGAGTTTTGTCAGCTATCTCACTCCATGTGGGCCGGTGTTCTTTTTCCTTATGTTTCATGATGAATGATAGGTCAGCATCCCGTAATTGCTCCTTCTTGATCATTTCATCAGTCCATTCCTCATCAGGTAGCACTTGCATAAGCCGAATATCGATGATGTTTTCCTTACCCTCCACACGCCCACAATGCTTGCATTCCACGGGACATGGCCTTCTTGATAATGCGTCGGCATTTCCATGTGCGGTTCCCTTCCGATGCTCAATTTGGAAATCGTAACTTTGCAAACGTTCGATCCAACGTGCTACTTGTCCCTCTGGATTTTTGAATTGTAACAACCAGCGCAAAGCTCCATGATCCGTCCGTAGAAGAAATTTTTGGCCATAGAGGTACTTATGGAAGTGCTTAACACATTCCACTATAGCCAACAACTCTTTCCGTGTTACACAATAATTCCGTTCCGGTTTTGATAACATCTTGGAGTAATATGCAATAACTCGCTCCTCACCATTTGTTGCCTGATTGATTGATTGATTGATTGATTGGACTGTAGAACCAAGTGCTAGCCAAGAGTCCCGGATAACGCCGGGCCTATTCCTACAGCCTGTTTACACATAACAATAGGAAGGATAGGAAAGGTTTTTTTTTTTTTTTTTTTTTTTTTTTTTTTTTTTGGGACGGAACGATCCGGTTGCAGACACCTAGCGATCGTACGGCACAACACAATTCTAATCTACTTCTAGTCTACTAGGAAGGACAAAGGCTTAATAGGTTTAATGGATAACGATGGTATTGCTCTGATCTTCAACAATTGCCTCACTAAATCAACAACCTGAGAAAAAATAATATTATTTCACGTGCATCTGGAAATTTTCTGTAATATAATTCTACATTAATACTTTTCAGCTACCTAAACAAAATTGATTAATTAGATCTGCCCGGTTACAAATACCTAGGTAAAGCCAATAGTTAGTAACATAATGACAGATCAATTCTAATCTACACAACCAGCAATTAATATTTCAAAGAAATATTTCTTCATAACATCTAAAGATTCCTGAAATTAATTCCTAATTAATCTACCGGTTTCCTAAATAATATAAATATTAGTTAATTTAATCCTCTACAACTTCACAACTTATAATATAATTTCCTGAAACCATAGTTATTTGAATTATATTAATAATTAATATTAAATTAATAATAATTTCTCTAAAACTCTTAGAATTTAATAAATCCACTGCAAATTGGCCGTTAAAATAACTCAGTAAATATATATTAATTATTAAACCTGAAAACAAACTGTATGCTTATTATTGACAAGTTACTTAAAATTATTCAATATATTATATTATTCAATACATTATTAAAAAACATAAAAACAAGATACTAAAACATGATTTTCACGCGCAAAATGACAGAAAATAAAAATTTAGTTAAAATCATTAAAAATTTTAATTTTAATCGATAAAGAAAGAAATACGGAAAAGAGTTTGTTTTACGCCGCAATGACAATTAAATTCGGCAATTTTAACTGATCCTAGCAAATACTTTATAGTTAATGTGTGCCAGATAAGTGATAATTAATTCATTATAGTAATGAAAATTAAAAGAATTACTAATTAACTTACACATAATATAAGTAAGGTCCAGTAAAAAAAGAAATTTTGCAAAATTTGGTACTCAAACCTACTAAAGAACGTAACCAGTTACACATGTACATTGTAGGTGCTTTTCAATATCGAAGTTAAAGTTGAAAATACATATAATAAAATTAAAATTAAAATATAATACAATTAAAATATAATACAGTTGTATAAAAATAATAAAAATAAAATAAAATAGATAAAATAAAATCTCACTATCCATTCAAAATAATTCTAACTCAAAAAACTTGACTTTGGAAATTACATTTTAATTAATAAATTAACCACCCAAAAAAAAAAAAAAAAAAAAAAAAAAAAAAAAAAACCGTATCCGAAACATTCTAATCCCTCCCACGAATGCCGCCGCGAAAAGTCGGACAAATGATGAACCCGAGCAAACCAAAACTTGTGCACGTGTGAGTGCGCACGCGCCTTCAAAGGGTGGGGCCCATGTGGACCAATACTATGAAACGATTATACCCCTAAAGAAACAAAACAAAACGACACTCTAGATCAACATTCAAGACTGTTTACTCGAAACATGTACACTTGCTCCACTAACCCACAATACAACACAAATTTATCAACAAAAAATATTATTAACTATTTTTTGTTGATAAATCCGCGTTGCACCGCGAATCAACAAAACAAATACACACACTTCGAACAAAAAATCCCGAACATTAATCCAAAACATCGCTCTGCTTCACCTCTCCAAAAATACAACCGCTTCACAACACCAATCCACACAAGCCCCCCCCCCCCCCCCCCCCGAAAGCACGCGCGCACCCACACACGCACAAGCCCCCGTCTACTCAAACTCATCACCCGTCCGACCCCCCGCGACAACATTCACAGGAAAGACCAAAATACCCCGGACACCCTCGATGACAAAAGTCGGCGACGATTTCATCAAAATGTCAGAAAAATGGCGAAATTTTCATAAATAAAAATACTTGGGTAGCTACAGATAGATACATAATATTTTGTTAGTAAACACATGTATTAACAATTTTATAGTTTTATGTTATATACTCATAATTATTCTATCCCTTTTTTTCGTCGGCCTGAAAAAAATATATCTCAACGGATTATTTTTCTCAAATATTTCGACAATAAAAAGAAACATAAAGGGTAAGCATAAAATGCAATAAGCAACATAAATAGTGTTTAGTTATAGCAAGTTCATTCGGAATTACAACAAAAAGTTACCCGGGTTTTTTGTAAATGAACACGAAAAAAGTTTACCCGACTTTTGTAGTAGTATTGGTGAAAAGCAAGACAAAAAATTGTTTATTGTTAAAAATGTCAGACATTTCAACTTGTTACCATCGGTATAATTATTATAAAGCAAAATACATACTATTAAAATTTTCAATAGTGTCTTCCATATTTCAATTTTAATAATTTATTTATAACTCAATACCAATAATTTTTAATTAATAATATAAGAAATTATATAATTTCGCACATGAATGAAATGTTGAGTTTGCTAAATCACAAATCGAATGAATGAGTGATAAATTGATGAAAAGTTTTGAAGGTGCCCGTAACAATCCGTTTCAATTTCGGCATTTGCAGTTGTGTCACAATTTGGCGGATTTAAGTAAAGTTCCGAGCCCAAAGGTCGTGTTAGCTCCGATATTGAAAGTGGATACACACGTGATTTGTTTGTACAATGAGCTTCAAATTCTAACAACAGCATTATTCTAACGAATCGTCCTCGCCTGGGACTTTTGCTCGCGATTTAATAGAAAACGATTTGAATGGGCGTAAAATTATTATACGAACAATTTGCGATAGCAATATAGTATAAATATAAAATAAAATATGTATTTTATTTTTCATAAAATAAAGACAAAAGTGGAAAAAAAAAATTTGATTTAATTCAGTCTTGTCCAATCTAGCCAATTCAATTATTTATTACTCTACCCTTCACTCTTCAGTTTATTGTGGTAAGGGATTACAATTGGCACCGTGCATCGGCGTGATCATTTTACGGTGGCTAGCTAAATTCATTTGTACCAGCTGGTCGCCTATATTTGCACCTTTCGAATCCATTAGTAGTGCGTCCAAATCGCTTAAATTATTGCTGTAATATTCATTCAAAAATTAAATGGAGATAATTTAGTGATTTAAACAAACGATCTACTCACATGACTACAGCCGTCAAACGCTTATTTAAAATTAGTTTTCAAGCACATCTAATTTACGTTTATGATTATCTTGTTTTACTGTAATATTAGCGATGTGACACAGAATCGCTTGAAATGGTAAGTGATCGCATCGGCTGTCCCATTTCCGAATTTTATTCAATGTAATAAATCCGCAATTACACAACATTTTAATACATAAGATATTTTGAAAATACGTCGCACAAAATTACAAATTGTTCTCACAATTTTAATACATCTATTAAATATTAAAATTAATTCGAAATTAAATTGTTACAAATGGCGCGGAGTCTTGTTTTGATGTTTATATTTTGACGTTTACTTTTGTATATACGTATACAAAATACGTATATGTATGCGTAAAAATCTGACAAAAAATCGCGATTTTTTAAAGTTAACCAGGGTAACTAATCCGGGTAAGTTTTTTTTTGTAAATGAACGTGTTATGTCAAAATGTTACCCTGACAGCTCAACCCGTGTAAGTTTTTTTACCCTGACAGCTGAACCCGGGTAAGTTTTTTTTGCCTGACGTTTCGAATGAACTCACTATTAAACTGTAATAACCAAAACCAAAAAAAAGTCGTTTTTTTTTAAAATTTATCGAAAAATCGACAAAATCAATGTAAATTTCCGTTTTGTTGTCCACATTTGACGCAATGCGCACAAAACCACGATAATGAAACATGAGAATATTTCACCTCTACCATGTATACCATTCATATGCTTTGCAAACAAAAGTAGATATCCCAGCCCGTTCAATAGGGGACCTCGAAAACCGGCTACTCTTCATCTCTTTCCCCTTTTACGTATAAAATCGATGTTAACTGCGACATAAAATTTTTCGGTGAAGCCGAATTCACACAAATAAAAATGAAAATAAAAAATTTAAGGCCATTTTTGAGATGTATATTTTTGTTTAAATTTTATTTTCGAGAGCAGAATAAAACAACACACAAAAATTTGGTGTTTTAATATAAAATAAGGGTTTACATTATAGCAATAAAAAATCTTTTACGACTCAGTTTGAAGCCAGATGCTGAAGCCGCGTATGGAACGGGCCGAAAAGACAATTATCGTTGTGTGTAAATACAAAACGCATAGAGAGAGAGAGAGCGAAGATAGCTTGAAAAAGAAATTTATAATTTACATAATATAAACAACATCCATACACACACTAACACCTATAATTCTTCCAAGTTAACTTACAGTAAAACTTCTACAAGTCGAGCTATTTGTTGCCAAAATAATATGCGAGTAAATTTGAGTAAAATAAATGAAAAACCAATTTCACTCGATTACCCGAGCATATATACGCATATATGTACACATAGATATTATATATATATTATATAAATAGGAAATTTACCGAAAAATGCTAAGATCACAAATCGAAATTCGATTCAAGAAATACTTTGACTTACAGAAGCCTCACTGTATTTACACACATACCCACACATATACGCATAACTAAATATAATATACAACATTTTATGTAAATAAAAAAAATATATTAAAAGGAGTTCACACTTCTCTGAGTTGTGCGTCCATATGCATACATATACATATACAGATATCGAAAATTTAAAACGACATATACTTCGCGTAGAAATATATCCCGTTATAAATATTTCAACACAGTTTTATGTATATAAAAACATTTTATCCACTGGGCACCACTATTTAATACACGTTAATTGCACTAATATTAAAAAATAAATAAACAAATTTGAATTATAATTCACTTTTATTTATTATAAGACATTTTTCACATTGATTTTAATTATTTACTATAAATGAGACACTTAAATTCACTTTTACGTATCACTTTCACTATTTATTATAATTTTTATTTATTATTTATTATGTATTAATATTAATACAAAACTAGTTTATTTATACACAACACTAATAATATTAAATTTTAAATTAAGGAGTGACACAAAACACGTCTACTCCGTTTGAAATCCAAATTTTACCCCCTCCTCACCATTTGTTGCCTGTGATAATACTCCTCCTATACCGTCATTACTTGCATCGGTGTCCAAAATGAATTTAATGTTGGGTATAGGGTATGCGAGGATTGGTGCTTCGCATAATCGTCGTCTTAGTTCCACGAATGCCTCTTCTTGATCATCCTTCCATTCGAATGCCTTGTTCTTCCTGGTTAACTCGTGTAAACTCTTTGCGATATTGGCGAATCCTGGCACGAATCGTCTATAATAGGTGCACAATCCAAGGAAGCTCCGTAATTCATGTAAATTTTTAGGTCGTGGCCATTCCTTCACCGCTGCGATCTTGTCTTCATCGGTATGGATTCCATTGGTTGTTACCTTATGCCCCAAATATTTTACTTCCGTTCTAAATAGTTTGCATTTCTTTGGGCTTAGCTTCAATCCGGCGGCTTGTATCCGATCCAAAACCTCTGCCAAATTCCTTAAATGCTCGTCGAAATCCTTGCCCATAACGATGATGTCGTCCAAATATACGAGGCACGTCCTCCAATGTAATCCCTTTAGCACGCGCTCCATTAGCCGTTCAAAAGTCGCAGGGGCATTACATAATCCGAATGGCATAACGTTAAATTGCCATAATCCGTTACCCACACTGAATGCCGTTTTCTCGCGATCTTCCTCCTGGACTTCCACTTGCCAATAGCCGCTTTGCAGATCTAATGTCGAAAATATTCGAGCACCCGATAATGTGTCTAACGTGTCATCGATCCTTGGCAATGGGTAACTATCCTTTTTCGTCACAGCATTTAATTTTCGATAATCCACGCAGAATCTCATGCTACCATCCTTTTTCTCGACTAACACCACTGGTGAACTCCATGGACTGCTTGATGTTTCGATTACCCCTGCTGCTTGCATATCTTTTACCATTCGATCCACTTCTCCTTGCTTTGCCAATGGTAATCTTCTGGGTGGTTGTCGAATCGGCGTTTCTGCTCCTGTATCTATTCGATGTTTTACCATTGTGGTTCTCCCATTATTGTCCGATGTACTGCAGAATATTGGCATGTACCGCTCGAGCAATTGCTTTGCCAAATTTTTCTGTTCCATGGTAAGATCTTCGGTCCATTTCTCCATGAGTTGATCTATAATCTCTTTCTGCACTTGCGAGTTAGCCGTCTTAATCGGATTTTTCTGCTCGCACTTCACTATCGCAGATATTTCTTCGCATTTTCCAACTATTGTCCCTTTCTTGATGGTTTTCGTCTTATCCGAGAGATTTAGAGTCCTAATTGGTACTCTATTATCGCTGTCTGGTTTCACCAGGACTTTCCCGATCATAATTTCTCTGGCTCCGCTCTCCGCTTCATTGGCTTCCACAACCCACAACCTGGGTGACCCAGAATCTCCATCCAATCTTGCCCATACTATTGTTTCCGAGTTCGGTGGCAGCTTCTCCCGATGATCCATTATAATTTGCCTGCTCGTTTCTCCTATAGCGGCGCTAACGTGAAGTGGCAACTCGATATTATCGTAGGTTAATACACCCCGTCCAACATCCACCACGAAGCCATTCGTTCTCATAAAGTCCATCCCCAAGATGACTTCGTCTACAATATCTGCAACCAGCACCTCGTGTTGAAAGTATTTTCGACCAATCCTTATTTTTACGACCTTTTTCCCTTTTATTGCTGAATTTTCTCCAGTCGCCGTTCGTAACTTCATTCCATTAGCTGGTTCCATAACTCCATCGAAAATATCCTCACGAACAATCGTATGAGTTGCTCCCGTATCCAGCGTGATCATGCATTTCTTCCCATCAATATCGGCTTCAATTGTTAAGCTATCACCGCTCCTTGCTATTCTCGAAACATGGATGGAGGTTATGGGGCAATCGGTTGTGGGAGTCAGCTTCTGCCCCTGCAAACTGACTCTTTTTAGTTTAACGACTCCGCTGCCGTCTGTCCCTCCTTCCTGGATTCTATCTGCTCCTCGTTTGATCTACGCTTCATAGGAGATGGCGACCTTGCTCGTTTCTTCTTAATCTCTCAACAGTCCCGTGAGATGTGACCCATTCTATCACATACCCAGCATTTAATCCTGCCACTTCCATATCTGAACCTTGGCGTAGCCCGCGCGGTGTCTATTCTGGAATCAATCTCCACTCGACGAATTTTCATTGCTGGTTTGAAGATGGTTTGCGCAGTTTCGTTTGTTAACGCACAAGCGATGGTTTCCGTGAAAGTTGCCTTAGGTGACAACATCACCGCTCTGCGCGTCTCAGGATCTCGAATACCGTCAATGAATGCATCCATTTTAATTCGCTCCATGTAATCGGCCGACATATTTGAATGTACTAAATGCGCGAGCCGCTCAATTGCCGATGAAAATTCCTGTAGCGATTCTCCTCCTCTTTGGTATCGACCCTTCAATTCCATGCGATATATTTCTCGTTTGTGGTCGCTTCCGTATTTTCGATCTAATGCCTTCATAATTCCGTTGTAAACGTTCCGTTCTTGCTCAGGAATGATTTGTAGTGTTTCCGCCGCTTCGCCCTTAAGAGCCACAATTAACGCTCCAACACATTGTTCTTCATTCCACTGATTTTGCTTAATGGCCGTTTCGAATTGGAACTTAAAAATACTGAAGGATGTAGTTCCATCAAATGTTGGTGGTTTTAACTTAACAGCATTTACTGTCTGGATCACTTGGTGTGTCGTTCCATTCGCCTTGACATCTTGGAGCTCCTTCTCGAGACGTTTAACTTCCGTTTGAAAATCTTGTTTAAACGATTCAAATTTTTGTTGAACCGTCCCTTTAACATTTTGAATTTCTGCGTGTACTTCTGTTTGCAGTTTTTCCACTTTACCGTGTAATGTAGAAGATAACTCCATAAACCTCTCGTCCATTTTCTTTTGGCCAACTTGCACTTGTAACATCTGCTGTTTTATTTCGTGGTTCGATTGTTTAATGGCCGCCCCTTGTTGCTCCACTTGTAACATCTGTTGTTTCATTTGATGTTTAATGTCCGCCCCTTGTTGCTCCATCTGCTGTTTCATTTGATGTTTAATGTCCGCTCCTTGTTTATCCATCTGTTGTTTCATTCCCTCGTTCGATTGTTTTATTCCCTCCAACTGTTGTCCCATCATTTGATTCATAGCAGCCATCAACTGCGATAAATCGAAACTTCCGGATGGGTTTTGTGTTGTTCCGACCATCGTTTGTTCTTCCCTTTCTTTCTTGTCCACACTGATCTCATCCGTGTTGTCCTCCTCGAAATCATACACATCTGGATTTAAACCGTCCTTCTCCATGGCCTGACGTAGTCGCTCCACCAAACTAGCTTTTGTGCCTTCACTAGCCAAACCTCGCTGCTTCAGTTGCTCCTTTAATTGCGCAAGCTTTAATTCGTAGAGAATCATTTTTCTTATTATTCACAATCCCACCGCTGTCACCAATTGTTACGATTTTGTCTTGTCAATCAAGGTTCGAATCACTGGATTGTGAATAAATACACTGCTTCAATTTTAACTCACACAATTTTATTTACACAACACAATTTATTATACAACACAATTTTCACAATTAATTATTATAATTATAACACACTTTTTAATTATCACTTTAATAATCGCTTTAATAATCACTTTAATAATCTTTCTATTTAACCTTCACTGTATCACGTTTAAAATAAGACTCAGCATTCCACGTCAACGCGCGCCCTTATATACCAAAATATTTGTTTCTAGAATAATCCTAAATGCGCAGCAAATATGTTAGTATAGAAATACGCCTAAATATTGAGTATAAATTATAAATGTAATCGAACAATTAATGAAATTAACTTATTCTATTCTATTCTAGGTGTCACCGTAACAATAAAATTATTTTTTTTTCAAAGAAAATATGGTTTGTTTCTCAGCTACTAACTTATATTTTAGAATAGAAAAACAAAATCCACAACACTATGGGATTGAAGTGTAAAACGATTAATCATCGAATTCATTCAATATTAATGCTATAACATTTTAATGTTATCGGTTACAAAAATTGTTTAGATGATAACGAGAAATCATTACCATCTTTCGACAATATTATTTAACTTGACACAGACAGAGACATCTGTAGTGCAATTTGTTCTCTATCGATTATTGCTTAAAATAAGAATTACATTGCTTAATATAAACAACTTCATACTGCTCTAATATTGTAGCAAAACGAAATAAAAAAATTGTTGCGCTAACAGAGCTCTCACAATAGAAAAAAAAATTGCCTTTACCTTTTGCCTTAAACTTTTACCTTAAGAGTGTCTCTCACAATGAGAAAAAAAAATTAATTGAAACCAACTTCGTTTTATTTATCTTCATACTAATAATATTTTTAAAATTGTATTTTATATTATTAATTATAATGTTAAGATATATTAAACCGATAAATTAGAACTTATTTGCATTTTAACATGTTTTGGTTGGAAAATGACAACAAAAACCCTGATTTTGAAATTTAGCTAACTTCATTAGTCTTTTCTTAAGGCAAAAGTTTAGAGTTTGCTAACTTTTTCCTTAAGGTAAAAACGAAAATTTTTTTTTTGTCAAGTTTTAGTTTCAAACAAACTTGTAAGGCAAAAGTAAAAGTTTTTCTATTGTGAGAGCTCTGTAAGTGACGAGGAGAAAAAATCCAAAAATTTAGGTGTCATTTGTTATTATCAAATGTCAACACAAAAAAACAAAAATAAAAATCGAAATAGTAATATCGATTAATATTACGGAGTTTTCAGATAGGTTTGCTCGAATTTCTTTAAGCCAGCTATCGTAGTTAATCCCTAAGAGTCTGTTTGATAAAAATTTTCGACTAGGGAGGGACAAGTTTCGAATTTGATCGAAGATTTAATAATTTCAGTGCAAAGTTGGATAAGTTTGGGTGGCTTATCGCTGCAGTGCTCCAAAAATCTTGTGGATTTCTTATTTCTTTTGTGTATAAAGTATGGGATATTCCACTTTCGTTTTTGTAAATGAGCCAATCCTCATTTCCTTTGCCATTTAAATTTGTTAAAACTGATTAATTTTATCCATTTGACTATCAATTAAAAGGTCGTTATCGTAATAAGGATGCACATAATAAGCTGGCGTTTTTCGAAAAATATTTGTAGTTTATCTCTAAATCTTACCTGCACGTTAAATGATAGCCACATAAAATCAGCATTCACTAAAGTAGTTTTTCCACGTTAGAAAGTGTTTATAAGATTACATATGGGATCAAACAATTCTTTTGAATTTTGTACGCTTTCGATAAAATCTTTATCAAAAATAAATTTTGATTGAAAAATAAATTTTGATATATTTGCCATAACTATTTTGGTGTCTGACAAATTTAATTGGCCACGGAAATTTGAGGATTGAGGATTGGCACATTTAGAAAAACAAAGTGGAATTTTACCGACCAAATGGCACAGTGGTTAAAGCTTTGGCGTTTGGATCGGGAGGTACCGGGTTCGAATCCCGATAGAGGCAGGATGCAAAGTGAAATTTCATCAACAGATTTCGATCTGTGGTGAAATGTAACACATCTATGACGCCCTGTCGGTGTGCAAAACTCATGGGCCGACCCATCTTCCATGCCGGTATAGGAGCTTGCAATGTGCAGATGGTCTTAAATCGGTCCTATAGCCGTACGTCCTCGAGTTGGCCGGTAGGCGTAAAGTAAGGACGTAAAAAGCATAACCGCGGAAGAGCAGGGTGAGCCTTGAGCCCCAAAACAGATCGCATAGTTACCAATAAAAAAAAAAAAAAAAAAAAAAGTGGAATTTTCCAAACTTTATACTCAAAAGATTCCAGACATTTTTTGGAGCACTGCAGCGAAGCCACCCAAACGTATCTAACTTAGCACTGAAATTTTAAATCTTCCAGCATCGGCAGCGCAAATTGAACGGATATTTTCAAATTGGGGTCAAATTCCTTGCCTAATTCGAAATAGCCTGACATTTAATAGGTCTAAAAAATTAATTCATTTAAACAATTTTTTGAAATACAACATATTTGTTTTTTATTAATAATTATTATAAGCATAAGTAAACAAAATATTTATTTTTCGGTCAAAATTCTACTTAGTTAAGAAAATTAAAATATTCGAGCCAAAGAGCCAATGGTATAGTTTCATTTGACTTGTAATTTAATAAATAATAGAAAACTCACTCGAAAACGGTTAGTAAAATTTTAATATCTCGGGCCAAATTTTGATTTGCCGTATTCTTATAGCTAAGGCTAAGATGAGCGATACATCGAACAAGCATAGTTTTGAACTCCAACTCATTCATACGAAATATCGTTTTCAAGCAAATTTGCACTATGCTTGATTCCTTGGCCGTAATAAAATCCTCTAGTTTTGGAGCTGGTGTATTTGGAGCTGGTGGATATAATTATATTATTTTGATATAATATAATATTTAAATTTGTATATACCTGATTTTATTTTTCGATTTTTATTCTTGTTTTTTTGTGTTGACATTTGACAATAACAAATGACACCTAAATTTTTGGATTTTTTCTCCTCTCGTCACATAGCACAACATTTTTTTTATTTCGTTTTGCTACAATATTAGAGCAGTATGAAGTTGTTTATTTTAAGCAATGTAATTCTTATTTTAAGCAATAATCAAGTTAAAATACAATAGTTTTTGTATTTTACATTTTGTAAAAAATTGTTATGTGTAAAATACGTATTTTACATGTAAAAAACCGAGTATATTACGTAACGTAAAAAACAGGCACAACACTGAGCTCAACAGGTCAACGAGCTATTCAACAACTGTTCGTAATACAAAATGCAATTATATGTAAAGCAAATTTGCTGTCTCAGCGTACTTGTCAATAGCGTTTAGTAGTTTTTCATACGCTGCATAAAATTATTAATGAAAATGAACTATAATTGTTGTACTTGTATAAATTTGTGTATAAAGCGGAGTCATAAATAATTTTTTTTAGAACCAATTAAAAGCCAACCATATAGATTAATTAAACTGATTAATTAAACCTCACCAACAGTAATTTAAATAATCAAGCTAAACATAGTCAGACCTTAGGCCTGATTATACATGGTCGTTCGAGCATAAAATAGAATCAACACCTAAGAATAAACAGTAACTTATGCTTCAACAACAACTGGCAGAATCATTCGGTACACCAATTAGAGTTATTCAAGGAGATTCATCAACAACAATTGGATAAAACAATTAATTTGATAACGCTTGGCCTTACAAAACCAAAACAAAGGGGTTAAATCAATACAATCTGAGAACCACATCAGATCATAAAAATGGAGAAGTTGCTGAAGGAAGAAGATGAGATAGGTGAAAAAATATTGGCTGAAGCAAGAAATTACAGTAAAGACGGAGATATAGTCGAAAGATGAAAACCTATTTCGAAAAGAGGATAGAAGAGCTGATAAAATTATACGCTGATTTTCTTGCCAGGGATGACGATATAATAATGATGACCCCAACATTAAAATAGGATTATCAGTATAGAACGAGAAGAAATCTAGTTTCCGAGATGCTACTTGCCGAGATGCGTTATCCCTTGAACAATGCGACACAGAAAACACAATCACCATTGTCCAGTATGGCCAACCAGCAGCAACTCGAATATCACATCAAAACGCAGTCAAGCAATGGACCACTAATAACACCAACAGCATCATCAAGTAAGGACTACACGCAACAAAGGGGTGGCCCACAACAACCAAAAGCTGCTCAAGAAGCAAGATGTCCTGATGAGGAGTATGCATAGACAATTAGAATCTATTGAAGAAGCATTGGACAACAACAACATTCCAATGGAGTACATCTAAAAATGGATCAATTATCCCAAGAGATAGGGGCAATTGATACTTTACACATAGAGCTCTTAGTAGAAATGGAAGAACAAGAGCAAAGAGCTCCCTACTTCCAAAATAACTACTATGAGTCTCTCAAGGTTAGAGTGGACTCAACAAAATTGCGGTGGCAGCGCAACCAGAAAGAAGAAACAACGAAACCGTCTTGAGAAGCCAGGGTATACTTACCCAAAATACAACTACCAACGTTTAATGGCGAGTATGAGCAGTGGAACTCTTTCAAAGACATTTTCACAGAGCTCGTCCACAACAACAACCAATTTTCCAACACAATAAAGATGACATACTTAAAGACAAATTTACAAAAAGGTGCGGCCCAGTTAATAAGTCATCTCTCAACAACTGGTGACAACTATACGAGAGCCTGGGAAATACTGCAAGGTACAACAACGCCAGGTTACTCGGAAATAAGTACTTCAGCTCATTGTTACATCTATACCAACAATATATGTCGGATCAGCGGGAGCAATTCGATCCTTGCATGATACTGCAACATGTATTCATTCTAGGCAAAAAACTAGACCCTGAATCCACTATTATGCTATACGAAAAAACGTTAGAAAAGCCAAGAGAAATTCCAGACATGAAGGAATTCTTCGACTTTCTAGAAAGGAGATTCCAATCACTAGAGGCCATGGGTATCACCAAAATGACAAACACACCACCGCAACCAATGGCGCCACTAAAACGAGAACATGCCACAACAATAAGCAGCCAGTGTCTAGTAAAAGGATGCCAAAGAAGGCATCAACTGCTAGACTGCGATCAATTCAAACTGATGTCAACATTAGACAGAAAGAAACTAATCAGCGAAACAGCTAGTTGTGTACATTGTTTAACACAACATTCAAAACAAAACTGGTGCACGGCCATTATATGATGTGTTGTATGTCAAGGGCATCAGCACCAGCACTACTACCAACAGGTGAAGTCAGAGTGGCGACCGGTACTGGACAACTCATCACAATGAGGACACTAAATGATTCAGGGTCACAAGCAACACTAATATATCATCGAAGGCTGCCAATACACTGAACATCATGAAGAAAAAACACATGTCAACATTACAGGTATAGGTGGAAACGAGGCACGAATATGTAGACACACCATCAACATAAAGCTACTGCCAAGATTCAATTTAGACTTTAGCTTAGACATCGAGGCCTTAATATTTAACAAGCTAACCCAAAAACTACCTGAAACGGATATTGGCACTAGAGCATGGACCTAAATTAATAACATAAATTTAGTGGACCCACACCACAATCAAGCTTAGCCTATATTGTTCTCATAATTGGAGCAGATTACTATCCGTTGATAATAACCAATAGTATTATCAAAGGTGACCATCGAGAACCAATGGCACAGAACACGGAGTTCGGATGGGTCGTAATTGGCAGCCTGTGTAACGTAAACACCAAAACAAGAACAACCATGGTGACAACCAAATCAATCGGGGAACAACTGAGATTATTTGTGGAGATTGACAACATTCCTGAAGAAAGAAGCCGCACGGAATAGGAAAACCAGGTAGAAAATACGTTCCAAATGACACTGAAGAGGCATGCTGATGGACGACATACCGTAAAAATTCCATTTAAGGATAATCCTCAGGGCCTCAGCCAGTCTTCTGCAAATCGAGAGAAGATTCGCAAAAGACCCAGCATACAAGCAATTGTATCAAGAATTCATGCAGGAATATATCGATCTAACCCACACGGAGTTAACGCAAGAAAACCCAGAAGATAAACATGTCGAAAATATTTACTACATACCTCATCATGATGTTATCAAATCAGACAGCATAACAACCAAGTTTCGAGTGGTTTTTGACGCATCTGCAAAAACAACTACTCGAGTCTCACTAAATGATATTATGATTAATGGCTCAACACTACAAGAGGATTTAGCCGACATACTACTACGATGGGGAAAACACAAGATCGTCATCACAACCGACATCGAAAAAATGTTTTGTCAAGTTTGGCTCAACGTAACCGATCAAGACTACCACGTATTGTAATCTCGTGTATACAGCGTGTGATCTGCTAATGCGAACAGCAACATAAAGTCACATTGGAAATATCAGAAGTTTTTTCTCTCAACTCATTTTTATCTCTCGACTTATAAAAAAGAGAAATCTATAGCAAATTTTTTTTCTATGGTAATATTAAGTACGAGTAACTAATGTATACACAATCAGAATAGTACTTATCGGATTAATAATAATCACTATGGTGCAGTGTGGTATAATTGGTTTCAATTATTTGTTTAAATGTTTATATGTATTTTGTTTCATTTCACAATAAAAATATAAATAAAATTGATATAACGTACGTTTATCTGTTGTACTTTATACTAAATATTGGCATTTTACGTTATTCTAGTTTAGTTCAGCCATCTAGGTACCTATAACTGAATATAAAACTATTTTGTGTCAATTTTATCATACATAATTAAATTTTCAAATGAATACTCGTATGAAACAAACGCATAAGGTTAAACATGAAAAAAGTTTGAATGATTCGGCATTGAAGGAAAAGCCATCTTGTTGGGGCACTCAACAGGATTCACCGCCAGATTTGGAAAATGTGCCACATTCGATACCAAATGCATTCATTTTCAGAAGTGCTAGAAAACACAACGAAGAGTCAACGTTCTTGGGAAGTGGAAATCAAACTTTGAACAGTGTACCAAAACAGGTTACAAAAAATTGAACTTAATTATAATATTAAATGTATTTAAAGAGATGTTGCGAAAAATTTGCGTAAATATTAAAAATACCAATTTGTAAAATGGAATTTATTTTTATTTAATCACGCCTTACTATTTCACGCCTTACACATCTGGTCTCATCTCATAGTTGTGCTCTGGTATCGATAAGGAAGACCAACTTCAATATTCAAACTGTGGTGATTATTTGGGTGGGTCTGATGGGGTTATAGGGGTGAAATTTTGATTTTTCTCGTTTTTCGTCGGCATAATCGTTCGTCATTCGATATTTTGCCATAAAGACACAAATCTCAATATGCCGATTCGATAGCCCATGACCATGGGTAGATTCTGAGTATAGGGTTGGGGACCTTGTTAAAGTTAGCCGAAAGTTGCCAGCCGAAATTGAAAAAATCGATAATGCAGATAGTGTCTTGACTAGTTAAGCCGAAAGTTAAACAAATTATATATTAAATTGAAGTATCCAAGCCCAAAGTGACTTTAAGACCTTGTTAAAGTTAGCCGAAAGTTGTCAGCCGAAAGATAATGCAGATAGTGTCTTGACTAGTTCAGCCGAAAAATAAACAAATTATATATTAAATTGAAGTATCCCAGCCCAAAGTGACTATAAGCGACTATGCAATAGCCCATGACCATAGGTAGATTCTGAGTATATGGTTGGGGTGGGTCTGAGGGGGTTATAGGGGTGAAATTTTGAAATTCTCTTTTTCTCAACGATAAAATCGTTCGTCATTTGAGATTTTGGCATATAGACACCAATCTCACTATGCCGATTCGATCGCCCATGACCATGGGTAGATTCTGAGTATATGGTTGGGGTGGGTCTGAGGGGGTTATAGGGGTGAAATTTTGATTTTCCTCATTTTTCGTCGATATAATTTTTCGTCATTCGAGGTTTTGGCATATAGACACCAATCTCACTATGCCGATTTGATCGCCCATGACCATAGGTAGATTCTGAGTATATGGTTGGGGTGGGTCTGAGGGGGTTATAGGGGTGAAATTTTGATTTTCTCCTTTTCTCAACGATAAAATCGTTCGTCATT
Organism: Nephrotoma appendiculata; assembly: GCA_947310385.1. Lineage (NCBI taxonomy): Eukaryota > Metazoa > Arthropoda > Insecta > Diptera > Tipulidae > Nephrotoma > Nephrotoma appendiculata. Next base: position 194,437,501 of record OX371223.1, read on the forward strand.
CGATATTTTGGCATATAGACACCAATCTCACTATGCCGATTCGATAGCCCATGACTATAGGTAGATTCTGAGTATATGGTTGGGGTGGGTCTGAGGGGGTTATAGGGTTGAAATTTTGATTTTCCTCATTTTTCGTCGATATAATCGTTCGGCATTCGAGATTTTGGCATATAGACACCAATCTCACTATGCCGATTCAATAGCCCATGACCATAGGTAGATTCTGAGTATATGGTTGGGGTGGGTCTGAGGGGTTATAGGGGTGAAATTTTGATTTTCTCCTTTTCTCAACGATAAAATCGTTCGTCATTTGAGATTTTGGCATATAGACACCAATCTCACTATGCCGATTCGATAGCCCATGACCATAGGTAGATTCTGAGTATATGATTGGGGTGGGTCTGAGGGGGTTATAGGGGTGAAATTTTGATTTTCCTCATTTTTCGTCGATATAATCGTTCGTCATTCGAGATTTTGGCATATAGACACCAATCTCACTATGCCGATTCGATAGCCCCATGACCATACGAAAAACAATATATGTTATAGGCCAAAATTTATTTATCAAGTATTTAAAGAGTTTGTTCCATTTTTACCATTTTGGATCCCCATTTTAAAGAAACCATCAAATGCTAACTGTCTACATTTTACAAATGCTGCTGTGGAAAGCTACTTTGGGGAAATAAAACACATGTTGGAAAAAAACGCTGTAACAATTGGAAAACGACCTGTAAAAGCAGGAAGATTTTTTGACCTTACTCCCTATTGGAAAATGAATTTTCTAAACAATTTATAATGCTATTAAAAATATAGTTTAGTGTTTTATTTTTAACCATTTCAGTTGATTTTTTTGTAGAATACATATTTTTGGTACAAAAAAATACTTTCTGCTAAAAAATATCGGCTGAGAAATGTCGGCTGAGAAATATCGGCTGAGATATGTCAGCTGAAAAATGTCGGCTGATAACTTTCGGCTGAAACATATTAATATTGTTACGATTTTGCCTTGTCAATCAAGGTTCGAATCACTGGATTGTGAATAAATACACTGCTTCAAATTTGAACTCACACAATTTATTTACACAACACAATTTATTATACAACACAAAATTCACAATTAATTATTATAATTATAACACACTTTTTAATTATCACTTTAATAATCGCTTTAATAATCACTTTAATAACCTTTCTATTTAACCTTCACTGTATCACGTTTAAAATAATACTCAGCATTCCAATTCAACGCGCGCCCTTATATACCAAAATTTTTGTTTCTAGAATAATCCTAAATGCGCAGCAAATATGTTAGTATAGAAATGACGCCTAAATGTTGAGTATACATCATAAATGCAATTGATCAATTAATGAAATTAACTTATTCTATTCTAATCTAGGTGTCACCGTAACACTACCCTCCACCTAAGCCTGTTCGTCCCGAACAGGATCCAGATCACCTCCTCTGTAGAGCGCCAAACGCTCCAAATGCACCACCTTTGGTTTACCTTTCCGTCCTTTCTGTATGCGATAAACCACGTCGTTCAACCTTTTAATGACAGTGTAAGGTCCTTCCCATGTGGGTTGCAACTTCGGTGATAATCCCTTCTGCCGTTGCGGGTTGTGAAGCCATACCCATTGCCCTTCCTCGAAGCCTTGATTGTTTGCTCGTATGTCATATCGAGCTTTCATTCGATCACTTGTTATCCGAATTTTCTCCCGTACAAATTAATGTATTTCGTTGAGTTCCTCTTTCATTCGGTCGACATAATCCTGTCCGCATAGAGCTGCTGATGGAACAGCCCCAAATTTTAAATCTCCTGGTAATCGCAGATTGTTCCCAAATATGGTTTTAGCTGGTGTCACTCCTGTTGTGTCATGTACCGCTGATCGGTAGGCCATCAGGAACATCGGTATATGTCGATCCCAGTTACGTTGGTTCCTTTCCACAACCTTTGCTAGATATTCCTCCAATGTGCCATTGAATCTTTCCACCATACCGTCCGACTGTGGGTGTAAAGGCGTCGTTCTCGTTTTATTGATTCCAAGCATCTGACATATCTCCTGAAATACCACCGATTCGAAATTCCTTCCTTGATCCGTGTGAATTTCCATCGGTACACCAAATCTGCTAATCCAATTGTTGACCACGGCATCAGCTATTGTTGTTGTCTCCTGATTGGGTATGGGGTACACTTCCGGCAATTTGCTGAAATAATCCATTATTACTAGCACATATATATTTCCGCTCTCGGTGGTCGGAAATGGCCCCGCCACGTCCATTGCAATTCTCTCAAATGGTGCCCCGACATTATATTGTTTCATGGTTCCACGGCTTTTTCATGCTGGTCCCTTTACTGCCGCACATTGGTCACATCTTCGACACCATTCGACTACTGACTGTCTACATCCGGACCAGTAGAAACGTTGGCGAATTTTGGCTAATGTTTTATTAATCCCTAGGTGACCTCCACTTGCTCCTCCATGATACTCCTGGAGGATTTCCGCTATCCGATCTTTTGACACCACTACCAACAATTGTTTTACTTTACCATCCGTGCTTTCCCACTTTCGTTTTAAACATCCATTTTCTATGTGGAGGCTATCTCATTGAGCCCAATATGCTTTTAAAATGGGAGTTTTGTCAGCTATCTCACTCCATGTGAGCCGGTGTTCCTTTTCCTTATGTTTCATGATGAATGACAGGTCAGCATCCCGTAATTGCTCCTTCTTGATCATTTCATCAGTCCATTCCTCATCAGGTAGCACTTGCATAAGCCGAATATTGATGATGTTTTCCTTACCCTCCACACGCCCACAATGCTTGCATTCCACGGGACATGGCCTTCTTGATAATGCGTCGGCATTTCGACATGTGCGCTTCCCTTCCGATGTTCAATTTGGAAATCGTAGCTTTGCAAACGTTCGATCCAACGTGCTACTTGTCCCTCTGGATTTTTGAATTGTAACAACCAGCGCAAAGCTCCATGATCCGTCCGTAGAAGAAATTTTTGGCCATAGAGGTACTTATGGAAGTGCTTAACACATTGCACTATAGCAACAACTCTTTCCGTGTTACACAATAATTCCGTTCCGGTTTTGATAACATCTTGTAGTAATATGCAATAACTCGCTCCTCACCATTTGTTACTTGTGATAATACTCCTCCTATACCATCATTACTTGCATCGGTGTCCAAAATAAATTTAACGTTGGGTATAGGGTATGCAAGGATTGGTGCTTCGCATAATCGTCGTCTTAGTTTCACAAATGCCTCTTCCTGATCATCCTTCCATTCGAATGCCTGGTTCTTCCTGGTTAACTCGTGTAAACTCTTTGCGATACTGGCGAATCCTGGCACGAATCGTCTATAATAGGTGCACAATCCAAGGAAGCTCCGTAATTCATGTAAATTTTTAGGTCGTGGCCATTCCTTCACCGCTGCGATCTTGTCTTCATCGGTATGGATTCCATTGGTTGTTACCTTATGAGACCCAAATATTTTACTTCCGTCCTAAATAGTTTGCATTTCTTTGGGCTTAGCTTCAATCCGGCCGCTTGTATCCGATCCAAAACCTCTGCCAAATTCCTTAAATGCTCGTCGAAATCCTTGCCCATAACGATGATGTCGTCCAAATATACGAGGCACGTCCTCCAATGTAATCCCTTTAGCACGCGCTCCATTAGCCGTTCAAAAGTCGCAGGGGCGTTACATAATCCGAATGGCATAACGTTAAATTGCCATAATCCGTTACCTACACTGAATGCCGTTTTCTCGCGATCTTCCTCCTGGACTTCCACTTGCCAATAGCCGCTTTGCAGATCTAATGTTGAAAATATTCGAGCACCCGATAATGTGTCTAACGTGTCATCGATCCTTGGCAATGGGTAACTATCCTTTTTCGTCACAGCATTTAATTTTCGGTAATCCACGCAGAATCTCATGCTTCCATCCTTTTTCTCGACTAACACCACTGGTGAACTCCATGGACTGCTTGATGTTTCGATTACTCCTGCTGCTTGCATATCTTTTACCATTCGATCCACTTCTCCTTGCTTTGCCAATGGTAATCTTCTGGGTGGTTGACGAATCGGCATTTCTGCTCCTGTATCTATTCGATGTTTTACCATTGTGGTTCTCCCATTATTGTCCGGTGTACTGCAGAATATTGGCATGTACCGCTCGAGCAATTGTTTTGCCAAATTTTTCTGTTCCTTAGTAAGATCTTCGGTCCATTTCTCCATGAGTTGTTCTACAACCTCTTTCTGCACTTGCGAGTTAGCCGCCTTAATCGGATTTTTCTGCTCGCACTTCACTATCGCCGATATTTCTTCACATTTTCCGATTATTGTCCCTTTCTTGATGGTTTTTGTCTTATCCGAGAGATTTAGAGTCCTAATTGGTACTCTATTATCGCTGTCTGGTTTCACTAAGACTTTCCCGATCATAATTTCTCTGGCTCCGCTCTCCGCTTCATTGGATTCCACAACCCACAACCTGGGTGACCCAGAACCACCCTCCAATCTTGCCCATACTATTGTTTCCGAGTTCGGTGGCAGCTTCTCCCGATGATCCATTATAATTTGCCTGGTCGTTTCTCCTATAGCGCTAACGTGAAGTGGCAACTCGATATTATCGTAGGTATCGTAGGACACCTCGTCCAACATCCACCACGAAGCCATTCGTTCTCATGAAGTCCATTCCCAAGATGACTTCGTCTACAATATCTGCAACCAGCACCTCGTGTTGAAAGTGATTTCGTCCAATCCTTATTTTTACGACCTTTTTCCCTTTTATTGCTGAATTTTCTCCAGTCGCCGTTCGTAATTTCATGCCATTAGCTGGTTCCATAATTCCATCGATAATATCCTCACGAACAATCGTATGTGTTGCTCCCGTATCCAGCGTGATCATGCATTTCTTCCCATCAATATCAGCTTCAATTGTTAAGCTGTCACCGCTCCTTGCTATTCTCGAAACATGGATGGAGGTTGTGGGGCAATCGGTTATGGGAGTCAGCTTCTGCCCCTGCAAACTGACTCTTTTTAGTTTAACGACTCCGCTGTCGTCTGACCCTCCTTTCTGGATTCTATCTGCTCCTCGTTTGATCTACGCTTCATAGGAGATGGCGACCTTGCTCGTTTCTTCTTAATCTCTCAACAGTCCCGTGAGATGTGACCCATTCTATCACATACCCAGCATTTAATCCTGCCACTTCCATCTCTGAACCTTGGCGTAGCCCGCGCAGTGTCTATTCTGGAATCAATCTCCACTCGACGAATTTTCATTGCTGGTTTGATGATGGTTTGCGCAGTTTCGTTTGTTAACGCACAAGCGATGGTTTCTGTGAAAGTTGCCTTAGGTGACAACATCACCGCTCTGCGCGTCTCAGGATCTCGAATACCGTCAATGAATGCATCTATTTTAATTCGCTCCATGTAATCGGCCGACATATTTGAATGTACTAAATGCGCGAGCCGCTCAATTGCCGATGAAAATTCCTGTAGCGATTCTCCTCCTCTTTGGTATCGACCCTTCAATTCCATGCGATAGATTTCTCGTTTGTGGTCACTTCCGTATTTTCGATCTAACGCCTTCATAATTCCCATGTAAACGTTCCGTTCCTGCTCAGGAATGATTTGTAGTCTTTCTGCCGCTACGCCTTTAAGAGCCACAATTAACGCTGCAACACATTGTTCTTCAGTCCACTGATTTTGCTTAATCGCCGTTTCGAATTGGAACTTAAAAATATTGAAGGATGTTGTTCCATCAAATGTTGGTGGTTTTATCTTAACTGCATTAACCGTCTGGATCACTTGATGTGTCGTTCCATTCGCCTTGACATCTTGGAGCTCCTTCTCGAGACGTTGAACCTCCCCTTTAACATTTTGAATTTCCGCGTGTACTTCTGTTTGTAGTTTTTCCACTTTACCGTGTAGTGTAGAAGATAACTCCAGAAACCTCTCGTCTATTTTCTTTTGGCCAACTTCCACTTGTAACATCTGCTGTTTTATTTCGTGGTTCGATTGTTTAATGTCCGCCCCTTGTTGCTCCACTTGTAACATCTGTTGTTTCATTTGATATTTAATGTCCGCCCCTTGTTGCTCCATCTGCTGTTTCATTTGATGTTTAATGTCCGCTCCTTGTTGTTCCATCTGTTGTTTCATTCCCTCGTTCGATTGTTTTATTCCCTCCAACTGTTGTCCCATCATTTGATTCATAGCTGCCATCAACTGCGATAAATCAAAACCTCCAGATGAGTTTTGTATTGCTTCGACCACCGTTTGCACGTCCTTTTCTTTCTGGTCCACACTGATCTCATCCGGTTTTTCCTCCTCGAAATCATACTTGTCTGGATTTACACCTTCCTTCTCCATGGCTTCACGTTAGTCGCTCCACCAAACTAGCTTTTGTGCCTTCACTGGCCAAACCTCGCTGTTTCAGCTGCTCCTTTAATTGCGCAAGCTTTAATTCGTAGAGAATCATTTTCCTTATTATTCACAATCCCACCGCTGTCACCAATTGTTACGATTTTGCCTTGTCAATCAAGGTTCGAATCACTGGATTGTGAATAAATACAACTGCTTCAAATTTGAACTCACACAATTTATTTACACAACACAATTTATTATACAACAAAAAATTCACAATTAATTATTATAATTATAACACACTTTTTAATTATCACTTTAATAATCGCTTTAATAATCACTTTAATAATCTTTCTATTTAACCTTCACTGTATCACGTTTAAAATAATACTCAGCATTCCACGTCAACGCGCGCCCTTATATACCAAAATATTTGTTTCTAGAATAATCCTAAATGCGCAGCAAATATGTCAGTATAGAAATGACGCCTAAATGTTGAGTATACATCATAAATGCAATTGAACAATTAATGAAATTAACTTATTCTATTCTAATCTAGGTGTCACCGTAACAATATTTGACATTTCACATTGTTACGATTTTGCCTTGTCAATCAAGGTTCGAATCACTGGATTGTGAATAAATACACTGCTTCAATTTTAACTCACACAATTTTATTTACACAACACAATTTATTATACAACACAATTTTCACAATTAATTATTATAATTATAACACACTTTTTAATTATCACTTTAATAATCGCTTTAATAATCACTTTAATAATCTTTCTATTTAACCTTCACTGTATCACGTTTAAAATAAGACTCAGCATTCCACGTCAACGCGCGCCTTTATATACCAAAATATTTGTTTCTAGAATAATCCTAAATGCGCAGCAAATATGTTAGTATAGAAATGACGCCTAAATGTTGTTTATAAATTATAAATTGAACAATTAATGAAATTATCTTATTCTATTCTATTCTAGGTGTCACCGTAACACTACACCCCACCTAAGCCTGTTCGTCCCGAACAGGATCCAGATCACCTCCTCTGTAGAGCGCCAAACGCTCCAAATGCACCACCTTTGGTTTACCTTTCCGTCCTTTCTGTATGCGATAAACCACGTCGTTCAACCTTTTAATGACAGTGTAAGGGCCTTCCCATGTGGGTTGCAACTTCGGTGATAATCCCTTCTGCCGTTGCGGGTTGTGAAGCCATACCAATTGCCCTTCCTCGAAGCCTTGATTATTTGCTCGTATGTCATATCGAGCTTTCATTCGATCACTTGATATTCGAATTTGCTCCCGTACAAATTGATGTATTTCATTAAGTTCCTCTTTCATCCGGTCGACGTAATGCTGTCCGCATAGAGCTGCTGATGGAACAGCCCCAAACTTTAAATCTCCTGGTAATCGCAGATTGTTCCCAAATATGGTTTTAGCTGGTGTCACTCCTGTTGTGTCATGTACCGCTGATCGGTAGGCCATCAGGAACATTGGTATATGTCGATCCCAGTTGCGTTGGTTCCTTTCCACAACCTTTGCTAGATATTCCTCCAATGTGCCATTGAATCTTTCCACCATACCGTCCTAGCTATTGTTGTTGCCTGATTGGGTATGGGGTACACTTCCGGCCACGCGCCGAAACAATCCACCACCACTAGCACACACCCACTTCCGCTCTCGGTGGTCGGAAATGGCCCCGCCACATCCATTGCAATTCTCTCAAATGGTGCCCCGACATTATATTGTTTCATGGTTCCACGGCTTTTTCGTGCTGGTCCCTTTACTGCCGCACATTGGTCACAACTTCGACACCATTCTACTACTGACTGTCTACATCCGGACCAGTAGAAACGTTGGCGAATTTTGGCTAATGTTTTATTAATCCCTAGGTGACCTCCACTTGCTCCTCCATGATACTCCTTGAGTATTTCCGCTATCCGATCTTTTGGCACCACTACCAACAATTGTTTTGCTTTACCACCCGTGCTTTCCCACTTTTGTTTTACACATCCATTTTCTATGTGGAGGCTATCCCATTGAGCCCAATATGCTTTTAAAATGGGAGTTTTGTCAGCTATCTCACTCCATGTGGGCCGGTGTTCCTTTTCCTTATGTTTCATGATGAATGATAGGTCAGCATCCCGTAATTGCTCCTTCTTGATCATTTCATCAGTCCATTGCTCCTCAGGTATCACTCGCATGAGCCGTATATCGACGATGATTTCCTTGACCTCCACATGCCCACAATTCTTGCATTCCGCGGGACATGGTCTTCTTATTAACGCGTCGGCATTTTCATGTGCACTTTCCTTTCGATGTTCAATATCGGCTTCATCTGTCAAGCTGTCGCCGCCTCTATCTACTCTCGAAACTTGGATGGACGTTATGGGGCAATCGGTTGTGGGAGTCAGCTTTTGCTCCTTCAAGCTGTCTCTTTTTAACGAATCCAATGTCGTCCGACCCTCCTTTCTGGCCTCTCTCTGCTGTTTGTTTGGTCTACGCTTCATAGGAGATGGCGATCTTCCTCGTTTCTTCGTAATCTCCCAACAGTCCCGTGAGATGTGACCCATTCTATTACATACCCAGCATTTAATCCTGCCACTTCTATATCTGAACCTTGGCGTAGCCCGCTCGGTGTCCATTCTGGAATCAATCTCCACTCGGCGAATTTCCATTGCTGGTTTGACAATGGCCTGAACAGTTTCGTTTGTTAATGCATACGCGATGGTTTCCATGAAAGCTGCCTTAGGTGACAACATCACCGCTCTGCGCGTCTCAGGATCTCGAATACCGTCAATGAATGCATCTATTTTAATTCGCTCCATGTAATCGGCCGACATATTTGAATGTGCTAAATGCGCGAGCCGCTCAATTGCCGATGAAAATTCCTGTAGCGATTCTCCTCCTCTTTGGTATCGACCCTTCAATTCCATGCGATAGATTTCTCGTTTGTGGTCACTTCCGTATTTTCGATCTAGCGCCTTCATAATTCCCATGTAAACGTTCCGTTCTTGCTCGGGAATAATTTGTAGTGTTTCCGCCGCTTCGCCTTTAAGAGCCACAATTAACCCTGCAACACGTTGTTCTTCATTCCACTGATTTTGTTTAATCGCCGTTTCGAATTGGAACTTAAAAATACTGAAGGATGTTGTTCCATCAAATGTTGGTGGTTTTAACTTAACTGCATTAACCGTCTGGATCACTTGGTGTGTCGTTCCATTCGCCTTGACATCTTGGAGCTTCTTCTCGAGACGTTGAAACTCCCCTTTAATATTTTGGATTTCTGCGTGTACTTCTGTTTGCAGTTTTTCCACTTTACCGTGTAGTGTAGATGATAACTCCAGAAACCTCTCGTCTATTTTCTTTTGGCCAACTTCTATTTGGTTTTTAATGTCCGCTCCTTGTTGCTCCATTTGTACCATCTTCTGTTTCATTTCCTGGTTCGATCGTTTAATGTCCGCTCCTTGTTTCTCCATATGCTGTTTCATTTGGTGTTTAATGTCCGCCCCTTGTTGCTTCAACTGTTGTCCCATCATATTCATAGCAGCCATCAACTGCGAAAAATCGAAACTTCCAGATGGGTTTTGTGTTGTTTCGACCACCGTTTGTATGTTCTTTTCTTTCTTATCCATACTGATCTCATCCGTTTTTTCCTCCTCGAAATCATACACGTCTGGATCTAAACCTTCCTTCTCCATGGCCTCACGTAGTCGCTCCACCAAACTAGCTTTTGTGCTTTCACTGGCCAAACCTCGCTGTTTCAGCTGCTCCTTTAATTGCGCAAGCTTTAATTCGTAGAGAATCATTTTCCTTATTATTCACAATCCCACCGCTGTCACCAATTGTTACGATTTTGCCTTGTCAATCAAGGTTCGAATCACTGGATTGTGAATAAATACAACTGCTTCAAATTTGAACTCACACAATTTATTTACACAACACAATTTATTATACAACACAATTTTCACAATTAATTATTATAATTATAACACACTTTTTAATTATCACTTTAATAATCGCTTTAATAATCACTTTAATAATCTTTCTATTTAACCTTCACTGTATCACGTTTAAAATAAGACTCAGCATTCCACGTCAACGCGCGCCCTCATACACCAAAACATTTGTTTCCAGAACAATCCCAAATGCGCATCGAGCAAATATGTTAGTATAGAAATGACGCCTAAATGTTGAGTATAAATCATAAATGCAATTGAACAATTAATGAAATTAACTTATTCTATTCTAATCTAGGTGTCCCCGTAACAATATTTTTTATCGATTTTTGACTAAAAAGTTGAATGAAAAATCTTAATTTAGATTTAGATAAATTAATTACATGCAAAAATATCGATCTAAATATAAGTTTTGACATAGAAAATAGGCTGCTCCGGATAAATCTATCGGGCGCTAATAAAAAAACACGCTAATTATTTGTTTGTGACATGCAAAATTTCCGCTTGTAACAAAAAGAAAACGTTGACCGTTACAGTATAATGAACCATTTTCGTTTAAAGTGTGTGGAAAGATAAACATGAGTAAACGCAGACAAAAGATATCAAAAAGAAAGTACAAGTCATGTGGATGGATGGTCTGGATTCTATTGAGGATATACTGATATTAAAAACACTGATATTAACAAGAAAATAGAGGCTTTACATCTTGATCTTCAACCAAAAATTGATGATATTAATTCCAAAATGATGGTGCGAAAAATGATGTTGAAGACACCAAATCTCCTATAACAACTTTAGCGGTTAATGTACAAAAATATTTAAAAAGATAGATTATTTGGAGTATCGAAATGTAATTTTGCTTAGTTACTAATCAAAATCTACTATACAATAAACTTCTTTAGTTAGATGTTGTTTATGTCATATGTAAAGCAGAACTTATATTTAAGTAGATTTTAAATATAGAGAGATTTTAGTAGATTTTAATTATTTATTACAACTTATTTACAAAACATCTAATAATTTATCTTTTATAATTTATATTCTTGTTGGAGGGTTGTTGCCCTTTCGCAAGTCCCCTTTACAATTTCATTATATTTTTAGCCGATTATGATTGAATCTAGTAGATCAAGTGGTTTATTCAGCCAGCCGTCTTTCTAAGTTTGACTCATCCAACATACGCCGTATCTCAGCATTTTTGGTTTGCGTATACTTCACTGACGAAATCCACCTTCAGATCTCTATGCAGGTTGTCATTTCTTATGTACCACGGTGCATTAACTATTGGATGTAGGATTTTGCTTTGGGATGCCTGGTGCTGGATGATATTGACGGTTTTCAGCCCCAGAGCTGAATACCGTAAGTTTACACAGGTTTTAGGATTTGCCGGTATAGTAACAATTTATTATGTAGAATTAGCTCAGAATTTTTTCCTAAGAGCCAATTCATCTTTCTGTATTTGATATTTAACTCTTGGTTTTTCTTTTTCACAAGCTCGTTTCATTTTAGTTTCGCATCTAGAGTCATGCCTTGATATTTTGCCGTGTTTGCATAGTGAATTTGCTGAGAGTTCAGTTCCAGTTGACTTTTTTGTTGGTAAAGTTTAATTAAACAGATTTTGTTTCATTAAGTTGTATTCGCCATCTCTTCGTACATGTACTGACAATATTAGTAGCTCTTTTCAATTTGCTTGTGGATTCTTCTATGCTATTAGCGACTGCTAAGATGGCCGTATCACCCGCAAACGTTGCTCTATGTTAGTCTCCTCTATCGTTGGCAGGTCCGAGGTATATAGTAAATATATAGTTGGACCCAGACCGCTACCTTGTAGTACTCCTGCCGATATTTTCTTTTTTTCTTAGTATTCGCCATCTAATTTAACACGAAAGTGTCGGTTAGATATGTAAGATTTTAGAATTTCATAAAACTGCTTCGATAAGTCTCTTTGTAGTTTACATTCCAAGCCTTTATGCCATAGTCTGGCAAAAGTCTGTGCTACATCCAAGATGACACTTAACATACTTTTTATTTTCTTGAAGTACATTGGCAATTATGCTTGTAATTCTATTGTTAAATGGTTTTCCCTCAGCGCGTTGTTGTTGAACATTCCGAAAAATCGTTAACAAGTTGTTGTTTGTGACACCTAGAAAGAAAAATGTAAACAAACGCGCCGAATGCACTAACATTCCGAAAAATCGTTGACAAATCAAATGCAATTGTATTTTTCGGCACAAATTTGATATCAGAAATTTTGTGAATTGAATTCGGCTTTCGTCACTCGAACATTTACCTCGTTAAGAGGTTTTTTATTTGATATCAATGATTTTGGCACGGCAAATTGAAAATGAATTGAATTGCGATTCGTTTTATTGTTGTCAGTCAAAACAGTTCACACACACTCGATAGCAATTCATTTTTGATTCCTTAAGCAATACAATAAAATATACATATTTTAGTGTGTTAGTTGGAAACAAAAATTAATGGTAGCTACCCTCTCGCTGATATTCCATGGGGTCTTCATGCGATGGGAGGGGAGATAAGATCTATTTTTTAAAGAAATCATCATAAAGATTAAAAAAATCTCGATTTTATGCAAGGAGACTGTCAATTGTTCAATGTTTTTGGCGATTTTTTCAATCAAATCAATTTGTCAGTTTTTTCATTTTTTTTGTTATGAAAAATGGGTCACTGGTAAAAATTCTCTTAGCAATGATAATATAATGATGAATTTATATTTGTTTCATTGTAATACGTTGATTCACTATCATTATGAACCGCAACGGACCGATTTTTTTTTTTTTTCAAATGCACCCTTTTGAGCCAAAAAATGAAATTTTGCAAAAAATTTGGGTGGCTTTTAAGTTATGGAGGTCAATATCTAAAATATACGAGTTTTCTGGGACAAACGGTTAAAAACATATTGTAGGTGATGTTTGTGGCTTATAATCCTGAAAATATGAACCAAAAGTTTTGGGCGATTTTTTTAGTAATTTGGTCGAATGTGGCCGGCCGATTTGGCATTTTTCAGTTTTTTGGCCAAAATGACCCTCCACCCTAATTTTTTGAAATTTTTTATATGCTATTTGATAGCTGGCGTCAATACCTTTCTAACGATATGCATTTGTTCGGGGTATGTCAAATAGGTTCAGCGCTGTGGGCGTGGTCAAAATGGCCAAAAACGGCCGTTCAGAGGCCGGCCGCAGCCAACATGGCGGCCAAATCAAAAGGTTGTAGAACAAAAGTTACTTAGTTTTTCAAGTACTACAAACCCTGAAAGTATGAGATCAAATGAAAGAAATACGGACAAACTAACAAACATATATTCCAAAGCAAAATTGTATGGTGACGTCATAGAAAAACTTCCAAATGTTATAACTTTGGTAAAAATCATCCGTTTTGAACGTTTGAGGTGTCGTTGAATTAGTATTGACGTGTTCAATCATAATTTGCTAGTTAAAAAATAATTGGGGCACTTTTTGGGGCAGTTATACCCGAAAAACTGATTTTTTGGGGCAATTTTCGGAAAGTCATTTCTCCACTCAAAGTTGGTAGAAATTCATGCTTTTATACATTATTTGGGTCTATTTTTTAAGACCTTTCCAATGGTATATAACGTGATCCTAGCGGCCTCAAAGGGAAAAGGTTCGAATCTAGCTGTATATATACGAGTTCGACTTCCAGCACAGTAGGTGCTTTCGTCACTCGTTTGGACTGCCGTCCAAAGTGATGAACAAGTTCATAGTTTAATATTACGAAAGTAATTTAATAGACAAGAAATAAGTTTTAATATGTGTCAACAGAAGAATAGAATTTACAATTTTTACATTTTATTGAAGTTTCCAATTACAAAAGTCTTTAAATCGGAATCACAAGTAATTCCAATTTTATCTGGAAAAGCTGAATTTTAACTCAATTAAATCGTTTTAATATTTTAAGGATTAATCAAACTAAAATGTATTAATCAATTAAAGTAATACATTTTATTTGTGAGTAAGTATTTTATTTTACATCCTGTTGACATAACTTTCCTTGCACTTTTTATAATAAAATATGTATGTAACATGTGTTATTTTATAACTTTTTGGTGAAGGAATATTTTTTGAAGACACGTATATCATTTCATCTTCAAATTAATTTAAATATATTAAATCATATTCCATATATAAGTTTCAAAATATATAGCGTTGTTACCTTTCGTCTTCACTACAATTTTGATTGTGGGTTTTTCCTATTTTAATGGTCTTGTCCAAGATCAGCCAGATAGACTAGAACTTCGAAGCTCTATATAAAAATTTAGGTAAAGGAGAATATTATATGCATACTAAATCTTCTAATAATTTGTAATTCCAATGAAGGTAAATACTTTTCTTATAACATACATACTAAAGTTTTTATATAAAACATGTAAGAAATTTGTCATAATCAATTTCATATCATTAATTTTATTCTAAATTTTTTCATTAATTTCTGGAATATGTTGGTCTTATTCCAGAAATTAATGAAAAGATAATTCTAGATTCATATTCGATTAAAATATTTCATTCTATCTTGTACAGTTTTTAAAATGTCGTTTTGAAAATGCAGTTTTGAAAAATTCTGTTTAGAAAAATGCCGTTTTGTATATGCCGTTTTGAAATATGTAGTTTTGGAAAATGCTGTTTTGTACCATATGCAGTTTTTAAATATGCCGTTTTGAAAAATGCAATTTTAAATTATGCGGTTCTGAACGGATCCCACGTTTGACATGTTATCCATCTACTATCGGACCTACCGATTGCCCAGTTTTTTTTGGATATTTTGCAAGTATATGTTGTGGTGCTACCTTTTATACGAAAACTCCGTTAGGAAAATTAATAAAATGCATTAAAAGAACGTGCGTTAGAATGTAATAGCGTACATAGAATTCCGTAATTACGGCCTATAGCACGCAATTACAAATGAGCCAAATACGGCTCCCTGAATTAAAAAACTGACTTAAAAATGGTGTTTTTCTGACTTAAAACCAGCGTTTTTATTTCATTTTAAAATTGACTTAAAATCTGTAATGAAAATAAAATAAAACAAGCTGGCTTTATTAATGCATATCATAAGTCATTTTGAAAATGAGTTAAGAAGTGTGTTTGTAAAAAACATAAAATGTGTGTTTATAAATGGCATAAAAACCCTACTTATTTATGTTTTATATTTTCATTAATGAAAAGCATGCATTTCTATGTGTATTAAAAACAAATGAAAATTTTATGTTTATAATGTGAAATAAAATATGCCTTTTTTTAAGTCATTTTGAAATTAAATTTGTTTTTTGTAAACCACCTTTAATAAGTCAGAAAATTTGTTAAAACTCTGACTTAAAAAAGGTACTTATTTTTCTTATAAAAACATCTTTTTTAAGTCCACCTTTTTAATTTCAGCCTTTTTTAATTCAGGGAGCCTCCAAATACATAGAACGCAATTCCGTGATAGCCACATATACCTAGTTTAAGTGATAGCCACATATACCTAGTCAAATACATCCTATTCACAATTGTTTGTTTGAGGTAAATTTTTAGTGCAACGTAACACAAAACCTCTTCAAAGTGAAACAAATAATAATTTAATGGAAAATTTTATTTTTATTTTCATTTTACTAAAATAATATTAAGCTTTTCAATTCAAAATTTTTTTTGTCGTGTGGTTGAAACCACAGCTCGTCCGGAGCAATGTCATCCATATTTTCAAACAAAAAATCATTGATCATGGTGCGGTAACGATCTCCATTGACCGTAACGCGATCCCCCGGCCCGATTCTTGAAGAAATAACGTCCGATGATGCCACCAGCGTGTAAACCTTTTTCCGGGCGTGTTGATGTTATTGCATCCTCTAGAGTATGTGGTACGAAATCTATCCACAGTTAAACGGATGGCTTACTCAGATGGACGATTATGTGCGCCATAAAAATCACGAAGTTGTCTATAAGTTGCGCGAATCGACGACTGGTTTTCAAAGTAAATTTTAATAATTTTGTAGCGTTGTTCAAGTTTGAGTCTATTCATGATGATTTGCCAGAGTATACTGAGCTGAGATCTACCAGAGTATATTTTTCATGTTTTATTTTTTACAATTTCAAGTTCTATCAGGCTTTTAAAAAACACGCTTTGCAATGAAATATGTAATACGAAACGTAACTATTCAAAAACAGAAATTAAAAACAAAATATTTTTTGAAGTGTGCTAAATATCACAAATACTGTCATTAAAACTAAAAGTGTAAATATGAAAATTAATGATGAAGTAGTGTAATGACATCAGGGTGGGATGTTGTAACATCACTTTCGAAATTTACAACTCTTTCATCAGAAAATAAATTTATTGTTTTTCCATTTTTCAATTACGTTGCTTGTATTGTGATCTCTACCTATTCGAATTAAACATTATGTTGCTCTTCTCTTATTGTATCACCTACTTATTTTAAGAGTGATATTTTATCGAAAAACAAAAAAAAGTTAAATAAACAATTTATTCTAGTCGAGTCGCAATATATACTCGGTTTACACCAGAACTACTTTAATAGTATAATACTTTATTGCTAATAAAGAATAATACCCGGCCAGTTTACATCAGAAGCGGTGTAAACCCATACTATAATACTATATTACTGTTTTTGTTGACAAATATAATTTTTTTGTTTAATATCACAAATGGAAATGTATATCCAAACAAAAAATGTCTTTACCGACCACTTGAAAAAAAAAATAAACAAAATTAAAGTATTATAATATTAAAGTAGAGTTTAAACCACGACTATAATACCAATAATTTTTGATAGCTATTATACTTTAATAGCAAAATAGTACGCGATAAAGTATTAAAGTATTTTAGTTTGAGTTTACACCAACATACTTTTTTGTTACATACTTTTATTCTACTGGTGTAAACGGGGTAATAGAAAGTAAAATTGAAAAGTGAAAGACAAGCAATTTTATTTTAGGAAAAAGAGATATAATATATTCGATTAATATCGAAAAAAGTGATGTCACAACATCCCATCCCTAATATCGATGTTCTGTATAGTTCTGAACTACTCCGTTATTATACAGAACTATACAAAACAACGATATTACAAGAAAACCATACACTTTTATGATGGATTTTTTTGGTTATACATAGATTCCTATTAAATTTAAATTATTTAATTTCAAAAACGCAGCTACTATTTTTAAATTTTTGGGTTTACTCCTTTATATTACATATAAAAAAGTGATTTCTTTTACTTGTAAAATTGTTAAATAATTAAGTTTCTCATTGCATTGATCTAAATTCGAAATAAAACTATGGTTTGCATTTTATTTAAAGCTTTTTT